>JAVANC010000010.1:10400871-11000871 GCA_033319125.1 Parnassius glacialis
GTACTCCTGCGAAAACATTCAGGTGCTCAAATAAACATTATTTTTTAAACGCTTAATGATTTATTGTATTATACAAGAACTAGTTCGACGACGACTAATAAGTCCTTACGAGCGCGTGGCTTTCATAATAACTATGGATAGTTTATTGTTACGAACAAATTAGAAGAAGAATCGAAAAATTTGATTTCGTTACTTTTAGTAGTGTACACAAGTGGTAAAATTATTTTTTTACAAACTCAAAATAATACAAGTTTGACGGCTCCGTGGCGGAGTGGCTTAGCAGTGAGTTGTTGCGCTTGAGGCCGCGGGTACGAACCCCGCACGGAACAAGTATTTGTATGACCTACAAATAATTTTTCTTGGTCTGGATGTTTGTCTTTGTGCAATTTATGTTTGTAAACTGCCTTCACGACCCAGGAGAAAATCCTAGTGTGGGGGTAACGATTTAAAAAAAAAGAGATAAAGTTATGAGGCGATAACATAAATAATGAAGAACTGTGGTTGCCAACTCGCCTGCTAAAAATGGCAACTATGACATATATTTCCCCTATGAAGGAATCTTTGGGGGGGGGGGGGGCTAATCCTTAAACTTTGATAAGCTGTAACTATGACAGCACATTCATTGACAAGGAGTCCAAATTAGTTGATACCACCATCTTAGCTAGTAACGCTAACAGTATAAGTTACGTGGTAGAGCCGCCTTTACGTACGATTATATTTAAGCCTGAATGGGAAGGACTACGCTTTTACAGAAAACCATCGTAAAATGATAGTATAATGACGCAACGTTTCGTATAATGAGTGTAGACAACCGAAGACTATTTTACTGACGAAGCACTCCTTCTTAGTCCTAAACAGTACAACATATTAATTAGATTTTAGTCTATTGGCCACAAAATCCACTTACGATCAGGTAGTCTATGTGCTCGTTTTAAATGTGAATCAACAGTGGTAGAGCCAGGCGGCAGCTTTTGCTGTCGCATGGATGGGCTGGCTTGAACCGGGGCGGTATCACGACCTCACAGAATACCAGCGTGGAGTAGAGGTTTCTATGGGCGGAGATGTCTATGGGCCGCAGCAACCACTTACCATCAGATGGACTGTGTGCTCGTTATTTCACCCTTATCCTTTAAAAAAAAAATCTAACAATAATTCAACCTTTAAAGTACGCCAATAAAAAGTAAAATATCTTTTATTAAACACTTGTAGTTTAATTTTATACGTAGAGGAATATAATATATTTACATTCATAAATACACAAGCATGTATACACACATATAAACATTAAAAAATCCGAAAAGCAAGTCCAGCATTTCGGGTTATCAGCCTTATAATATCAGAACCAAAATTCAGATGTTAATTGAGTCTTTATTTACATTATATTTTGGATTGAATGCAAAAATATAACCTGTGTTTCTGTTATTATTTTTGTAATATCATAATAAATTGTACTCTTAAAAGTAATGAAGTAAAAAGTAACACTAATTAAACTCAATATAAAGAGTCTATTATCTCTACAGAAGTTATCTCGTATCCGCTGACACAGCATGAAATATCGATTGTAATTAAAATTTCAAAAGCCAGTAATGCAATTAAGCAATTAAGGACATCGTCAGTACAAACATTTAACCGCTCTGCTAAATTAAATTTCGATCTTAAATTTTATATTTTATTTTATAAAATAACAGTCAGTTTGAAAGATTAAACTTACTATAGCATTCCTTATTTTCCTTTTTAATTAACTATTTTAAAATCTACCATCGAATTCAGCTTAGAGCTGTAGGCAGTGTTCTCCCCCCCCCCCCCCGAACGAGTTTCCGTATTTTCGTGGCAGGGGGGGGGGGCCGTAATAGCCGTGGCTTACTTATCCATGGTAAACGAAGAGGCGAAGGACTGACTCAAGGTAGCCACTGCGAGTGGGCTTGATAAGCCCACTTCGGATGTATATTGGTGGCCTGCAGCAAGAGTGGTGTTCCCCTCCCCCCTTCCGCTGCAGCCGAAGTGGAGTCGCAAGGGAAGAGGAGTACAAAAATGCGGTGATGAGAACACCATGGGATTTATGTTGGACACGTAAACCGTCCTTGTCCCTGCGAGGCGGGTATGCGAAGGCATTTCCCCATGTAAAAAAGCAGTGTTCTGGGTTCCAATTTCAACCAAATAAATACCAGAGGCAAAATTCTAGTCAATTGTTTGACGATATCGTGAAGTGGACAGAACACTCGTGTGAATCAGTGAATATTTGCCGCAACTCATAGGTTTAAGTTCATGTTGTTAGTCAAATCAAGGAAATTATATTAGTATGTCAATCGTTAAACAGATCGGGTCTATGAAATACAGACATTGTGGGCACAAAAACCTGATTTATTTCAAGATTGAGCGAACTTACCTGAGTAAGCAAAGATATATTATAATTACACGAAGTGATGAGATCACATGACCTAAAATCTAAAACCTAAACTTTATTACCTACAACGTAAAATTAACATGTGCACGAAAATGCTGACATATTTAAAAATGACTCATAATAATGACTATCAAATGAATATTAATATCAATTTTCCAGGTAGCAGGACTCCTTTTCTGCTTATTCCGTTCAGGTAGGTCCCCTCTTACCTATTGCGTCATATAGCAGGGATTTCACTACTATTCCAGCCTGAAGGGTACTGGGAGCAATTGTACAGGTTGTGAGGAATTCCATCTTTGTCCAAAGAGATGACAACGCATCTGAACCCTTCTTTATTTAATGTTGGGTGGTACTATCAGGTGTTGCGTTGTTGTTCTTTTGTCAATTGCTTTATATTATAATAGTCACCTAAGAATATTGTGCCGAAAATAAAAACTCTAGTAAAATTATTAAAAACTATTAAAATTATACAGCTTTCATGAAAAGTAAAATAGATTGTTCAACATTCAAAGTCATAAATAACTGTTTAAATTTCTTGGACGGCAAAATCAAAGATTGAGGCATCGAAATTATAAATGAGATTACGAACACAAAGCCTTGAAACTAGACGGTCTATTCAAACAACTATTAAATTAATATTGAATAACGGTCGTTATTTTCAGAGTATGTTAATTGAAATCAACTCATTTTTGGTTACAGATAAACGAGTGTATTTGAAGCTTCTATCAGATGATATAAAATAATAATTATAATACTCTCCGGCAGCCAGTATCAGCGATGGCTAGCCATCTGCGTACAGGATTATACTGTATGCTCAAGCACACGTGCAGTCTCTATTTCTTCACTCTATAGTCCGATGAGACACCAATCCGACCACGAGAGAAATTAAGCACAATGGCTCTACGTGTTTTCCGAGGCATGGGGAAACTTGGTAAGTCTGAACTACCACTGAGGATATCTGGACAAAAAAACCCAACAAATTATTTTAGCCTGACACGAAATTTAAACTTGGGACCAGAATCTACCAGATATACAGGGACTAACCAAAGAGGCAGTCAGCAGTTGATTTAAAAATAGTATGGTCGCGAACAGAGAGGATCCATCTCTCCATTTTCGGGGGCTTTTTAAGAAACAATGATGGGAAATATAATTTTTTTAATGGTTTCCGATAGACAGTTGTATAACGATTTCATTTATGCTAGGCGGAAAACACAAACAAGGGAATAAAAGCCATAGGTGCGAGACCACCTACCAAGCGTGGTGATTTTATGAAATCTTCCCTGAAACGACAGAAACTTAAACAGAAACAGAAACTTTTTGTTCAACATAGATTATAATACTTATTGAAAGTCACTCTGTTTAATTACCACTGGTTCGAAAAAAACCTCCGTCCTGAGAAGAACCAGCAAGAAACCAAGCGGAACTTTTTTTTCAATAACAGCTTACAATCATGTATGTTACACAATCAACAACAAAACAAATTAGAAATAGCTTGGTAGCGATCACATCATTCCCAGGAGTTATTATTATCCATAAATTCCTTAATATCATAATTAACCACACAAAACAAATAAGAAATAGCATGGTAGCGATCACATCATTCCCAGGGGTTATTATTATCATCCATTAATTTTTTAATCTTTACAAATAAATAAAATTGAAGTGTCTGTTTGTAATGTTAAAGTAACAGCTTTTTACTGAATTCATATGAATGTATATACGGTACTTATAACAAAAACACAATTTTTAAAATTTTTGCCTGTCTGTCTGTCTGTCTGTCTGTTTGTTCCAGCTAATCTCCGAAACTGCTGGACCGATTTCGATGGAACTTTCACTGGCAGGTAGCTGATGTTCTAAGGAGTAACTTAAGCTACTTATATTTGAGATAAAGAATTAGGGTTCTGAGCAATATAATTAAAACTCTAAATTACACGCGGGCGAAGTCGCAGGGAACAGCTAGTATTATAATAATCATTTTTATACAAAACTTCGTATAATAGTTTATATAATATATATGTTGATGAAATTATATAATATATAAATGATATGTTTATATAGTTATATACAATAGTTTTTGAACTTTGAGCGGGTGACATTTTGTATATTTTCTGTAATTTTTTTTTTGTAAAAGCGTATACATCGCTCCAAGAATGAATTACTGACTCGGTGGAGTCGAGTAACTGGTACTACTAGCTTGCGAATGTTATGGTATTTACGGAACGAATATAACTTATTTTTGTAAAACTTTTATTTTTGTGTATGTACATTACATTTTTATAAATGTATTGAGAGGCCAAAGTTAGTATATTAATTCCCTTAAATTTTTGTCGCAGCGACTCTTTAAATCATAAATTGCTCTTATGGCCCTCTTCTGTAAAACAAATATAATTTTAGTGGCAGCCACATGTCCCCATAGCAAAATACCATACGATATTATACTATGGAAATGGCTAAAGTAAACAAGTCTAGCTGTTTCCACACTGGTAAGATTTTTATCTTTCTTACAGCATATGCTGCAGAACTAGGTCTGCTTGGTAGTTTTGATATGTGAGCTCCATTGAAGCTTTGCATCTTGTGTGATTCCAAGAAAAATGGTGGTATCAACAAGACTCAGTTCTTCCTCGTTTAAAATTACATTAATAATGATCCAAAATGAATTGAGTAATGATCTAAAATGAAATCCTCGCAAAAGAACACCGATTTCTACCAAGGATGATTCGGGAGGCTCTTGAAATTAAAAAACATCCTAATTTCAATAAAGAAGATGGATGGGTGCTGCCATATGCTTGGGATCCGATAATTAATAAAATTAAATCCAAACCCAAGCACACCACTGCAAGACTTCAAGATACTGTAAGCTTATTCTGCGTAGATTGGACCATAAATTAATATTCAAAAACTGAAGGTAGCCGGGCTAACTATGACATCGGGACGTCAAATACCTCAGTTCCTCCGCTCCCGTGACTACGTCGGGAATTAAAAATTTAAATTAAACGCGATAAAAATTAGTTTCATTTAATTACATTAGTATTTAATTTTTTCACATTTAGAGTCATGAATTTCATACATTTCATTTTAGTGCCGATTAAATGCAAGTTATTAATATTAAACCAACTTACTAATATAGATATAGCATTATTTACTTCGTTATATTTTAGTAATTGTCGTCTTAATTAGAAAATTAAAAAAGTGTCATCAGCAAATGATACTATATCATGGTTATCCCCTACTATGTAAGGTAAGTAAATATGTATACAAGTAACAGAAAGGGGCCGAGAATTGACACTTGACGTACGCCCATTTTTACCATCGACACGGAAGAGCTCATACTGTTAATGACAACTTTGTGCGTTCTGTTACTTAAATATGAAATAATTAATTTAAGAGCATCACTTTTTACACCGTTGTGTTAATGTATCCTAATTAATGTTTCATGGTGAACACAATCGAAGGCCTTGGAGAGGTCACATAATATACCCAAAAGCATCCTGTGAATACTCCCACGCATTAAAGATATATCTAATCATCTTAACACCGGCATCAGTTGTCGAGAGACGCCTTGTGAAACCAAATTGATTTTTATGAAGTAAATTATTTATATTAGAGAAATTTTACATTTTATCGAAAATAATTTTTCAAAAATCTTACAAAGTGTTGGTAGTATAGAAATAGTTTTAAAACTGGCGGAGTCTCAAGATTTAAATAAAGGTATTACAGTTGACGAATTGATAAAAGAAAATATGTTTTATACAAATGAGTTATAAACGAGCATTCAGTCCACCCGATGATAAGCAGATACTGTGGTCAATAGACACTTACATCTATCTTCGATTAAAAATCAAAATGCAGATGCATTGTCACCCATAAAACCTAAGATTAAATGCCTCCTTTCTAGTTAAAAGGGTCTCCTGTTCGTTATACTCACCACACGAAACTATTTTACGTTACTATTCTGTGAGAGTTTGGTTTTTTAGTCTTTTTATATAGCATTTTTTTGTAAGATGTTATGTAAAATCTTCTTCAATTATGAACTGACATCGATGATAATTAGCCGACTTCGAATTAATGAGATGGATTCTATTCAACAATATACAGTGTTCTTGAGTTAAGGTTTTCATATTCTTTAGTTCACTCAAAAGGGTAAAATGTAAAAAACAACCTTCAATAAAAAGTAAAAAATTGACTTTGAAGAACTAAAAAGTATAAAAAAAATACATTCTGGAGCCTGGGCCCTAATTGTTCTTCTTTTTTTTATAGGATAGGGTGACAAACGAGCACACAGTCCACCTGATGGTAAGTGGTTGCTGTGATACCCATAGACATCTACATCTATCCTCGACTACAAATCAAAACGCAGACACGTTGTTACCCGTGAGGACTAAGATGGAATGCCTCTTTTCCAGTAAAAAAGGTCTCCGGTTCTCTACTCACCATACGAAACTGCGTTAAGCTGTTATTTTATGCTGATATTCTGTGAGAGCGTGGTCCTTCCCGGTCGAGCCGACCTATTTGTGCTACAACTATACTACTAATATAGTTGCAGCATGGCTCTACCACGTAAAAAAAATCTGGAGCTCTTTCTTGAGTCAGGGCTCTAATTCTTTTTAATACTATGTCTTAACACCGACATCGAAATGTGAAATTATTTTATAGTTTTAAGTTCTATGAAGTCGGCTTTTATTGTTCATTTAAAATTATTTTTTAACTGGAACCGAGGCATTCCATATCAGTCCCGAATGATACAACGCATCCACATTCTTAATTGATCGAGGATAGAAGATGTAGATGTATGTTGGCCACAGCATCTACTTACTATCTATCAGGTGGGATTTGTACTCGTTTGTGACCTTTATTTAAATATAAAAAATAAGAAGCTTTGACAAATTAAAATGTGGTGATGTTTTCCTGAATGATTTCAACTATTGCAATAACCTCTGAATATAAAAGTTGCTCTCAACTGCCCAGGGACAGTTATATCTCCAAACGTAGTGCTAGAAGCGGTAGGCCTTTATTTTTTTATTTTTTCCCAGGTGGAAATCCTACTCATAGCCGCCACGATATAGCGCGAATAATCTGAATGTCTGACTAAAACATAATGGTGTTTTTACTTCATCGCACATCGGCAAGGTCACGGGAACGCTTTCACACACCCATATCGATCCTTCTCATGGAAAGACAATTTTATAATTACTTCTCCTATTCTTCCTTACGGAAGGCGCTCTGGAACAGAATGTTCGCCGTTTTCTATGACGCATTTCACCTGCACAACGGATCCCCCGAGTCCTCTACGCAAAGGCCATGGGTCAGGAAAAACGAGCACACGATAGCATCAGCCTTTTTAACTCCAGCAGCGGATCTGGTCTATGGCTCCGCTACTGAATTCGTTTCGGCTGTGTAGGGTATATATAGCGGGGCATCGTCATACTGACATACCTTTCTCCCCGCGATGACTAATACTCAGCGACGACAAGTGCACGCCCTACTCTACACGGGCCTACGTGCCTAATTAAACGCTTATGAAATGAAGTCGTATGGAGGCTATGATGAAATGACATAGACAGGAAATCAATCAGACTGTGTCCTAAGCCGATAATTAATATTTTTACACACATTTTAACTTCAGATTAAAGAGCAGTACCCGATTAATGGTGCTCTCACCAATCAGCAACGTATTAAAAATGTGCTAGTGTAGATATGTGCAATCTCAGAAGCCATTATTTACGATAACGACAAAACCTTTAATGGATTTTAAAAGCATTAGTGCCGTATTGCAACTATTGTTATTTCCACTGGCCATGGACTGTAAAGAAGTAAATTAATTTAGATAAAGTTCTTCTTTTCTTTCTTTTTATACATGGTAGAGCCAAGCTGTAGCTATATTGTGGTTGTACCACTAATTGGTCGGCTTGACCGGGAAATAACCACGCTCACACAGTATAAAGTAGCTTTTAACTATGGTGCTGAGTATAACGACCAGTGTATAGCAAAAAGGGTTGCTGGTAACAAGGCATTCTATCTTATTCCACAGTGGTGATAAATGTAGGTGTCTTTGAGCCAAAGCATCCATTTACCATCAGGTGGACTCTCTGCTTATTTTCAATTTATTTATTTTTTATATTAAAATAAAACTAAAAACTTAAGATAAGTTAAATTTCTTCTTACGTTTTCAGTTATGGATTTTTGGATGCTATTCAAAGCGTAGAGTAAAATCAACCAATACAAATTCTAATTGTGCTGATTGTAGTCAAATTTATAAAGGAAAAATGGAAAATATCCAAGAATTGTAATTAGCTGAAAGGAGAGTAAAAAATACAGTTACATGAATACTTATTCATTATTACTTAAGACTTAACTCCGGTCCCCGTTAGATTCATAATAATCCAAAGAAAACCAAACTGATTTTATTTTGCAATAACCGGCCAAGTTTTCAGAGAAGGTTGCTATTGAGTAATATAGGCGAATGGTAAAGAACAATTAATTAAAATATCTCAATTATTCTGTCCTTTTTATCTTTTAGATGCCAAATGCGTAGTAATGCAATGTTATAACTGATTGCCATTCATTAATATATAACGCCTACTATTTTACTACGCACGCACACATTCGTAAGGGTCGATTGGTCGGCAAAAACGTTGTGAATTTTGGGATTATTTCAAATAAAACTGGAAGCCTTAATTACTCTTATTTTCAAAAACTGCAATAACGGTATATATCTTTATTTATATAATTGAACTTTAGTTAAAAATTTGGCTACTTTTTGAAAAATAACTCTGTATTTCACAAATATTGCGTATCGTGGCAGAACACAATTTTACCGAAACTTTAATGAGCCACATAGAACAATTAATTCAACATGATGTAATGCTTATAGTGTTTAGAAATACAAACGATAAGGTTAAGAGTCTGATTGATCTCACTGAAGAGTTAGGAGGTTGCTATCGGCATCCAAATAATGAAAGATACTTAGAAATACTTTTGTCAAAGTTCCGAGTTTATCTGCATGCCACTAACAGCGAGTGATATCTTGTACGTGGTAGAGTCAGACTGCAGAATATGATAGCTACAACACGAATGTGTCGACTTGTCTGAGTCTACACTCGCATAAAATATCAGCGTGAAATAGGAACTGTCAACAGAATAGAATACTGCCGAGTTGCGTATAATTAGTGATGAGAACGAAAGTTCCATTTTACTAGTAAAGGGGCATTCCATCTTCTTCTTCACAGGTGAAAACGCATCTTCCATATGATTCAGGATAAAGTTAGGTGCCTATTATGACTCACATCATTCACATTTGCACTCTTAATTGCATAAAAATCGAACAAATCTGTCTTACCCAACCCACCACAGTGTGGTGATTTATCAGCAAACAAGAGGAACGCACGCGCTTTTAGCTCGCCGACACCCATGCCAGCGTGATTAGTATGGAACAATATTTTAAAACCTAACATAGCAGTAAGTGCATTTTTAAGTGCAAGTTTATTCAATTGTGGATAACAAAACACTTACTATGGGAGATAAGACAAGAAGGAGGAATAGTAATCGGGGGTAGTTGACTTAAAGAACTGTATATTTGTAAACATATTGATTACAGCCTATAACAAGCGGGATGCGGGAATTAAACACTGTGTAAGAACCTCTGAAGGAGGCAAAGTTATAGCCGAAATAAGAATTTTAATTTTTTTGGTTTTGGCCATTTTGACCTCCTAGGAGTGTAAAGAGAACTTTTTGCCCTTATTCAACCATGACCCCCATGCTATCCTCTATATGATAGGCTATTCAAACTGACTAGGCCTAACGTTCGAGTCATCCCCCCCCCCAACTCATTTCTCAAATCTTTACTTCCAAAAAAATCCCTGCTGAACAGAGGCCTCCCTCATAGATTGTACTCTAGGGTTAAAATTACTACACTCGGGAAGCGGGTGGGCAAATTGTTTTTAATGGTTAACACACGTGATAGTGTGTGATAAAGCCGTTATACAGTTCTTGTTACTATTAATTTAGCGAAAGGTTTGCGGAACTGATATTGTGATAAATATTTGTCGGTGCGTCAACAAAATACGGGTGAGGAAGATGGTGTTTCTGAGAGGCTGCTCTGTGTTACAATGAGATATGTAGTGTTGCTGTTCTCACGTTACACTGGTGTGTGATTGTGGCGGGGACGTATTACGCTATGTTTAAACTGTAATAATATCTCTATACTGAAAGTATAATTCGTTACGCTGACTTATTATTGATAATTATTAATTGCATAAGCAAGAGAGCAAGTTGAATATCCACTCTCAAACTTTTATTATTTTAACAGTTATAGTCATGTCAAGAAAGGTTTAGTGGATGCAGCTACCGAAGTATGTGGTGTAAGTAAGAGAAAGAATGAAAGGAAAAATAACACGTTATGGTGGGATGATGAGGTGCGGATGGAAGTTGAAGCAAAGAAGAAAGCATGGCTAGATTTACTAGCAACCAAGGCTAGTAATTCTAGCAGTATGAATGGTGATATTGAAAGGAAAAAGGCAGTCTTTAGACACCTAAATAAGAGAGTAAAAGAAGTAGTTGAAAGGAAAAAGCAAGAAAGAACGTATAAGAATGATAGAAGAATATCGGATAACTTCCAGGCAAACATTAAAATGTTCTGGAAACTCGTAAGAACTACCAGGGGACATTCAAAGCAGCCTAGAATAAATGCTATACGAGACCAGAATGGCTGTATTCTGAATGACGAAGTTTTGAGTTTAAAGAGATGGAAGGAATACTTTGAAAGCGTGTTTATGAGTGATGAGACGTTTAAATTAAATGAAATAGAAATTCCGAAAGAAGACGAAATTGATAGAGATGTAAGTATAGATGAAATAATGAAAGCAATGAAAAATATGAAAGCAGGTAAGGCAGCCGGTTATGATAGAGTATCTCTCGAAATGCTAAGGGCTGGAGAAGGAGTGGTAGCAGACCTGCTGTACACCTTGTTTAATTTATGTTGGGAACTTAAGCGGGTACCGGGAGACTGGTGCAAAGCCGTGATAGTCCCAATATATAAAGGAAAAGGATCACAGCAGGACTGTGAAAACTACCGTGGTATCAGCCTTCTTAGCATTGTGGGGAAACTGTATGCTAAGGTACTAATTGAAAGAGTTATGAAAGAAACTGATGGAAAAATTTGGGATGTGCAAGCGGGATATAGAAAGGGAATGGGATGTACGGATCAGGTCTTTTCCATGCGCATGATCGCGGAGAAGTTTTTGGCCAAAAACCAAAAAGTTTTTTGTGTGTTCATAGACTTGGAGAAGGCTTATGACAGAGTGGATAGAGATGTGTTATGGCAAACACTGAACTCATTTGGGTTGAGCGCTGGCTTGATACAGGCATTGAAGTCTCTATATAGGGACTCTAGTGCCTGTGTCAGGATCAACGGGGCCTACTCGGACTGGTTTGGCATCCATAAAGGTGTCAGACAGGGCTGTATGGCTTGCCCGTGGCTGTTCAACCTATTTATGGACAGTTGTTTGGAAAATTTGAAAGTAGAAGAATGCGGGTTAAGAATGGGTGAGTTAACCGTCAAATGCCTTTTGTACGCCGATGATCAAGTCATACTTGCATCGTCAGCAGCCGAGTTGCAAATGATGGTTACATTAATGAACAGGACATTAAAATAAAAGGGAATGAAAGTGAACGCAAATAAGACGAAAGTTATGGTTTTTGAAAGAGAAGAAAGTAAAACAATATGTGAAATAAGAATAGAAGGGGAGTTGGTAGAGCAAGTAGATGAGTTTGTGTATTTGGGATGTGTGTTTAGCAGGGATGGTAGATATGATAAGGATATAGAACGACGAGTGAACGCAGGAAATAGAGTGAATGGGGCTCTACACTCTATTGTGAAAAGTCAGAATGTGTCCAAAAAGGCACGTATGGCAATTCACAATGCTGTGTTAGTGCCTTCTTTAATGTATGGTAGTGAAAGTTGGGTGTGGCAGAAGAAGCACGAGAGTAGAATAAATGCTGTAGAAATGCGGTCATTAAGGAGTATGTTAGGGATGAATCTGAATGACAGAGTGAGAAATTGTTTAATAAGAGAAGAGTGTGGTTTGCAAGATGATGTTGTGACCAGGATTAAGAAAGGAATGCTTCGGTGGTTTGGTCATGTAGAAAGAATGAATGAGGAAAGAGTGACAAAGAAAATTTATGTTGCAGATGTGAACGGCAGAGTCGGGAAGGGTCGCCCTAGGCGAAAGTTTATCGACCAAATTGGCGATATATTGAAAATGGGCCAAATCAAGAGTACCTTTAACCGACGAGCGTGTATGCGTAGGTATATGGATGTGGAGGAAGCGAGAGAGGTGTGTCAGGATCGTGCCAAATGGAAGTCCATAGTCTCTGCCTACCCCTCTGGGTGACAGGCGTGAGTGTTTATGTTTATGTTGTTGTTTATGTAGTTATACTCATGATATAATTTCGACAATGATGTATTTCCGACATCAGAAGTGGGATTTTGTAATGAAGTTCGAGACAGTAAAATTTCAGTAATTGCAAAGTATATTTAAGAAAGATTATTTTAATATATTCAATATATTACAAGCCATATAAATACTTGTTCCGTGTTGGACTCGTACCCGCAGCCCTTAGCGCTGCAACTCATTGCTAAGCCACTGCGCCACGGAGCCGTCTAATAAATACTATTATCGCAATTAATTTTTTAGGGTTCTGTACCCAAAAGTAACCAACGGGACCCTATTACTAAGCCTCCGATGTCTGCCCGTCCGTCCGTTATCTCATGATCCGTAGTAGGTAGACGGTTGAAATTTTCTTAGAATGTGTATTTCTATTGCTGCTGTAACAACAAATAATAAAATATAAATAATAATAAAAATTTAAATAAATTAAAAGAGGCTCCCCTACTAGAAACGTGTATTATGACGGTACGGAACCCTTCATGCGTGGGTCCAACTCGCAGTTGGCCGGTTATTTATTATTTTTAAGGAAGAGGAGTTAATCGATAATGAGACTTTCTTGATGGGAAAGAAACCGTGGTCCTTAATAAACGTCTGCAACAATAGATTGTTTCAAACGTTTATTAGGGATTCGCCAATTCAATTACGATTTCTCATATTTACGTAAACTCTGCTTAAATAAAACTAATCTGCCAGATTTTATCATCTATTACATCGTATACTTTCTTATCGTTTTGAATTTCTACTAACAGACCTGTACCTACTTAGGAAAATATTATTAATGAAAAAATAGGTTAATTTATTAATCTCTTAATTTAGGTTTATTTGATGTTCACAAATATTACAAAATGTTATAAGCGACACTTCTCCATTCTCGTTAGTTCTCCAGTCTCCACTAAAACTAATTCGTGGTGGATATTTGGCGTTGAGTCAAGCTTGAAATATCGGACTGGATAAAAAATCCAAAGAAAGTTCTACAAATTTGTGGCCACAGCTGTTGAAGAGTCGTATGCATTTGACATTATTAAATTTAAAAAAAATTCTTATTACCATTCATTTACATAAATTTGTAACACAAAAAATTAAATTATTATTCAAAGCCAATGAAAATATTTAAATGATATACTTACGAGTTTAAAATGTATTTGCAGTTATAAAGTTTCAATAGTTTGTGTATTACTAGAGCCCAATGACTTCGTCAATCTTACTTAGCGGTACCATGTAGCGACATCTATGGAAATGTATTAAATAAAGAACGATGTATTTAGCGCGTCAAATTTTCATATCGATATACATCGCAACCGCTTCCGTAGATAGATAATAGATGGCGCTAGAGTAGTCAAGTGAGCTCGGCCACGGTCCTTATTGCTTTGTAAGAGAGATAGATAGTAATAATATTAAAGTTAAAAAAACTTAAGCAATACGTATCAATATCAATAACGAGCATTTTTACGTGGTAATCACGCTGCAGCTATATTATGGTTATAACACCAATGGGTCGGCTCGCCCGGGGAAGCATCACGCTCTCACAGAACACCAGCGTAAAATAGCAGCGTAAAATAGAGAATTGTCACTATTACTGGACACGAGGCATTGCAACTTAGTCCTCAGGAAAAACGCATTTGCATTTTAATTCATAATCGAGCATACATGTAGATGTCTATGCGCCGTGAATAGAATAGAATGGAATAGAATGATTTTTTATTCAATATTGATTATTACAAAATACTTATTGATAGTCATTTTTTATTTACCACTGGTTCGGAAAATACCTCGGTCCTGGGAAGAACCAGCAAAAACCCAGCGGGACTTTTTTTAAACATAATTTCACTTAACAATAATTTTGTTTATACAATTTTAAATTAATTTTCATAGAATCTGAAAGAAGCGAAAGAGGTACGTAAGGATCGTGACACTTGACGATCTGTTCTCTCTGGCTACCCCGTCAGGGATTGTGCATGAAGATAAGTAAGTAATTTTCATAGAACCAGCATGGTTGCGATCACCTTATTCCCAGGGGTTATTTTCATTCATGTATTCCTTGATATTATTATAACCCTTTTTGTACAGTTTTTCTTTAATAAAACTTTTACACTTGTATATTGACAAACTTTGAACATGTTCTGGGATTTTGTTGTAAAAGCGTATACATTGCCCCATAAATGAATTAGGTACTAATTCTGTGGAGTCTAGTAACTGACATTACAAGCTTATGTTTGTTCCTAGTGTTTAAAGTATGAATATCCTTATTCTTATTAAAGCTACTTATATTTTTATGTATATACATTATATTTTCATAAATATATTGAGATTCCAAAGTTAATATGATTATTTCTTTAAATTTTTCTCTTTACAATTTAGGTTATAAATCGCCCGTACGGCTCCCTTTTCGCCTTGCACTTACCATCGGGTGAACTGCATGCTGATTTGTCACCCTTAGTCAAAAAAAAATGCTGTGACGATCCTAGTCATAAAATATTTGTTTAGTCATCGGTTTTTTAATATAATTGAAGAGACAAGCGAACTTAAAAACTTCCTGATAACTACTGCAGCACTTGGATACCAGCAACCTACTTCAAACAAAGAAATTCTTAATACATCTGCAAATTTTCAGATCATTTAGAAGTCCGGTAGTATATTAGGCTGTATTAAATTCATTATTACATACATAATTAAAAGATAAAAGTGTACTAAAAACATCCGAAACCATTTTTGTTTGTAAAGACAAAATGGTTTAGCAAAGATGTCAACATTCTTAAACCAAATTCCCAGAGAGTAAATAAAGCATTTTAGCGTGAACATTGAACCGTGATAACAATCTTCTATACAAAACATACAACTGTAACAAAACACAAAAGAAAACATTTGCATTTATATTATCATAAACAATGGTTTACGAAACCAGTTGCATTCAGTTGCAAATGTTGAAAGCGAAGATTTAATTAAAATCGGTGAATTCAAATTCCCTGTGAGCGGATACCAATCAGTGGTGGGTGGAGGAAAATGGTGAACGTTCAAGACCCGTAATTAGCTGACTGGCTGCGATGAGTAAAAAATACCACCCTATGAATATTCAAGGGCACTAGTTGTCGCAGGACGCCGGCGGACGAGAAATGAATTATTTATGTTTACTTTACGTAAATGCGTCCGTATAATACGATGCTTATGAAACGCCGGACAGACAAACTACCAGGCAGAAAAGGATTTCTTCTACTTAGATATTATTCTGAAACATAGGTAGTATTAATATCATCTCTCGTAATAGTCTCATGTTGGTATGGGACTTATAGATCCAATGTTTATGTGGTTTTACGTGATTTTATCTATTTTTAATTTTTACTTATTTTTAATTCCCGACGTTTCGAGTGCTTTGCAGCACCCATGGTCAAAAGGGAACTAAACGTCGGGAATTGAAAATAAGTAAAATTAAACGCGATGCAGTCCGTGTAAATAGTTTTCTACTGACTTCAAAAAGGAGACGGTACTCAATTCGACCGTATGTTCTTTTATGTGTGTTACCTCATAACTTTTTACTGGGTGAACCGATTTCGACGATTCTTTTTTTATTTGAAAGCTAGTGCATCACATATTTTCTCATATAAATTTGATCAAGGTCTGACCAATAGTTTTTGGGTTATTCTTAATAATTTATATTGAAATCGGTTGTACAAAATGTTTAATTTTAAATTGTATTCAATAGTGTTCGCGTAAATATAAGAAATCATTAAAATAAAATATGCCAACTGTGTTAGGATAAATATCCGCATTTGCTTCGTCATTCCTAGGGACTAATATAAAATGCCTCGGAGTCTATTATATACTAGTTTTTAAAACCAGAATACAACACAGCAATAAGCCCATATACTGCTGGTTAGTGGCAAAAGAGAATGGTACCAACCCAGGCATAACCCTGAAAAAGAGCACCACCACATAGTGAAATTAGTTTAATGTGTTCATGTAATGCAGTTCATAACTTGTTTGTACGAGTATATTCATATTTGTAAAGAAAAGTTTGAGTCTGAGTTATATTCTGGTTTTAGAGAGGGGTGTAGAAATTTAGTATAATCAAAGGCTGTGAGGCTACATATTAATCCTCAGTGGCACTGTACAACGTATTACAACGTATCTGTAGCCATTTTTGTTTGAGCTTGGTTGCAGGTGTTCATGGGCTGCAGTTTCGCGTAATGTATATATTCTTTGCTGCAGTATCTTATCATCTGGTAGAATATAAGTTCGTTTAATATTTCAAATTTAAAAAAAAAACTCCGTAACATTAATCGCCACACGAAGTGACGACATAAACTCATCTCGTTCCCCTTTGGGAACTTCGGTAAGTACATGCAGTTAAAAGTTTCCAGCGATAATGCGCGCGAAGCGTACCTATTGTCTAGAAGACGGCGTCACGGTCACAAATTTCGTCGTACTTGTAAATACTAAATTGTTTTAAAGTTTATCTATGTAGCAAGGTTTTACATTATAGAATAAAGGTGACAAACGTGTACATATACACGTATGTCTATCCTTGATTAAAAATCAAAATATAGATTCGTTATCACCCCTGGGGTCTAAGATGAAATGCATCGTTACCAGTAAAAGACGTTTTTTTTTTTTATAGAATAGGGGGCAAACGAGCATGCGGCTCACCTGATGGTAAGTGACTACCGCCGCCCATGCACAAACGCAACACCAGGGGAATTGCAGATGCGTTGCCGACCTTTTAGAAAGGTGTAAGCTCTTTTCTTGAAGGTTCCTAAGTCGTATCGGTCCGGAAAATTCGCTGGTGGTAATTGATTCCACAAGGAAGTCGTGCGAGGGACAAAACTTCTTCTAAATCGCACAGTGGTGGACCGCCAATCATCCAGATGGTATGGATGGTAACGCGAGTTTTGTCGCGATGTGCGATGGTGAAATTGAGCGGCTGGAATTAGTCCGAACAATTCCACAGAGCACTCCCCGTGATAAATGCGATAAAATACGCAAAGAGATGCAACATCTCTACGCAGTGCCAGTGTATCGAGCTGATCAGAAAGAACTCGGTCGTCGACGATTCGAACCGCTCTGCGCTGGATGCGGTCAAGTGGAAGGAGCTGGCACTGGGGTGCCCCGGCCCAGAGATGAGAACAGTATTCCATGTGGGGCCGAACTTGCGCTTTGTAAAGTTGCAAGCGATGTGCCGGCATGAAATACTGTCTCGCTCTGCTGAGCACGCCAAGCTTTTTAGAGGCCAATTTGGCCTTCCCTTCTAAGTGACCACGAAACTGCACACTATTCGATATGTCGACGCCAAGGATTCCGATACTGGCTGAGGCAGTAAGGGGAGTGCCTTGAAACTAAGGAGATACGACAAAGGGGTTCTTTTTAGCGGTAAACGCGCAAACTTGTGTCTTCTGGGGATTGAACTCGACTAGATTTAGTCGGCCCCAATCCGAGACTTTGTTAATCAAAGACTCGACTTCAGACACAAGTTTGTCCCGGTACTCGGCGACGTTTTCCCGAGAAATATTGCCACGGTCGGTATATAAGGCATCACCAGTGCTGTCGTCCGCATAGCAATGAATGCTACCAGTTAGCAACATATCATTGATATGCAGGAGAAACAGCGTTGGTGATAGCACGCAGCCTTGTGGAACACCAGCGTTGATAGGCTTGAGATCAGAGCATGCACCGTCTACTACGACCTTGATGCTCCGATCAGCAAGGAAACTGGTGATCCATTTGCACAATTTCTCGGGAAGCCTATAGGAAGGAAGCTTCGAAAGAAGCGCTTTGTGCCAGACCCGATCAAAGGCCTTCGCTACGTCCAAACTAACGGCTAATGCCTCCCCCTTGGACTCTACTGCGTCCGCCCATCTATGAGTTAAGTAGACTAGAAGCTGATCGACCCCGACGAAAACCGTACTGGCGGTCACTAATCAGCTGGTGATCCTCAAGGTACCTCATGATCTGGCAGTTAACAATGGCTTCCATTATTTTGGAGAACAAGGAAGTGATGGCGATAGGCCTGTAGTTGGACGGGTCTGAGCGGTCGCCTTTTTTAGGGATCGGGTGCACCAAAGCTGTCTTCCATGAATTCGGGACTACGCCTTGGGAGTAGGAGTACCGGAAAAGACGCGTTAAAACCGGTGCCAACTCCGGAGCACACGTCTTCAGCACAATGGGAAGGACTCCATCGGGCCCACTCGACTTGCTGACGTCCAGGGAGAAGAGTGCTTTGCGGACTGAGCGCTGTGTAAATCGCACATCCGGCATGGAGCACTCACATCGCGGGATGGTCGGCGGTGTGTTCCCCCCGTCATCTAGAGTCGAGTTGGACCCAAAAAGAGAGCTCAACAGATCGGCTTTCTCCTTTGCGGCATGGGCCAGTGAGTCGTCCTCTCTGTGCAGAGATGGAAGAAACGGCTGACAGAAGTTCCCTTGGACAGCCTTGGCGAGAGACCAGAATGCACGGGTTCCCGAAGGAAGGCGAACTAGCTTCTCGCCAATTCTGCCGATGTGCTCAGACCTTGCCTTAGCAATGACGCTTTTGAAGGACCTGGAGGCGGAATTATATTTCTTTTTAAGTGCGCTGGTGTTTACATCCCGAGATGTTGATGCGTCAGCCCAGGCCTGGTAGCACTCCTGCTTATAGCGTGATGCTATTTTGCAGGAGCGACCAAACCATGGCTGGATCTGCCTCCGATGGGCACCACAGAGGATGGATTCAAAAGTTCCATACCCTGAAGTACCACATCAGCAACAGAATCGGCAACTACGCTGGGATCTTCCGGCGAGAAGCAAACCCGCCCCCAAGGGTAGGATGCAAAAAAAGACCGCATCTCGTCCCAATCAGCTGACCTATAGTGCCAAACACGGCGGCAAGCAGTAGATCGCAACTTCGATTGGAGCGTGAGAGGCACCGTACTCCGGATCAGACAATGGTCCGAAGAGCCCAGAGGGGCATCGACGGAGACCTGATATCCGTCCGGATGAGAGGTCAGCAGAAGGTCCAACAGGGAAGGTACATGGTCTTCCACATCTGGGATCCGCGTAGGCGAAGTAACCAGTTGTGTTAGACCATATGCCAAAGCAAAGTCATAGACAGATCTACCCGCATGATCGGTTAAACGAGAACCAAATCATTTAGCGTGGTGGGCGTTGAAATCACCGAGTATCACGATCTCTGCGGATGGGACCTGTTGTAGCACGTTTCCGGTTCTTTACACTCACTCACTACAAAACTCAGCAGCTTTTTTCTGCTGTGTACACTGGTATTCTCTGGCACCTAATACGCTCCCCAACGTATAGAATAAAAATGATGGTTATACTATCGCTATCTATCGGAAATTATGGGATATTTCGAGACAAAACGGGATGATGAATTCTCCTACGCTGACATCGCACGACAGACCGAAATTAAATATTTAAGTGTTACCTAACAAGTGTAAATATACAAGCACCTATAATCTACATTAATACATAAAGAAAAAACTTTGTACCCCTTTTTAGGGTTCCGTAGCCAAATGGCAAAAACTGAACCCTTATAGATTCGTCATATCTGTCTGTCTGTCTGTCCGTCCGTCCGTATGTCACAGCCATTTTTTCTGAAACTATAAGAATTATGCTATTGAAATTTGTTGTGTAGATGTATTCTATGAACCGCATTAAGATTTTCACACAAAATACTTGGAGCTGAAACTCAAAAAAGTTTTTTTTATCAAACCCATACGTGTGGGATATCTATGGATAGGTCTTCAAAATGATATTGAGGTTTCTTTTATCATCTTTTTCTAAACTGAATAGTTTGCGCGAGAGACACTTCCAAAGTGGTAAAATAAAATAAAATAAAAGTGTGTGTCCCCCCCCCCCCCCCTGTAACTTCTAAAATAAGAGAATGATAAAACTAAAAGAAATATATGATTTACATTACCATGTAAACTTCCACCGAAAATTGTTTTGGACAAGATCTGGTAAGTAGTTTTTTTTAATACGTCATAAATCGTAAATTATGTTACTTGCTGCTACGGAAACCTTCATGGGCGAGTCTGACTCGCACTTGGCCGCTTTTATTAAATATATTGCACGCATGGAAAAATGTGAGATTTAACATAGATAAAATTTATATAGAGAAGGAGTGCAAAGAGCTAAAATTATATGTTAAATACAACAAAAATAAAATATATATTGTTTATGTTTATAAGCCAATATTAAACACATAATAGTCGCTTGGAAAAATTATGTCCTTAGTTGACGTTCATACTACCAAAGTCTTGGAGTAAGTACACGCATAATTATGTTATCGCTCTAAGGTCAACTTCAAACACTTAATAGTCTGCGATCAAACAGTCACACAGAGTAGGATCACCAACAAAAAAAATTCAAAAAATATAAAAAAATTGTACTACAATATTAGATACTGACAGATTGACTGAATAAGCTATGAATTTTGTGTGGTTCCTTGTTAATATAATACGTGAGGGTAATATGGTCATCCGGTTAATATAGTCACTTTCTTATAACTCAAAAACTACAGCCTTCTTGCATAGATAGCTTTGTGATACGATATCTCTTCATCAGTCAATCAAATAATAAAGTGTCAAAAGAGCGCTGCTTTATCAACGCCATTTTGACAGTTAACATTATGTATATATATATAAAAATTACGCGTCACGTTGTTTGTCCGCGATGAACTCCTAAACTACTGAACTGATATCAATGAAATTTTGCACACAGTGTGCAGTTTGGTTCAACTTGAGAGATAGGATAGTTTTTAACCCGATAAGGGACCCTTAATTTTTTTATTGCTAATATCAGAAGTTTTTTTAGGAAATCAAATAGTCGTCGGAAAGAGCAGAACAACGTCTGTCTGATCAGCTAGTAGTAAATATTTTAGTCGATTTTAGTATTGGGTAGTGTAGTTAGTTATCTTTAAGTTGATTTTTCAAAATGTTCCTAATCGTTGCCAAGGCTTGTCTGCTATTTTTTTTCTTAATATATTAGTTATACGAGTAGTATACGACATTGTGTGTTTGTCTCTGTCCTCCTCCTAGTTTTGGTTTTATAGGGTGGCAAAACTTAAGATGACCATATTACCCTCACGTACCTTAAGATGCGTACATATTATATAACATAACATGTTATATAATACTAATTATATAATATAAAATGTTTCATCATTCATCATCATCATTACAGCCCTTCACAGATCCACTGCTGAACATAGGCCTCCCCCAAAGAATGCCACAAAGCACGGTCCTGAGCCACCTGCATCCATCGACTTCCTGCATGTCTTACCAGGTCGTCACTCCATCTCGTGGGGGGACGCCCTACACTTCGCCTACCGGTACGAGGCTGCCACTCGAGAACCTTTCTTCCCCATCGGTTGTCGGTTCTTCGAGCTATATGGCCGGCCCACTGCCACTTCAGCTTACTAATCCGTTGGGCTATGTCGGTTACTCTGGTTCTACTGCGGATATCCTTATTCCTAAGTTTATCACGCAGAGAAACTCCGAGCATAGCCCTCTCCATAGCTCGCTGAGCGACCTTGAGCTTCCTCATACGGCCAGCAGTGAAGGACCACGTCTCAGTTCCGTAAGTCATCACTGGCAACACGCACTGGTTGTACAATTTCGTTTTAAGGTTTTGAGGTATGTCTGACGAGAAGATGTGTCGTAGCTTCCCGAACGCTGCCCAGCCGAGTTGAATCCGTCGATTGACCTCTCAGTCGAAGTTGGACTTACCTAGTCGGACTATTTGTCCCAGGTAAACATACTCGTCAACAACTTCGAGCTTAGTGCTCCCAACAACTACCGGCATAGGTGTGACATGGACATTAAACATGATCTTTGTTTTGTCCATGTTCATCTTAAGACCTATCCGTTGGGAGACACTATTGAGGTCATTGAGCATAGTGCTTAGGTCCTCCAGCGATTCTGCCATAAGGACTATATCGTCGGCAAATCGAAGGTGAGTGATGTATTCGCCATTGATGTTAATACCGCATCCTTTCCAGTCCAGAAGCTTGAAAACGTCTTCCAATGCAGCGGTGAAGAGTTTCGGGGATATAACATCACCCTGTCTTACACCTCTCTGCAATTGGATGGGTTTCGTAAAATGTTTCAGTAATATGCAAACTAAATGTTATAAAACGTGTTAATTAACGTTACACAAATGTTATATATAAATACAAATACAAATACAAACACTCACGCCTGTCACCCAGAGGGGTAGGTAGAGACTACGGACTTCCATTTGGCGCGATCCTGACACACTTCTCTCGCCTCATTTACATCCATATATTTACGCATACACTCTAGTCGGTTAAGGGTACTCCTAATCTGGCCCATTTTCAATGTATCGCCGATTTGGTCGATAAATCTTCGTCTAGGGCGTCCCTTCCCGACTTTGCCGTTCACTTCTGAAACATAAATTTGCTTTGTCACTCTTTCCTCATTCATTCTTTCTACGTGACCAAACCACCGAAGCATTCCTTTTTTAATCCTAGTCACAACGTCATCTTGCAAACCACACTTTTCTCTTATCACACTATTTCTCACCCTGTCATTCAGATTCAGCCCTAGCATACTCCGTAATGACCGCATTTCTACAGCCTTTATTCTACTCTCATGCTTCTTCTGCCATACCCAACTTTCACTACCATACATTAAAGTAGGGACTAACACACCATTATGAATTGCCATACGTGCCTTCTTTGACACATTCTGACTCTTCATAATAGCGTGTAGAGCCCCATTAACTCTATTTCCTGCGTTCACTCGTCGTTCTATATCCTTGTCATATCTACCATCCCTGCTAAATAAACATCCCAAATATACAAACTCATTCACTTGCTCAATCAACTCCCCTTCTATTCTTATTTCACATAACGTTTTACTTTCTTCTCTTTCAAAAACCATCACTTTCGTCTTACTTGCGTTCACTTTCACACCCCTTTCTTTTAATGACCAGTTCATTAAATTAACCATCATTTGCAACTCGGCCGCCGACGATGCAAATATAATATAAATATGATATAAATTATATATAACTTATGCGTATATCTGTAATCTTCTTTGATTGAAGTTGACTGCAGCTGTCTATAGACTGCAATAGCCCCTTACCACCAGGTGCACTGTAAGATCGTTTGTTACTACATTTTTATAAAAGAAAAACATCACCATTATCATCATTACTGCCCTTCATAAGTCCACTGCTGAAAATAGGCCCCTCATTCCATCGCCCAAGGAAAGCCACAAAGCGCAGAGATCCATAGACTTCCTGCATAACTTAACAGGCCGTCAGTTCATCTAGTGTAGGGTCGCACTATACTTCGCTTGCCGATACGAGGCTACCACTCGAGAACATTTTTTCCACATCAGTTGTCGGTTTTTCATTCAATATGGCTGGCCCATTGCCACGTCAGCTAACTGTTTCGTTGAATATAAAAAATAAAATACAAACCTAAAAATTTTAATGCATAACGGTCGAATTTCGACCACTAGTTATTATTGCTTTATCAAAATATTCCATGAATTTCGAACTGAAGGCATTTACATAGTATTCCCCGATATCTACCGACGATATACAAACTGCACTTGAATATTCATAGAGTGTTATTTTTATTATTCTCCGCCAGTCAGCTAATCACGAGTCTTGTACGTTTTTCATTTTTGTCTACCAACCTTTGATTGGGATCAGCACAAAGAGAATATGAATCGGCTGCTTTAATCAAGTCCTCGCTTTGAATAGTTGGCTACCGAGTAACTTTATTTCTATCTAAGTTCAGATTATTATTTTTATCTCATTTAATAATCTGGTATATCGTTAGTACTGCTAGTCGATTCGATGTTGCGTGTAAAAAAGACCTATTGTAGTTTTCCTATGTGTAGATTGTATTATCGTTATCTATGTATGTGTATGTGTTTTACTATGTGTAGATTTTATTATAGTTATCGATACCATCAATCAAACACTGGTCCACTTGGGAACATAAACTTCCCGAATAGATTACCTCATAGGGGTATTTCCCCTATGAGGCAATCTATGTGCCATATTTGCCCAATTAGCAAACAAGTGGTAGTAACAGTGGTAGAGCCACGCGGCAGCTTTTGCTGTCGCACGGATGGGCCGGCTCGAACCGGGGTAGTACCACGACCTCACAGGAAACCAGCGTGAAGTAGAGGTTTACCTCTGCGTTTCGCTTGGTGAGTGCAGGTGGCCGGAGGCCTTTTTTACTGGAAATGAGGCATTCCATCTTAGTCCTCACGGGTGACAACGCATCTACATTTTGATTTGTAATAGAGGATAGATGTAGATGTCTATGGGCCGCAGCAACCACTTACCATCAGGTGGACTGTGTGCTCGTTTGTCACCCATATCCCATAAAAAAAGAAAAAAAAAGTAAAACTAAATAAAATTAGGTTTATTAACTTACTTTATATTCCCGACGTTTCGAGCACTTTACAGTACCCATAGTCACGGAGGGGTGGGGGGGAGGGACTGAGGTGCTCGACGTCCCAAGTCATAGTTAACCTCGGCTACCTGCATATTAAAATTATTATTACGACGTAAATCACAACAAAAATTAAAAAATATATAAAAAATCATTCGGTTAAAATTAGTCGATGGATGCAGGTTGCTCAGGCGTACTTTATGACAATGTCTAGGGGAGGGCTATTATCATAAGTATTTTGTTCCATGGCTCTGTCGTTGAACACAGCGAGCTAGCACATTGGACACCACTCCTGACGTGGATACACCTGTTATCTCTCATGAAAAACAACGTCGACCGATAAAAGAATTAGAATTAATTGAAAAGCATGGAAATAATCGTCAAAGTAGATGAAAATAGGGCCCTCCTCAATGTTAGCAACTGCTGATGTCAGTCATCTGTCAACCTTTCATATTGACAATCTGACACGATCGTCCGGAAGTGCGATATCCACATTCATCGTATCCCAATGATTACTTAGCTAATTGAGCGATCTGGTATTGACTCTTAATTAATCAGCACAGTACTTGTTTTTGATTTAATATCACAGTCATAACTTTAAGAAAAAGTGAAGGCTCAATAATGATTATGTAATATCATAAGCATATCTTACCAGATCGGCACTACATTCAGTTGTAGTTGTTGCAACGAGGCACTATTTTAGTTCTCAGGGGTGACAACACGTTTATATTTTGATTCCTAATTGAAGATAGATATATAGGTACTCGTTTATCTGTACATGTCGTCCCGTATAAAATAAAAATAATTATTTTAATAAATTATATAACCTAAATAGAAACTATATTATATAATAAGAGCTTCCAAGACATTTCAGATTAAAACTTTTATCATTTTAAACCATTTAATGCGAAAATTCCATGCAACTATGTCAAAACATTACATTGTTAAGTCGGGACATCGCAAACAAACTAAAAGCGTAGTCCAAAACTGAATTCGGCGCTAATCTCATCTCGACTCGACCCAACTCGTACACTGAGATAGCTGCGACGTCCTCATTCGTTGATACATACATATGTACACACGTACTGGTGACCGCTGCCAAGTTACTATGTTGCTTATTCTATCTTCTGTTTGTTTACTAAATGTTATTATCGTTTATGTTTAGTACACCGATATATCTTAGTTTCTCTATTGCTAAATTTGTGTTCAATGTTTACTCATCGAAATCTTTCGTGAAATATGTTACATATTATTATATATTAACACACATTTATGTTACATAAGATACATGAAAGTTATAGAAACGTATTAATTAAAAATATAAGCTATTTTATTAATAAATAGTAAACTGATTGTTTTTATTTATTTATTTGTACACACAAAAATGTACAATGCTTAAACTTCCCGTGCCATTCTAAAGGTGACTGCAATACTCCATGCATGGACTTGAGCTTTGTATAAAGTTAGAAGCTGTCCAGGCGTTAATTATCGCTTACCTTATTTAAGATACCCAGTAAAATTGACCAGATTGTCATCACCTCATTGGGAGATATGGCTTAAGGTCGCATTTATCCGCTCCACCATGGCCTCTCTAAGTGAACGTATTACTGCCCCGCCTTCTTTTGCACTGGACATAAATCTCTTTGTGACTGTGCTGTCGTTTGCTTATCCAACAATACGTGGAGACGTAGGTCATTGATGTGCAGCAGGAAAAGATTCGCAGAGAGAAAATACCCTTGAAGAATCCAACATTAATATGTAACTACCCTGATCGACCGTTCACTCATAAAATCAGATATACAGTTGCAGAATACGGCGGGGATACCGTGAGCATAAAACTTACTTAGCAGACTTGCGTGCTAAACTCTGTAAAAAGCCTTCGAGATAAGAAAAGCAACTGTTAGAGCTTCAGTGTTCTTCTCGCCCCAGAAGTGAGTGACATACACGAGAAAATCCTCAGTGGACCGACACCGGAGGGAGCCATATTGATGATCACTGAGAAGGGTTTTGTTTCAAGGTATATCAGCAGTTTACTTTTCAATACCCCTTTCCATAACTAGCATAAAAACAAAGAAGAGAACATGGCTAGACTTACTAGCAGCCAAGGTAGGCAGGTATGAATGAGATTATTGAAAGAAAAAAGGCAATCTCTAAATAAGAGAATAAAAGAAATAGTTGAAATGAAAAAGCATGAAATTTCGGATAAAAATGATAAAAGAATATCAAAATGTTAAATATTAAAATGTTAAATGGCAAATATTAAAATGTTCTGGAAACTTGTAAGAACTGCCAGGGGAAATTCAAAATAGAATAAATACTATACGAGACGACAATGGCTGTTTTCTGAATGACGAAGTATCGATACTAAAGAGATGAAAGGAATACTTGAAAGCATATTTATGACTGAGGAAACGTTTGAATTAAATGAATTAGAAATTCCGAAAGAAGAAAAAAGAGGTAGGGAGATAAATATAGATGAAATAATGAGAGCAATGAAAAGCATGAAGGCATATTTTTTTTATAGGAGAGGGGGCAAACGCGCATGCGGCTCACCTGATGGTAAGTGACTACCGCCGCCCATGAACAACTGCAACACCAGAAAGGGAATTGCAGATGCGTTGCCGGCCTTTTAAAAAGGAGTACGCTCTTTTCTTGAAGGTCCCTAAGTCGTATCGGTCCGGAAAAATCGCTGATGGTAATCGATTCCACAAGGAAGTCGTGCGAGGAAGAAAACATCTTCTAAATCGCGCAGTGGTGGACCGCCAATCATCCAGATGGTGTGGATGGTATCGGGAGTTCTGCCGCGATGTGCGTTCGTAAAATTTGGCGGCTGAGATTAATCCGAACAATTCCTCAGAGCACTTCCCATGGTAGATGCGAAAGAAAATGCAAAGAGATGCAACATCTCTTCGCAGTGCCAATGAATCGAGCCGATCAGAAAGGGCTCGGTCGTCGACGATTCGAGCCGCTCTGCGCTGGATGCGGTCAAGTGGAAGGAGCTGGCACTGGGGGCCCCTGCCCAGAGATGGGAACAGTATTCCATGTAAGGCCGAACCTGCGCCTTGTAAAGTTGCAGGCGGTGTGCCGCATGAAATACTGTCCCGATCTGCTGAGCACGCCAAGCTTTTAAGAGGCCAATTTGGCCTTCTCTTCCAAGTGACCACGAAACTGCACGTCACTCGATATGTCGACGCCGAAGAGTCCGATACTGGCTGAGGCAACTAGGGGAGTGCCTTGAAACTGAGGAGATACGACAAAGGGGTTCTTTTTAGCGGTAAACGCGCAAACTTGTGTCTTCTGAGGATTAAACTGGACTAGATTTAGTCGCCCCCAATCCGAGACTTTGTCCAGCAAAGACTCGACTTCAGACACAAGTTTGTTCCGGTACTCGGCGACGTTTTCTTGAGAAATATTGGCACGGCCGGTGTATAGAGCATCACCAGTGCTGTCATCCGCATAGCAATGAATGTTACCAGTTAGCAACATATCATTGATATGCAGAATAAACAGCGTTGATGGTAGCACACAGCCTTGTGGAACACCAGCGTTAATAGGCTTGTAGTCAGAACATGCACCGTCTTCAACGACCTTGATGCTCCGATCTGCAAGGAAGCTGGTGATCCAATTGCATAATTTCTCGGGAAGCCCATAGGAAGGGAGCTTCGAAAGAAGCGCTTTGTGCCATACCCGAAGGCCTTCGCAATGTCCAGACTAACGGCCAACGCCTCCCCCTTGGACTCTACTGCCTCCGCCCATCTATGGGTCAGGTCACCAGCTGATCGACCCCGACGAAAACCGTATTGGCGGTCACTAATCAGCTGGTGATCCTCAAGGTAACGGATGAGCTGGCAGTTAATAATGGATTCCATTATTTTGGAGAACAAGGAGGTGATCGCGATAGGCCTATAGTTGGACGGGTCTGAACGGTAGCCTTTTTTAGGGATCGGGTGGACAAAAACTGTCTTCCATTAATTCGGGACTACGCCTTGGGAGTAGGAGTACCGGAAAAGACGCGTTAGGACCGGTGCCAACTCCGGAGCACACGTCCACGTGTTTTCCCCCCGTCATCAAGAGTCGAGTTGGACGCAAAAAGGGAGCCTAAAAGGTCGGCTTTGTCTTTTGCGTCATGGGCCAGTGAGTCGTCCTCCCTGTGCAGAGATGGTAGTGATGGCTTACAGAAATTCCCTTGGACAGCCTTGGCGAGAGACCAGAATGCACGGGTTCCCGAAGGAAGGCGAACTAGTTTCTCGCCAATTCTGCCTATGTGCTCTGACTTTGCCTTGGCAATAACTCTTTTGAAGGACCTGGAGGCGAAGTTATACTTCTTTTTAAGTGTGCTGGTGCTTACATCCCGAGTCGCCGAAGCCGCAGCCCAGGCTTGATAACACTCCTGCTTACTGCGTAATGCAGTTTTACAGGAGCGACCAAACCAAGGCTGAGATCTGCCTCCGATGGGTACCACAGATGATGGAATAAATAGTTCCATTCCCTGTAGCACCACATCAGTGACAGAGTCAGCAACAGCGCTGGGATCATCCGGCGAGAAGCAAACCCGCCCCCATGGGTAGGATGCAAAGAAAGACCGCATTCCGTCCCAATCCGCCGACCTGTAATGCCAAACACGGCGGCAACCTGCAGAACGCAACCGCGAAGGGAGCGTGAGTGGCACCATACTCCGGATCAAACAGTGGTCCGAAGAGCCGAGAGGGGCATCGACGGAAACCTGATATCCGTCCGGATGAGAGGTCAGCAGAAGGTCCAACAGGGAAGGTGTATGATTCTCCACATCTGGAATCCGCGTAGGCGAAGTAACCAGTTGTGTCAGACCATATGCCAAGGCAAAGTCATAAACAGATCTCCCCGCATGATCGGTTAAACGTGAACCGAGCCATTCGGCATGGTGGGCGTTAAAATCGCCAAGGATCACGATCTCTGCGGATGGGACCTGTTGTAGCAAGGAATCTGTAGCCATTTGGACGTGGTCGATGAGTCGGTCTGTTTCGGCATTACCGCTATGGGACCTATAGAGGCACCCGTAGACGCGCGGATGGTCGTCGCTGTCTACGCGTAGCCAAAGGATGGACAGGTCCGAACCTTCAAGACTGCCGAGGCGTCGAGAACAGATGTCCTCTCTGACATACACGCAAACTCCAGCCCGAGGCACAAAGGAGTGCTCCAATTTGTACCCAGGGTAGGAGAGATACGAAATATCAGCCGGAGAGGAAACCTGCGTCTCGGTCAGGAAGAGCAAGGCCAGCTTTGCCGTCTCGAGATGGTAGTGGACGGCGTTTAGGTTAGAGTTAAGTCCCCTGATGTTGCAGAAATTCACGGATAGCGTGGCAGGGGTCGCCTTGGTATTGTTGCTCTGTTTACCCCGAGCAGTTATGTTTTTGAGCGGAATTTTGCCCCCCCCCAGAATACGCGGGGCAGCCTGAGCACCCACGCTCAGGATTGGAATAACATGGTCGTGGATGCTCAGCGAGGGATTCTCCAGGGGTACTGGTACCCTCCTGGGGTAGTCTATTGTGTAATTCCGCTACCATGTTGATGGGGGGCCTCCGGCCACCTGCACTCACCAGACGAAACGCAGAAGCAGAGCTTCTACTTCACGCCGGTATTCTGTGAGGTCGTCGTACTAACCCGGCTCGAGCCGGCCCATACGTGCAACAGCAAAAACTGCTGCATGGCTCTACCACCGTTTATAAATTCACCGTTTATAAGTTCTGTAAGACCCGCCGCAGAAGAACACTAAAACTCTCCGATCACACTATTAATATCATGGCTGTTAGATGGAATATGAGGCTACATTCTTCAACAGATTTGACAGCATACAGGCAACTGAACAGACAGATCTCCAAATGCATGCGGCGGGACTTACGCAACTTCAATACAGCTCGTATTGAAGAAGCGATCGAGCGGAACCAATGCTCCAAAGTCTTTGCCAGAGACCTGTCTGCCAGAAAGAGCCAACTGTCAAAGCTGAAGACCGAATGTGGCAGCATCGTTTCCGGGGCACCTGAGATTTTGAGTAAAATTGAGAGGTTCTATAGGCAGCTGTACACGTCATCGTTGGAGCCACACGCAAGTGTGAGTAACGATCCAAGAGCGAGTCTTATCCGACACTATTCCGAAGATATCCCGGACGTCAGTCTGAGCGAGATTAGAATGGCTCTCCAGCACCTTAAAAACGGCAAGGCCCCAGGCGAGGATGGAATTACAGCGGAGCTTCTGAAAGCGGGTGGAAGACCGCTACTTGAAGTCCTTCAGAAGCTCTTTAATTCCGTCCTCCATGGTGGCATTACACCGGAGGCATGGAGCAGAAGTGCGGTGGTCTTGTTCTTCAAGAAAGGTGACAACGCTCTCTTGAAGAACCACAGACCGATTTCCCTTCTGAGCCGCGTCTACATGCTGTTTTCGAGAGTCATTACGAATCGTCTTGCGCGCAGACTTGACGACTTCCAGCCTCCCGAACAAGCCGGTTTCCGAAAGGGCTTTAGCACCATAGACCACATACATACTCTACGGCAAATTATACAGAAGTCCGAAGAGTACAATTTGCCACTATGTCTGGCGTATGTGGACTATGAGAAAGCCTTTGATTCCGTCGAAATTTGGGCGGTGCTGCAGTCCCTTCAGCGGTGCCAAGTTGACTGTCGGTATATCGAAGTGCTGAAGTGTTTGTACAGTAGGGCTACGATGGCTATCCGAGTACAGAACTAGAGTATGAAACCCATCCAATTGCAGAGAGGTGTAAGACAGGGTGATGTTATATCCCTGAAACTCTTCACCGCTGCATTGGAAGACGTTTTCAAGCTTCTGGACTGGAAAGGATGCGGTATTAACATCAATGGCGAGTACATCACTCACCTTCGATTTGCCGACGATATAGTCCTTATGGCAGAATCGCTGGAGGACCTAAGCACTATGCTCAATGACCTCAATAGTGTCTCCCAACGGATAGGTCTTAAGATGAACATGGATAAAACAAAGATCATGTTTAATGTCCATGTCACACCTATGCCGGTAGTTGTTGGGAGCACTAAGCTCGAAGTTGTTGACGAGTATGTTTACCTGGGACAAATAGTCCGACTAGGTAAGTCCAACTTGGACCGAGAGGTCAATCGACGGATTCAACTCGGCTGGGCAGCGTTCGGGAAGCTACGACACATCTTCTCGTCAGACATACCTCAAAACCTTAAAACGAAATTATACAACCAGTGCGTGTTGCCAGTGATGACTTACGGAACTGAGACGTGGTCCTTCACCGCTGGTCGTATGAGGAAGCTCAAGGTCGCTCAGCGAGCTATGGAGAGGGCTATGCTCGGAGTTTCTCTGCGTGATAAACTTAGGAATAAGGATATCCGCAGTAGAACCAGAGTAACCGACATAGCCCAATGGATTAGTAAGCTGAAGTGGCAGTGGGCCGAACATATAGCTCGAAGAACCGACAACCGATGGGGAAGAAAGGTTCTCGAGTGGCAGCCTCGTACCGGTAGGCGGAGTGTAGGGCGTCCCCCCACAAGATGGAGTGACGACCTGGTAAGACATGCAGGAAGTCGATGGATGCAGGTGGCTCAGGACCGTGCTTTGTGGCATTCTTTGGGGGAGGCCTATGTTCAGCAGTGGACTTGTGAAGGGCTGTAATGATGATGATGATGATTATTGCACAAAAAGAGTACCGAAAAGATAAAAGTGAAATTAGGTAAATCCGCAAGTCTTTAGTTTGTGGATAAAATAAAAAGTGTTGCCAATCACAAATCTTGTTAATAAAGTCGATTCTGTTTTTTCAATCGATTTTTTATGACGTCATAATGGTAATATTATTTTTAGATATTTATTATGATTATAAAACCATCGAATTGTTAGTTGATTTATCATGAACTGTTTAGAACATAACAAAAACGCTACTGCACAATTTAACTATTATTCTTATTTGTTCTTAAAAATACAATTAAATTGGAATTTAAATAAATAAAACAAAACATATTTTAAAAGGCGTGCAGAATGTAAAGCGAATCAAAGATTATTTTGTTATTTATGGAATTATAAATCGAAATAAATAATCGCTATCTATTTATCGATTTAATATCTGTTAATTGGCACATCGAATCTGACAGTTCGGCTCACGTCATAATTATCAAAACTAAAGTTTGTGAAAATAAAAAACTTTTATATCTTAAAAATCCGGACCTTTTTAAACCAGTTCCTTAACCATTTGATTCCTTTAATTGCATATTATCATTTCCATATGCTTTTATGTGTGGGCACCCATGGCCGAAGTGTCTATGAACGGTGGGCATTCTCCAGAGGTAACCATGCGTGTCAACGCGTAAGTGTTTATGTTATTATGTAAATATGAAAATTGAAATACAATAAAAGCAATAGATGGTAAAGTCTAGAATTACTTTTGGCGTGTTATGGCGGCGTAAAAATATCTATCGTCTAATTTAATTCCCTTGGCGTTGTGAGACGCAATTGGAGGAAAATAAGAAAAATTTCATGGCTTTCGAAAGAGTATAGCTATTTGTAATATACACTGGACTGGGGCGGAAAGCTGCCTCAAAAGTGCGATATGACTGTTATTGTGATCGTCAATCTCACTGCTAATTGAGGGGATTATGGAAAATTCTCCCTAATTGAAGAGGCTCTTGCCCAGATGCAGACTTTATCAAGGTGGAGAAGAGGAATTTTTTTAATATTTCACTATCCCGTAAGTCACGTATGAACATTTCGATTAACTATTGTGTTTTTGCGCGGACAGGGAAACTCTAAAAACTAATTTACAATAAGAAATTCGTATTACCCTACATTTTTTTTATAGAAGAGAGTGCAAACGATTGTGCGGTTTACCTGATGGCAAGTGTCAACTACCGTCAAAAAACAATTACAAAACGAGAGGAATTTCAGTGGTTTCCCAGCTTTTGAAAAAGAATTAAGCTCGTGTGTCTAATCGGTCCGAAAAATTTGTCAGTGGCAGACAACTATACGAAGCGTACACCTGCTTCAGTTCCCAACACAAATTAAGCTAAGTGCACAGCAGGCCTGCCACCAATCCTTCTTCAGCCCTTACCATTTCGAGAGACACTCTATCATATCCGGCTGCCTCGCCAATTTTCATGCTTTTCATTGCTTTCATTATTTCATCTATACTTGCTCTTTCCTCTTCTTTCGGATATTCTATTTCATTAAATTGAAACGTCTCTTCACTCATAAACACGCTGTCAAATTATTCCTTCCATCTCATTAAACTTTCTTTCCATCTCATTCATACCACAAGAATTCACAGCCTTGGTTGCTACTAAATCTAGCCATGCTCTCTTCTTTGCTTCAACTTTCACCCGTACTTTATCATCCCACCACAACCTTTTGTTTTTCCTTTCGTTCTTTCTTGTACTTACACCACAAACTTCGATAGCTGCATCCACCAAACTCTTTTTAACATTATGCCATACAGTTTCCAAGTACACTATTCTTTCAAAGCACCTATATTTTCTCTCGCTATATATTTGTACTTCTCTTGAAACTTTTCTGTTCTTTTACACTGTTACGTAGTGGTAGACAGATGTTTGATGTCGCTAACATCTGAATAGACCATCAATTCGGTATAAGACCAAGTGATAATCCGTCCCTACGATTGACCCCCGGTAAACCCTTGTATCTACTACTGCACTCATCATTCTCTTATCTACAATTATGGAATCTATCATATTTCTATTATCACCTCTTTCCCATTTGTATATTTTTATGACGAAAGAAAGTCTTCGTCATAAAAATACTTTTTTCCACACACGATAAGGAGACATTCACCATTATACTTTCATCACCAAACGTTTCCAATAACCTTTCCTAATCAGACCCCTTCACATTTAAAGTCTTTAATCTTCCCTTCCATTAAAATCTCCTAACATCACAATATTTTAATTTCTCTGACATTTCATTAACTTTCTCCCAAAACTGCTCTCGGATATAAGTAGGCTTAAACTTAAACAAACAACTTCCTTAAAGAAATTAAAGGCTTAAGAAGAAGGGCTTAAGTCCACTTCCTATCGTATCCTAGCAGCCTCGGACTTACATATTTATACTCTTTCACATATTGACCTTTTCTTCTGTTTCATCTCATTTACACATATCACATTCTAGTCACATCTAGTCGTCTATCATATATCAATTCTCATACTACATCCATCTTATCATTCATTTTTCCACATACATTCAGCTTAGCCATACAAGCTTCCGCAATCCACTTTTCACTCCTTCGGGAGACAGAACGTGACGGGTGCTGAACATCCCATTCAAATACTGTAGGTACTTAATATACATGGCAGTTGATAGTCTCATTAAGATTCAGTCCTGAATTAATTATCTGACCTAAAACAAGAAGGATACTTATTACAGGGAAAAATCTTAAAATTATTTAACGCAGCATTATCTATACGCCTGGCAATAAGACGCCTGTAGCCGAAATAAAGGTACAAGTACAGCCTATCAATAGTCCACTGCTGAACATAGGCTTTCCACAAAGAGAATCCTTATAGGGAGCATATTTGCTAAAGTTGACACTTGGTAAGTGGGTTGGCAACCGCATTTTTATTTATTCAGCTGCTATTAGGTAGATGATGCTGCCCATCTCCTAATTATGTTAACCTTTATCGCTTCTTACGAAACCTACGCAATAATAAAGGTAATTCTTACAAAAATTATAATTGTACGAAATTATTATACGGTGTGTGCCGATAAAGTTATCACATTAAATGAAAAGACTTATGCTATATAACGTTCTTTGAACATACACAACTAAAAAAATATATAACAATTAACATTCTAGTCGCAAAAGCCCTATTTTTCGTTTTTTGCCTAATTAATTGGGAACGGGAAGTATAGGTAAATAATTACCTATGTCGATGCCGCGTGAGCACTGCGTACCTGCCGCACCGTTGCCGCTTTTACATGTCACTTCTGGCCAGTAAACTAATATTATCAAGGTGATTTATTTCGTGTCAATTTTTACGCTATTTATTTTGTTTGAAAGATGCATTTTTTTATTTGTGGTAGAATTGTTCATTTTATTATTTTAATCGATATATATGAACTTGTATATACCGCTGTATTTTTTAATTTGATAACCTAATCGCCACCCAGTATATTAAATTAACTACTAAATTTAAAAAGGAATAAAAAAGAATATGTTTATCGTATGATAAATTAATGAAGCTGATTTTATTGAAAAGAATATAAGAGCCGCTTCAAGCTTATGCAAAAATTGAATTTTTAGTCAATCAATCGTTTGTGAAAGCCTCGTCCGATAACCAGTATTAATTAAGTGTACTCTGCAAAGTATCGAACGAGGCTGAGGTTGTAAGGGTAATGTTACATGTCGTATCCAATATCATGGCAGTGGGGTACATACATACCATACATATATACAAACATACATACAGGCACATTCATACATACATAAATATATCCATACATACATAAACTGTCACGTCTGTCACCCTGAGGAGTAGATTAGAGACCATAGTGTTCCACTTAATACGATCCCGATACACGACTCTTGCTTCTTCTATTTATTATAGAACAAGTGTAGCAGTGGTAGAGCCACGCGGCAGCTTTTACTGTCGCACGGATGGGACGGCTCAAACCGGGGTGGTACCACGACCTCACAGAATACCAGTGTGAAGTAGAGGTTTACCTCTGCGTTTCGCTTGGTGAGTGCAGGTGGCCGGAGGCCCTTTTTACTAGAAATGAGGCATTTCATCTTAGTCCTCACGGGTGACAACGCATCTGCATTTTGATTCGCAAACGAGGATAGATGTAGATGTCTATGGGCCGCAGCAACCACTTACCATCAGGTGGACTATGTGCTCGTTTGTCACCCTTATCCTATAAAAAAAAAGTGTAACTAACGACCAAACATATACCTATAGTATATGCTGTGACCATTAAACATGTATAGCTATCGTTATTAAGAATCAAAATGTAAATGCATAGTCACCCTTGAGGACCAAGATGGAATACCTCGTTTTAATACGAAACATAAAACTCTGTTATTCTGTAAGAGCGTGGTCCTTCTCCAGTCGAGACGGCCAATTATAATATAGCTAACATAGCTGCAATGTGTCTCTACCACGTAGCATAACATGACCGACATGGGGTATATAAATGCATACATGTGTACATGCATACAACTGTTACATCTGTCACCCAGGAGTTAGAGACACCCAGTTAGAGACTTCAGTGTTTCGCTTAATTCTAATTAATTTTAAAAACAGATGACGCAACACTAATTTTATGCTAATTTTATGATACTCACAGCTCATGATCAGTAGATTTTTTTTTATTTTAGACACAGAGAGTGAGAAAAGAGCACACAGTATATCTATCTACGTTTAACCTCAATTAAGAATCATAATGCAGATGCGTCATCACCCTTAACGACTAAGAAGGAATGCCTCGTTTCCAGTAAAAAGGGTCGCCGCTTCTCTACACTCACCATATGAAACACAGCAGCATTGAGTTGCTATTTTACGTTGGTATTCTGTGAGAGCGTGGTCCTTCCTCGAGCCTTCCCCTCGAGTCGACTCATTCGTTCTACAACCATAATATAACTGCAGCATGGCTATCAACTGCCACGTAAAAGTTGAATTTTCAATATTATAATTATATATCTACGATAACATTCTTGTTTGTTAAGGGGACTCTTAATTGGGTCCATCTTTAATATATCGCCAATTTGGTCAATCAACTTCAGTCTAGGGTATCCCTTGACAACTTTGCCTCTCACTTCTTCAGCTAATGTGTGCCATAAATAATCATAATATATACAAATCTGTTACAATTTATTTTTTGCTCAGCCCTAGAGATGCAAATTCAAATTTTATTCAATTTATTTTGAATTTGTTTCGAGAAAAGTAGTACCACTTCATTTTTTCGCTGTGGAGTGCTCACCCAGTATATTGCACATCAAACTCGTGAAGGCACTCCCGTATGAGAGATTAAACAAAACCGGCGCCACTCCAGAATGTTAACAACTTGTACAGCAGTAACTCTCTGCCATGGAGCAAATACTCGGCAATAATTAGTACAACTTACACTACCCTCTAGTCTATAATTGTTTTGAAATGCACATACTTCTCACAATGTTTTAAGTGGAAATATTTCCACCTATAATATAGTTTCAAACGATATTATTGTTATTTTTACCCAACGTCCTAGGAGGAAGGTAATATTCTTCAAGTGTATGTATGTGTGTATGTTATGTACATACATAACAGTTTGTTTGTTTATTTCCTTGGCACGCTTTGTAGTCTAAACGGCTTGATGGATTTTAACATATAATGTGTCGTTAAATTCGTTTTAGTTTTGGAAGTGACGTATAGTTTAAAATTGTTCTTCTTTCTCTCAACTGTTTTACACAACGGTGGTAGAGCCACTCAGCAGTTTTTTCTGTTGCACGTATGGGCCGGTTCGAGCCGGGTTGGTACCACGAACTCACAGAATACCGGCGTGAAGTAGAAGCTCTGCTTCTGCGTTTCGTCTGGTGAGTGCAGGTGGCCGGAGGCCCAATTCCCCCCCCCCCCCCATCAACATGGTAGCGGAATTACACTATAGACTACCCCAGGAGGGTACCAGTAGCCCTGGAGAATCCCTCGCTGAGCATCCACGACCATGTTATTCCAATCCAGAGCGTGGGTGCTCAAGCTGCCCCGCGTATTCTGGGGGAGGGGGGCAAATTCCGCTCAAAAACATAACTGCTCGGGGCAAACTGAGCAACAATACCAAGGCGACCCCTGCCACGCTATCCGTGAATTTCTGCAACATCAGGGGACTTCACTCTAACCCAAACCCCGTCCACTACCATGTCGAGACGGCGAAGCCGACCTTACTCTTCCTGACCGAGACGCAGGTTTCCTCTCCGGCTGATATTTCGTATCTCTCCTACCCGGGGTACAAATTGGAGCACTCCTTTGCGCCTCGGGCTGGAGTTTGCGTGTATGTCAGAGAGGACATCTGTTCTCGACGCCTCGGCATTCTTGAAGTTTCGGACCTGTCCATCCTTTGGCTACGCGTAGACAGCGACGACCATCCGCGCGTCTACGGGTGCCTCTATAGGTCCCATAGCGGTAATGCCGAAACAGAACGACTCATCGACCACGTCCAAATGGCTACAGATTCCTTGCTACAACAGGTCCCATCCGCAGAGATCGTGATCCTTGGCGATTTTAACGCCCACCATGCCGAATGGCTCGGTTCACGTTTAACCGATCATGCGGGGAGATCTATTTATGACTTTGCCTTGGAATATGGTCTGACACAACTGGTTACTTTGCCTACGCGGATTCCAGATGTGGAAGATCATACACCTTCCCTGTTGGACTTTCTGCTGACCTCTCATCCGGACGGATATCAAGTTTCCGTCGATGCTCCTCTCGGGTCTTCGGACTACTGTCTGATCCGGAGTATGGTGCCACTCACGCTCCCTTCACGGTTGCGTTCTGCAGGTTGCCGCCGTGTTTGACATTACAGGTCGGCGGATTGGGACGGAATGCGGTCTTTCTTTGCATCCTACCCATGGGGGCGGGTTTGCTTCTCGCCGGATGAGCGCTGTTGCTGACTCTGTCACTGATGTGGTGCTACAGGGAAAGGAACTATTTATTCCATCATCTGTGGTAACTATCGGAGGCAGATCTCAGCCCTTGTTTGGTCGCTCCTGTAAGACTGCATTACGCAGTAAGCAGGAGTATTATCAAGCCTGGGCTGCGGCTTCGGCGACTCGGGATGTAAACACCAGCATACTTAAAAAGAAGTATAACTTCGCCTCCAGGTCCTTCAAAAGAGTTATTGCCAAGGCAAAGTCAGAGCACATGGGCAGAATTGGGGAGAAACTAGCTCGCCTTCCTTCGGGAACCCGTGCATCCTGGTCTCTCGCCAAGGCTGTCCAAGGGAATTTCTGTAAGCCATCACTACCATCTCTGCGCAGGGAGGACGACTCACTGGCCCAAGACGCAAAAGACAAAGCCGACCTTTAAGGCTCCCTTTTTGCGTCCAACTCAACTCTTGATGACGGGGGGAAAACACCGCCGACCATCCCGCGGTGTGAGTGCTCCATGCCAGATGTACTGTTCTCACAGCGCTCAGTTCGCAAAGCACTTCTCTCCCTGGACATCCAGAAGTCGAGTGGGCCTGACGGAATCCCCCAATTGCGCTGAGGACGTGTGCTCCGGAGTTGGCACCGGTCCTAACGCGTCTTTTCCGGTACTCCTACTCCCAAGACGTAGTCCCGAATTCATGGAAGACAGCTTTTGTCCACCCGATCCCAAAAAAATGCGACCGCTCAGACCCGTCCAACTATAGGCCTATCGCGATCACCTCCTTGTTCTCCAAAATAATGGAATCCATTATGAACTGCCAGCTCATCCGGTACCTTGAGGATCACCAGCTGATTAGTGACCGCCAATACGGTTTTCGTCGGGGTCGATCAGCTGGTGATCTTCTGGTCTACCTGACCCATAGATGGGCGGAGGCAATAGAGTCCAAGGGGGAGGCGTTGGCCGTTAGTCTGGACATTGCGAAGGCCTTCGATCGGGTTTGGCACAAAGCACTTCTTTCGAAGCTCCCTTCCTTTGGGCTTCCCGAGAAATTGTGCAATTGGATCACCAGCTTCCTTGCAGATCGGAGCATCAAGGTCGTTGTAGACGGTGCATGTTCTGACTACAAGCCTATTAACGCTGGTGTTCCACAAGGCTGTGTGCTATCACCAACGCTGTTTTTTCTACATATCAATGATATGTTGCTAACTGGTAACATTCATTGCTATGCGGATGACAGCACTGGTGATGCTCTATACACCGGCCGTGCTAATATTTCTCGGGAAAACGTCTCCGAGTACCGGAACAAACTTGTGTCTGAAGTCGAGTCTTTGCTGGACAAAGTCTCGGACTGGGGGCGACTAAATCTAGTATAGTTTAATACTCAGAAGACGCAAGTTTGCGCGTTTACCGCTAAAAAGAACCCCTTTGTCATATCTCCTCAGTTTCAAGGCACTCCCCTAGTTGCCTCAGCCAGTATCGGAATCCTCGGAGTCAACATATCGAGTGACGTGCAGTTTCGTGGTCACTTGGAAGAGAAGGCCAAATTGGCCTCTAAAAAGCTTGGCGTGCTCAGCAGAGCGGGACAGTATTTCATGCCGGCACACCGCCTGCAACTTTACAAGGCGCAGGTTCACATGGAATACTGTTCCCATCTCTGGGCAGGGGCCCCCCAGTGCCAGCTCCTTCCACTTGACCGCATCCAGCGCAGAGCGGCTCGAATCGTCGACGACCGAGCTCTTTCCGATCGGCTCGATTCATTGGCACTGCGAAGAGATGTTGCATCCCTTTGCGTTTTCTTTCGCATCTACTATGGGGAGTGCTCTGAGGAATTGTTCGGATTAATCCCAGCCGCCAAATTTCACGAACGCACATCGCGGCAGAACTACCGATACCATCCACACCATCTGGATGTTTGGCCGACCACCACTGTGCGATTTAGAAGATGTTTTCTTCCTCGCACGACTTCCTTGTGGAATCGATTAGCATCAGCGATTTTTCCGGACCGATACGACTTAGGGACCTTCAAGAAAAGAGCGTACTCCTTTTTAAAAGGCCGGCAACGCATCTGCAATTCCCTCCCTGGTGTTGCATTTGTTCATGGGCGGCGGTAGTCACTTACCATCAGTTGAGCCGCATGCTCGTTTGCCCCATCTCCTATAAAATAAAAAATAAAAAACACAGACGGATTTTTTAAATAATTGAACATAATTTATAATTTGTATTTTTTGAAATTACTCAAAAGCATTGGGTTGAATACTGATATGAAATGGAGTTTTATTAATATGTTATGAATACATACGTCAATATGTTTGATCTATAGTACACCCGATGGTAACTAGTCCAATATTACGTACGCAGGGTAGAAGTCCGCCCTGGTACGCAGTGCATAGGGCGACTGTTTCTATAAAATCAAATCTATAATAATCATAATTGAATTTTTAATTATAAATAAATAAATAAATGCAGATTGTAAATAAATAAATAATTTCATAGCACGCAATCAAAGAGTTCTGTTCATACTAGTATTAATGAAAGTGTTGATTTTAAGTGCTGAGTTACCGCACGCTCAGCGGTGAAGGAAGATGTCGCGAGGAAATATGCATGTCTGAGGAATTAAATATTTTGAGGTTATATGAAGTTCGCCAACATGTACTGTATCGGCGCTGTGTACTAATTAACTGATCCAATTCTCAGATATGAGGGAAGCCCTGTGCCCATCACTGGGACGTATTGAAGCTGTAATTTTAATTCAATACTAATTTAAATGTAATGTATGTATGGTCGTATGATGTAAACGTTCGTATGATTGCCAATCTCCAAGTCAGTCGAATAAAAATAGCCGTTACAAGCTCTATATATGTTCTAAAGTTTAGAATCACTATTTACTACTTACTAACTAAATTTCTATAAAATTCGAACATATGTTCTAAAAACATCTCATTACCTGCCAAATAAAATGATTTCTATTTATCAAATATACAGTCTTGCATTAGTTTAGGCTGATAAAGTAAGACAAGTAACTCCATTAAACTATATTATACAAAAACCTTCACAGAACTCCTCCGACTAAGCACTTAGCACGTAGTTTTAAACTCCTACTTGAGGCACCTCGTCGAATCGCGTCGATCAATCAAAATTATTCTACCAATAAATCTACGAACTCACACCGAGCAGAAGAAAGGATATTTAAATTGGACGATATCCTGCTTGATAATAGTGTTGTTTCCATATCTATTTTAAAAATTAAACAATATTAATCCAGTCAAATATATTACATTCACTTTACAATTAATTGAATGGAGTTATATATCAAAACTGACAAATGTGTTAGTATTACATTTTTATCATAAGAAACCAATTTTTATATAAGAAAGTTTAACAGTGTTAGCGAAATATGTGAATATGTCGGTTAAGTAAATTATATTCCACTTTAGATATACTGAGTGAAACTATATATCAAATATTTTATCGAAAGATGTAAAGTAGGTTAATTTAAATAGATACTTAAAAACGCCACTGCGTTTTATTTATACCATTCAATGTACAAGACAAGCTCTATTTAAATAAAACGCCATGTTATTATTTTCATACAGCTGCTATTACACATTTCTCTATTCGTATTTCTGAAACTGTAGCATAATGCTGTTGTGTTTCGTATGGTGAGCGACAAAAATTGGAGATTGTATTTACTGATAACGCGATATTTCATCTTATTTCTCAGGAATGACAACGCAACTGAATCTTGATCTAAGTTGAGATCGTCAGTGGGCTACAGGATCCCCATATCATCCTATGAGCTCCTTTGTTACCCCTACATTTATATATCTATATTATTTATTTTTCTTACCATATTAACGGAAAGAGATAAAGATAATTACTTATTTTGATAATGTTGTATCAAGAACAATATAACATTAAGTGCAAGATGACCTCTAACTCCGAATAAAAATACCTATCAAGGCAGATTTACCTTTCAATGTCGTATCGCGATCGTGTCGTATGGTAAAAATGATTCTCAAACTTTTGCCATACACTGATTGCTTCATAATAATTTATAGAGCGTAATCTGCGAGCCATCGAGCGTGGTATATTACTCATCGTCGGGAAACCAACTCGATTTACGGCTGATGTTTTCGGTTTTCGTGTATTAATCGGACTAATTCGATTAAACCGTACCAGAGTGCGTAACTGACAGTAGTCACGTAATGAGAAAATCATGTTGACTTATGGGATTGGGAGTATGCGGTTCGACTGTTACCATAATAATGTTTTAAATGTTTTTTTTTTATTCGTGTAACATTTTATATTATTTATTTATGTCAAATTATTTAAAATATTGAAAATATGTTGAGAATGACAATAAGCAGATACTACGTACTATTTATATAAAACATAATTTACAGAGTCGCCTATTATAAAATGCACATAAATATAAAAGAAAGAAGATAAAATTTCAAGTTGAGTTGAAACTCAAGTTTTTTATTTCTCGTCAACAAAAAGTTTGCTAATTGGTTCCAATATAAATACTGATATTAGTTTTTTTTTTATTACAGATATTTTTGCGTTTAATATCAACTGCACTATCATTTTCCTTTCAAGGTGTAGAGTAAATATGTGATATTTGTTATTTTATTAAAAATATATAATATAAATGATGATATTTTACGTGGTAGAGCCATGCTACAGCTATATTAGTATTATAGTTACAACACGAATGGTTCGGCTCGACCGGGAAAGGACCACGCTGTCACAGAATACCAGCGTAAAATAGCAGCTTAGCACTGCTGTGTTTCGTATGGTGAGTGTTCATAACCGGAGACCCGTTTTACTGGAAAGGAGGCATTCCATCTTAGTCTTCACGGATTACAATGCATCTGCATTTTGATTATTTATTGAGGATAGATGTAGATGTCACAGCAACCAATTACCATCACGTGGACTATGTGCTCGTTTGTTATCCTAATTCTATAAAAATAAACTATAATAAAATATTGCCGTGTATTACCAGGGTAAAAGAATTAATTACCACATTTTCTTAATAAATAAATAAAAAAAATCTTTCCATCGGTGGGACTCGTAAGATACTTCTACTACTACTTATTTCGATAGATGGAATAAACATTTCGTTTAGGCCAGACTTAAAATACCCAGGCCAGAGATGAGCAACAGCGTCTTTGGTGCATGATATCTGGTATTTCGGTCGTCAATCCTGCGAGGATTTCACAACAGTGAGGCCCACGTCAAGCAGTGAAAATTAATGGTCAGAAAAATATTTTTCTTATAGGATAGGGTGACCAACGAGCACACCGTCCACCTGATGGTAAGTGGTTGCTGTAATCCATAGACTACATTTATCCTCAATAAAAAATCAAAATGCAGATGCGTCGTGACCCGTGAGGACTAAGATAGAAAGCCTCTTTTCCAGTAAAATAGGTCACCGGTTCTCTACACTCACCATACAAAACACAGCAATGTCAAGCTACCATTTTACGCTGGTATTCTGTGAGAGCGTGATCCTTCCCCGGTCGAACCAACCCATTCGTGCTACAACTATACTACTAATATAGCTGCCGCATGGCTCTACCACGTATAAATATAGCAAGCGACATGGTTTATTATCGCTGACTATCACATTCGTCAACATCTAATTTCACTACCCTCAGTGATTGTTGAAAGCATAATAAGTACACAATTGAATAATTATTAAAAATAAATCTGCGCAAACAATTATTATTGTCGAACGCCCAAAACTAGTGTCGACTCATCTACGAGTAATTTTAATATTGTATCCAAATAAAAAGAACTCTTTACGTACTTTGCCAAAATACACAATCAAAAAGAAAGACATAAGAACCAGCACTTATAAAGGCTTAGTGTAAACAAGCAGAATCGTTTTATTCCCGTCCAAAAATAGTTTTAATTCAGCTTTTTGCTTCGACTGTGATAATTAGTATGAAACGCTAGAGCGCCTGGCCTTCTCTCGACGTAAAGTTCCCCACTCTACACCTTTTTTTCTGCCTCCACACACCCCATTTGTGGCAACAGCTATTACGATGTAAAATTCTAATTCTCTCGTTAATTTCTCCACCCTTTTCTGACCACGGTCGAATATGCTGACGGGAATTGATTTTAAACTTGATGAACAAAGTATATTGGAAAAGTTTAATACAGTTCTTGTGTGCAGTAGTGAACATCAATATTTAAAATTTGATTATGCTAGCGATGTACGAAATAACATAATTTTAGAAGGTACATATTACGTATTAGAACTACGCAGCATTATAGGTACAGAACGAATTGGTCGGCTCTATGTTTCCCTGGTTACTAAATTTTAAATACATACGTAAAATAGAAGCATAATGCCAGACTCGTATGGTAAGGGAAAAAATTCGAACACTCTTTTTACTTTTAACACAAACGGGTGACAATGCATCTGCATTTTGATTCTCAATCGAGGATAGTTTTGGATGCCTATGAGATACAGCATCCACTTAGGGTTACATGGACTGTGACACTAAGACAATAAATTAAAAGTTAATTGACTGTTTCATTGTTCTATTGGTCGTTAGCGCATCTGTTGATCATGTAGTCTTGGGTTCGAAAAATTTTTTTTCATCAAGCCAAAATCAGTAATTGGGTTTCCCCGTCAACAAATTCCCAGTAGCAGCTCAAAGTCAGGAATTTCGCGATTTTGAACTCGCGTGTCATAAAACCGTTGGTTATATATGTTTTCAAAATTCAATTTTAATTAAATTTAGTGTCATCAAAATCACAAAAATAAAACCGTTAGTTATGTGCCTGATCTTTCTCCGATCCCATTGGACTATGAGTGTGATGGAAAAGAGTGCATCAGTGCTTGCGTATACACCCATGCACTACAATCCTGTCCTGCGTAGATGACCAGTCTCCGTAGAGACTGGACGATGTGCCCAAAATCAGGCCTTGAAATGAATATTGTAATTAAATTAGCTGACTTCTTTACTCGCTCTTATAAAAATCGTCACGCTTGGAAAATGGATTTGCGGTTATGTACCTAGACGTCACTTATCTTCGACGCCGTTCCGGAGTAATTTAAATTGCCATATACGAGATGATGTATCACCATCTATTGGATGCAATAAAGTCTTTCTGACCTTTTCCATTGTCCCGTGGGTGATGATTTGAGGCGATGGTTTTTCTTCGAATAATTTAATAGCTTCACCGTGCAGTGCCGGTGTAACAATATCCACTACCTCATATCGTCCCGTGAGTGTGTGAGTGAGACGGACTGCAGCAGCTCCCTAATAACCACTAAAAATAAAAAATAAACTAAACACCTGCCAAGCGTGGCAACTACAGCAAATATTCCATATAAAGCAATCTATGGGGGAGGCTTATGTTCATGATAGGCTGTTACCCAATTATTTTATTTTTAAAAAGCTATTAAACATTTCAATTTGGTAACACAAAGGTGAAGGTCAGAGCTTCTCATTAACAGGGAATCACGTTCTTATATAAAAGGCATCATATTCCCATTACCCCTAACTTAAATCAAGCTCCATACAACCAAATCACCGAGTACAATTACACGTGTAGGTTGTGTGTTTCGTTTGTGTGCCTGTGTGGGTGTATACTAACATGACTATCGATGTGTGAGTCGCATCGCGTTGTCATTGGAGTTAATTAAACGTTTTAACAGCTATAAAGTGATATCTGGATGTGCTCGCTTCTTATATTACTACGTTTACTTAAACATGATATACGCAGGTTTAAGTAATTTTCCTTAATATAAATAATCTCTGATTCATCATAGATTATCATAGATTACATATCAAAATCTAGTTTTTTATGTCCAGTTTTTAATGAACCCTGTCAATAATGTTATTTAGCAGAGGTGCAGCAGAGGCTAAATAAGTGGATCTGAAGCAGTGATTTCTTACCCTTATTTTTAAGATTTTTCAGTCGTTCGCCAAAACCAAGTTCGTCAATTTACACGATTCGCCTGGTAGGTGAGGCACTTAAAGAAATAGTTCTCATACTTGCCTTTGCATGAATCATAAACATTAATTTAAAGTTTAATTGAAAATGCGAAAAAGAGCTTAAACTTTGGAAAAGATTAGGTGTAAAGTTAGATAAGGATCCACTGCTAAACATAGGGTTTTCCAAGATTGCACCAATTACTTATGCATGTCAAACCAATAAAAGTGACGAACGAAACTTAAATCTAGGTTGTCGATCCGCACGATCGGAAGGTCGATAGGGGGCAAGACACGTCGGGTGGATGGGCCAGCTAGAGGCACGGACTCGAATGCAGGCTCGGGCGCGAAACGCAGGCTCGGCTAAAAAAGTTGGCTAGTTCGTCGGTTGTAAACGACGCCATCTTGTTTACTATGCTAATATAGCACAGATGTATTGTGTATCAAGCTCCTACACCTTTTGACGGGGGAGATGCCTAAAACAAACACCTATACACCTAGCGCGTTGTTACGCTAGCGTCTTTACCTAGCTGCTGCCTAATGCAACAAGCAATACAATAATTAAAAACGATAGCCGCCTCTAAGGCGGCGGGTGTGTTTCACTCTACTTACGGTTGCCGATACCAGTACCAGGAAGCCAGAAAGGAGATTCACTTCACAACAACACCGTGAGACTGACGTTTCCCGGGACAGCGTGCATCGCGCACCACAGGGAGAACACCAAGACAGAATTTTAATTTTACGCATGAGCTAAGAGAGTGGAGTGACCGGAGTGAACTCGACTGACACGTCCGAAGCCTACAGAGCCCAAGCGCAGAATGACTGAGACTCTCTGAACCACTGAACCACTGATTGAGCTCCGAGTGATAGTTCGGAGCTATTCTATATATACTGGTTTCACTTCGGAATTTTGATAGCGCGATTTAGGCTTCGATGTGTTTCGCTTGTGGCGTGACGACAGCGCTGCTACATAGGCATTAAAACATAATTACGTATTAGATATTCCATTAAAATTTATATCGGTGTATATCTGTGTAAGGTGCGTACGTATTGTATTCGGCTTACATACTCACATAGCAGGATAACGCGTACATGTAGATATGTAGGATTTTTCCATAATTGGTTTTCGATTTAAAGGCGCGGTCCACGCAAATGAGAACTCCCTTGCTGATATGTGTTTATTTAGTGAGTTTTTATAGATGTGCTAAAACAAAAAAAATGCATTACTTATTTGTATATAAAACGTAGACAACTCAGATAGTTTTCCGAAACTAATAGAAGTTCAGACTAGAATTCCGAAAATTATTTTTTAATTGTAAATAATCCTATTTTAACCCCCGGCGAAATATTGAGGTATTATATGTTTAACGTGTGTATGTGTGTGTCTGTGTATCTGTGTGTCTGTCTGTGGCATCGTAACTCCCAAACGGATGAACTGATTTAGATTTAGTCTTTTTTTTGTTAGAAAGTTGACTTGGTCAAGTGTTCTTAGCTATGATTCAAGAAAATCTCGTCAGCTGTTTGAAGGTCATCAACTGTTCTTGTTTAGGGGTTTTTTTAATTTTAATTTTAAGTTATTAAAATTATAACTGGCTAGTGTCTACAAATCATATTTTTAAGAAAATCTTTCTGCAATAACAGAGCCACGTTATAGACGTTTATTTGTTGTATCCAGAGCCAGATTAAGCCATGAAGGGCCTAAGTAATACGGGTATCGGTCTCCCTCTTTCAACTTTTGACGTATATCACGTTAAATATTTATATTATTATGTTATATAAATATCCTCTTTTTTCTAAGAGCGCTGGTCCTTAAGCGACGCGGGCCATAATAGGCTGTAGCAGGCCTGCTTGACCAGAAAAGAACCACGCTCTTGTAGGATACAAGTAGCAATATCAGCACAATACTGCCGTAGTTCGTATTATTAACGATTACTGGATATATATTTTATTGGCAAATAAATGTTCAATCTTAATCCTCAAGAGTTTATACATTTTTATTCTTAATAGCAGATTCATTTTAAGCGTTCATTAACCATCATTTGCATCTTAAGTAAGAATACTTTAGACAAGTAACCAAGTACAAATTTGTGACAAACGATTGCACAATCCACATAAGAGTAAGTGAAAGCTGTGGACTAATGGCGTGGCTTGACGGCTCCGTGGCGCAGTGGCTTAGCAATGAGTTGCTACGCTGGGGGCCGCGAGTTCGAATCCCGCACGGAACAATTATTTGTATGGCCTACAAATAATTGTTCCGGGTCTGGATGTTTGTCCTTGTGCAATTTGTGTTTGTAAACTGCCTCCACGATACAGGAGAAAATCTTAGTGTGGGGGTAACATTAAAAAAAAAAGAATAGACACCCCTACATGTATGCTTGATTAATAATCAAAATGAAAATATGTGGTCACCCTTGATAACTAATGTAGAATAACTCATTAACAGTAAAAAGGCGTTTCCGGTTCTCGTCACTCATCGCAAAATGATTGTGCTACTTCATGCTAGTATTTTATGCAAGCGTGGTCCTTTTTTATAGAATAAGGATGATAAACGAGCACACAGTTCACCTGACGGTAAGTGTATGCTGTAGGCTATAGACATCTACATATTTTATTGTTATCTTATCTCCTAGATTAAGAATCAAAATGCAGATGCGTTGCCACCCCTGAGAGCTAAGATGACATGCCTCGTTTTCAGTAAAAAAAAGTCTCCAGTTCTCTACACTCACCATATAACGCTCAGCAGCATTGAGCTGCCATTTTGCACTGGTATTCTGTGAGAATCCTTTGTCGTTCTCTACAGCGACGCTTTATGTAGATGAGTGCTTTTGGCTCAAGACCATGATTAGTGATGTTAATTGGGGCAGGCCTATTTACAGCAGTAGGCTTGTGATAGACTGCAATGATAATGGCGATGATGAATGTTTAACCTCTGATCTAGTGCGACTCAAAGAGTAGTGTTTTCAAAGTACGTTTTAATATATTCAAGATTAACTTTTCTACCACAGTGATAGTTTTAAGATATAACCAGTTTTTGTAAGGAAGTTCTTTATCGGACAGTACGCGTTTGGCGGATGGGAGCTAGGCGACAAAAAGTTTAAGATTTTTACGTCACTACCCTGTGACGAAGTGTAGTGACACAAGTGAAACATTCATCATCGCCATCATCGTTGTAGTCTATCACAAGCCTACTGCTGAAAATAGGACTGCCCCAATTAACGTCACAAATCATGGTTCTGAGCCAAAAGCATTCATATGCATCTAGATCGTCACTCCGCCCTACAATTCGCTTACCGGTACGAGGCTGCACTCAAAAAACTTTCTTTCCCATCGGTTGTTCTTCGAGCGATATATCCGGACAATAGTAACTTCAAATTACTGATCCGCCAACGCCAACCCGGGTCTGAACCTCGCCAGCACTAGAACAGCACGGTGGACTAATTGATACATAACTCTCTTAAAACTGAAATATATGGACTGTAACTTTAATACTGTTTAAAGCAATTGCTTTTCAAATAGTTGAATCTTGGCAAACAATTTAATAACTAAAGTCTGGCAACATCAAAGTTCCAATAAGAAAGTTAAAAATTTAAGCAAGTTTTAATAGCAAAACTTTAGATTTGCGCAGGCGCGAACTATTTCTTTATAAATCAAAAACTACAACCGTCGACGTGTCTAAATTTTGTTTCCATTCTCCGTGCAACGTGAAGTCAAATGCCATTAAAAGTTTTAATGACTTGGAGCATTCTTTCGGTGCTCTGTTCGAAGTGGTATTAATTAAAAAAGAGAGCCGGGATCAAGCACTCGCAGGATTTGAGTTGAGCCAGTTACCCTGTGGGATAACACACGATCGCTTTAAATCTACAACATGGAAGCATGATTGGTTTTTTAGGTACAATAAATCAAGTTTGTTGCTCGCCGATACCAATGAAGTATTAAATTAAAAATTTAAGTGATAAACGTCTTTCGGAAATCTGTGTATTTGAGAAAAAAAATATAAGGACATAATGAAATCAGCCGACATGTATAGGAGGGGTGCGTAGCTTAGCGGGAAACTGAACTACGAAATGATCATCAGCATTTATCTGATAACAAATGTATAAAAATAAGAATCTGCGGTTGCCAACCAACTTACCAAGCGTGGCAAGTATGGAAAATACCCCCTTATAAAAAAGATTGCTAGAGGGAGGGAGACCCATGTTCAGCAGTGAATTTTTGATAACCTGTAATGGTGGCTTACTATTTTATGTCCTAATACAGAGTGTACTCAATCCCTCTTCACTTAGAAAACACTTTTACACGAGATAGACCTTACTTTTTTTATAGAATCATAGATGACAGAGATCCCAAACTCCACCTAATGGTAGGTATATGCTGTGGCTGATATCTATCCTCCATTTTGATTGACAGACATGGTGGGAACCGTAGATTTTTATTTACTAGTTATTTTTAGTTTGTTTCCCTTAGTCGCCTCTTACGAAGTCATGGAGTAGTGGATATTCTTACACCGCCATTACACGGTCAAGGAGGTTGTAGTTGTTCATGGGCGGCGGAAGTCCCTTTCCATCAGGTGAGTCGCATGTTAGTTTTATATAAAAAGGTAGTTTTACCGTCATCTATCTGAGGCCACATTATCTTTGGGGGCTTTCCCTGAGTCATCACTTACAACACCCACGGGATGTTGAGATGGTTTCTTCTACGCCGTCAATACGCAGTGAATGTGAAAAATAATAAAAAGGTAAAATTTCTCAAACGTACACGATACCTTCTCGAGCTTTCCTTCATCACAAAACAAGCTTAGCCATAACCCTCCCAAACTCAAACTGTAACTCGGAAAAAACGTTACTATTGTTATTTTATATTTTAGATTTAAAATTACAACACTGAAACATCTGTTTTACTATAAAATTTAATAATTTAACGATTCAGGATATAGTAACTCAATTTACTTGCTTTATCATGACGATGATTCTATTAACGGTGATGGTTTATAATTATACTAGGATCCGATAGGTGACGCTGTAGTCAATTTAAACGGCTCGCCACGCCACACAGAATACCAGCGTAAAATAGCAGCATAACGCTGCTGTGTTTCGTATGGTGAGTGTAGAGAACCGGAGACTCTTTTTTACTGGAAACGAGGCATTCCATCTTAGTCCTCACGGGTGAGAACATATCTGCATTTTGATTCGTAATCGAGGATAGATGTAGATGTCTATGGGCCACAGCAACCACTTACCATCAGGTGGACTGTGTGCTCGTTTGTCACCCTAATTCTATAAAAAAAAAACTAAGACGCTATGAGTGAGCTGTGGTCGAATAAATAAGAAACTTTATATTTACACTATAAAAATTGCAGAGTTAATTCGGAGTGAACTCATCGCTACACTTCCGGAAGCGGAAACCACCGGACGGCAGGCCAACGTATTTCGAGCCGGCTATTATATTGTAGAAAAATAAATAACATTTAATTTTCACAAATGCTAGACGATGCAGTCAGCCGTGTGTCACTTGAAAATCTTTAGCTCCTGTTAAGAGTGTTTTTATATGAAGCTAAAAACAAAGGTTTTTCTGTAACTTAGACGGTAGCGGTTAGACTGAAACTGTATCTTTCACAATCATTTTAAGTTAACAGCTTTATTTTAAAGGTATTCCATAGCAAGATTTGTATTTCAATACTAAAATAAAGTCGTAAATATGACTATGTAGTATCATTGCGTGGGTGCGACAATAACGTCTTCCTAATCTATATATATATTATATATATATATATATATATATATATATATATATATATATATATATATATATATATATATATATATTATTTTATATTTATTTATTTAAGAAGTAGGTAACATATATATAACATAATCTATGCTCTGTGAACCCTGTACTAGGTAAAACTGTCTTACTGGGTTCCAGACCTTCCATATTGTAATAGTAGTCATTGGTACATAATACATTTACAACCAAACGTAAAAGGAATAATTAAGACAGTTAGAAACAAACAGAATATAGAAAAATACACTGAAATCTATATAGTACAAAATATGACGAAAACAATGGGTAATGGATAAAATTTGTTTAAGATAAATGGATAAATAAGTTTAAAGCTTATTTGTTAAACGTGAGTTATGTATGAGGGACAATGTGAATGGCAGGTGGTTTTAGGAGTTTTTATTCCATGTTTTGAAAGTGTAGTTATGTATGTCTAATGGGATATATTAAGTAACACAAATCGGAATTACAGAATTTAATTTTCTTATTTTGCTTATTTTACTGTCGTCAACAAATTTTCAGTCTGATCGTATTCTAGCGACAATAACCAGGCGTGTACCTTTTTTTTACACAAGTAATAATTCAGTGGAAAAATGTCCAGTTCTCTGTGTAATTTGTTGTAGAGATGTGGGCCAAGCAAGCATTGAAAATGATGAGAGAAAGCAGTGTTAAATTTAGAAACCGGACATATATTATGAGCTCTTCTTTTTATTTTGTATAGTTTGGATCAAATAAAGTAGATTTATGTTGCCTGAGAATACTACTTAATACAAAAAGTTGACGAACTGTTAATAATTGACAGTCAGAGTAGAGATGTTTAGTAGGGAACTGAAATGATTTATAGGTCCTTGATGATCGATCTTTGAGCTCTTTCTAGTGGAATAATATATTTATATATATATATATATATTTATATATATATGTATATATATACAAATAAATAAAATTTAAATGTCTGTTCGTAATATCTAAATAACAGCTTTTTACTAAATGCATATGAAAGTATATACGGTACTTATTACAAAAGCACAATTTTTAAAATTTTTCCAATCTGTCTATTCGTTCTGGCTAATCTCCGAAACGGCTGGACCGATTTCGACGGGACTTTCACTGGCCTTACCTTACGTACCATAGGCCACTTATATTTTAGAAAAAGAGCTAGGATTCCGCGCAACATAATTAAAACCCTAAATTACACGCGGGTGAAATCGCGGAAAACAGCTAGTAACAACTAAAAATAAAAACTGCTGTTGCCAAGCGTGGTACTATAGTAAATATTACCTTTACAAGGCAATCTATGAGAAAAGCCTATGTGCATTACACATAACAACTGAAAATAATGAAAAACTGCGGTCGCTCACCTGCCCGCAGAGAGTGAAAATCTCCCCTTAAAGGATATGCAGTCCTTAAAGGATATGCAGTCCTACATTGTAATATGAAGTGTCGGAATAAATGTCTTTATGTCTTTATGTCTTTATGTCTATGTCCAGGAGTGGACTTTTGATAGGCCGCAATCAATAATGAATAATTGAATGAGCCAACCGATACCAGTACACACAACAGTATTTAAAATAACTTTGTCGAATCTACCGTAGTGTTAAAACAAAGTGTAACAGAAATTCTTAGTTTCCCGAATAAAAATATAATTTGTCAAACTTCAATATATTTTTTTAATCTACTGCCGTTTGAAAATTAGGTTGCTCTTTCCAGAGATGAAACGTCGAAAGAAAATCCCGCAGGTATCTTCTTTTTTGTTATTTCTACAAAACCATTCTTAAGAACTTTGAATGTAAAACAAGGGACGCATTAATTCCCCGACTTTGCATTTCACAGAAAAATGTACCTTTACTCATAATATGTATGATATATTTTGTAAAAATACTTTTGAAGTTATGAGAAACAGTTAATAGTGATATTTGGTCGGATTTAGGCTTTATGTTTCATGTTATTCCTTTTTTCAAAATTCATTATTTATTTGTCTTTTTGGGTTTGGGTATTTACTAATACATTTATAAACATGTACTCTTGACCCGGACAGTTTATTTCCATTTAAATGTTTGTATGCCAATTAATGGCAGATTATACACGACACAATAAACAATTGTTAACATCTTTATGATCAACAAATAAACATATTATTATTATTTTGGGGTATTTATAGAGTATTCTCATCTGGTTGGGCTAAATAGATATATAAAACGAAATGATAAATATACATAAATATATATTGACTATAATAACATAAATAAAAATAAATAAAATCCCAACCAGATGGAAGCCCTTGAAGGCCGAAGCAGGGGAGACCAAACGGCCGAGGGTTAGGAGGAAAGTTAAAGAAACCAGCAGACGATGTGGACGGTATCGAGGAGCACCGCTTCCTGCATTTGGGCCCGGAGCGGTCCGTCACGAAGTCCCATTTGCCTCAGATGATTTGAGAGGCTGACCGGAATCAGCCCGTTCGCAGAAACGACTATTGGTATAATTGCGGTCGGCAGACCACCCCACAAGGCGGTCACCTCGTGAGCCAGGTCCAGATATTTTATTTGCTTATCTGTTTCGGCTTTTACGAGGTTCTTTTTATTAAATAATCGCGTTTTTGCTGAGCAGGAGCCATCCATTACCGTTACCGAGCAAAACTTGGTAGACGGACTTTGGTACATTATGCGATCAGAAATATTTGGTGATGCCGAACGGCTACGCTGTGAGGAAATTCTTTCATCGAATGAACCAACAATGACTGGGGATGCGGGTACGCGAGCTATTACTATGGATGCTGCCATAGACCTCCCGGTTGTGGTTGACTCGGTCTCCGACCGAATAGTCACCCAGGAACATATTGGAAAAGGTGATTAGGGAAACGCGCAGTACGCCTCTCGAGAAACGATAGTGACTTCCACGCTTACCCCTAAGCAAGCGCAATCGGGCTATCGTGAGGGCTCAAACCCAATGTTGGTGACCTATTTGGATGCCAACCAGGACCTTTGCGAGACGGACTCAATTTAATTTGGCACCGCACTGGCAGTATGCCGTATTATTGGCGCTAAGCTCCGCATGGTTGAACGTGCTACTACACAAATTAGCGCCATCCCAGCCTGGAGAAAAAGAATTGACGACCTTATCGCAAAGATAAGAGCCGTCATTAGCAGACTGATAAGCTTCAGGTCGGGCAATAACAGGCCAAGAATTGTGCGCACCATCAGTTTGTCCCAGCCGGATATTACGCAAAAAATAACGGAGCGCATAGACGTCCTGAAGCAGAGATTCGCTGCTTGAGGAAATCAGATTCGGCTATAAATCGAGAGGTCGACACAGTTTAACCAGAGTCGTCTCTTTCAGAGTGATTACAAGTGGCTATATAAACATTTAGAGCGACGAATAGTACTTGGAACGGGCCAAGCACCGAAACAGGCAGACACTGTCACATTTTGGCGTGGCCTGTGATCAGAGCCCATAAACCACAGCGAGGGCCCTTGGACGGAAGTTGTGGCGAGCCAGTGCGCAAATATTACGCCCATGGACACCAATATTATAACGCTGGACGAATTGCTGTGACCCATTGACATCTACATCTACCCTCGATTACGAAGAAAATGCAGATGCGTTGTCACCGGGTCACCGGTCCTCTACACTCACCATACGAAACACAACAGTGTTAAGCTGCTATTTAACGCTGGTATTCTGCGAGAGCGTGGTCCTTCCCCGGTCGAGCCGACCCATTCGTGCTACAACTATACTACTAATATAGCTGCAGCATGACTCTACCACGTAAACTATGCTTTTTATGCTCCTCATTTGCTCATGTTTCTGGGCGACTATTCCGTCATCGTCTGAGTCAACCACAAGAAGATCTACGGTGGAATCTACGTGTGTGGGTTGTTTTTTGAGTGCATGATGTACCGAACTCGGTCTGCCAAGTTTTACTCAGTGACGGTAATAGATGGCTTCAGCTCAATAAACAGACGATGCATCCTTGCCCGGTATGCAAAACTTCCAACATTTCTTCCTTTCGCCCTACAATACGCCCGCAATGCGTTCTTGTTCATTTTAATTGTCCATCGCATGCGATGTACACCACCAGTAGCGGATGCCGTTTGATGAGTCCGGGAGGACCCTGTCGACAACAAGCCATCTGGTGGTGATGATGGATACAAGGGGCTACCACGTGGTCGTGCAGCCCCTCGCGCTCAGCTGGCGGCTCACATGCTGCTGCGTCCAACGCCAGCTCCAGATTTGCCCCGGTGCCTCCTAGGCAGCAGCCCTATGCGCGTTTCTCTATGTTCCATCATCCATTTTATTGGCGTTAGTTAACGGGAGACGTCAGTTAACCCAGACACAACGCCGTTTCATGATGGGGCCATATGCACAAACGGGTCTTTAAACCCTCAATTTTACGCGCCAACACCGCTTGCCAAGGCGCTGATTGACTGCGCCGACGTAGCAGTTTTGTCATTTAACTGTTACGTCAACGGGCGATGGGATTAGCAATTCCCTACGCCTTATTATTATTATTATTATTATCATGCCTCTCCCCCCCCCCCACGCAACCCCACCACCACCGCATCAATGGTACGACCACGCTAGAGGTGCAGAGTATAGGGCGAGTGACGCATCGCCATGTCAACACTTCTCTTACCCTGCGACTCTACCTCGGCTGAGGCGGTAGAAGGAGAGGACACCCTTATCGTCCACCAACTCACGTCTGAATTGGGCTCACCAAGCCCATTCTGAGTGGCCACTTCGGGCCTGTCCTTCACCTCGGGCCAGCCATATGAGAGCAAGGTCGAGCCGACCCATACGTGCTACAACCATAATATAGCTGTAGCTTGGTACTACCACGTATATTGTAAATCTTTTAAGCAATACTAACGACTAACTAAAGTCTTCAAACTAAATTAGTGAAATATAAAAAATATCAGGAGCAGATTGAAAATGTCATTTATATGAACACACCCTTACGGAAATCTTTACATTTGCGAATGAATAACCTTTTCAGTCATCATATTCATGTCGTCGAGGCGATGTCGGAAAGTCATTGAGAGTCGCTGCGACGCACTGAATTATAATATCGTTGAATTCGATTGGCAGAATGGCAAAAGTGCGGTCTATTGTATGAAAAAGGTATTTGAATGAATATGTAGTTTCTTAAAGATAAGGATCTGTAAATAATTTCTGAGTAAGTGAATCTTATTTCACATATTTATTTAAAAATTGATTTCTGCTTTTTATGTTCTTTTTTTTGTCAACAGATTATACCTGGACATGAACATTTTTTTATGAGGCTAATACACGAGCACACGATCCACCCAAAGGTAAGTGGCTGTTAAGGCTTATGGACATCATCTGTCCTCGATTAAGAATCAAAATGCAGATGTATTGTCACTCCTGAGGCCTAAGATGGAATGCCCCGTTTTCAAAAAAAAGGGTTTTCCTGTTATCTACACTCACCATTCAAAGCACAGCACCATTAAACTACAATTTTCGCTGGTATTCTGTGAGAGCGTGGTCCCTCCCCAGTCGACCTGACTCATTCGTGAAACTATAGCAACACACATTTAAAGTCCAGCTGCAGCATGGCTTTACCACCTCTCTCATCGTCATCCTCCCTGGATTTGCCGCAAATATCACGCTTGGCAGGCTGTTTAACAACAACAATATCAGTGTCTCCCAACCTCGATACCTTTTAATATATAGGATAGGATGACAAACGAGCGCACAGTCCGCCTGAAGGTAAATGGTTGCTGTGGCCCATAGACATCTACATTTATCCTCGTTTGCGAATCAAAATGTAGATGCGTTGTCACCCGTGAGGACTAATATGGAATACCTCTTTTCCAGTAAAAAGTGTCTCCGGTTTTCTACACTCACCATACGAAACACAGCAGTATTAAGCTGCTATTTTACGCTGGTATTCTGTGAGAGCATGGTCCTTCCCCGGTCGAGTTGACCCAGTCGTGCTACAACTATACTACTAATATAGCTGCAGCATGGCTCTACCGCGTATGAAAACCTATTTGAATATTAAATTTAACGTCCGGCGTACACAAGATGGTGATACTGATATCGCATCGGTCACAAGCCACAAGATTATTCTGGTATCTCGCATACCAACGGAATGAAATGTGGTGATGGATTCCCTTGCGCATTCACCACGCGCCAATTTATACTCAAGAAAATCACAACAAAAATCATATAGTTTTTTTTTTAAATAAGGTGTAAGCACCACAGCCATACCGTTAATCAGATTGGACTAAAACTTTGTCAACATAATGCATGCACTTCTGCGACGGTTATAGGCATAGTACAATTAACTTACAGGTGGCGCGCGTATCACAATTACCAATTTATTTTAAAGTAATATATCATTAAATTTCAATTATGATTGCAAATTAAACAATACAACTATTTCAAAACGATATTTCCACAATTATTCCTTCTGCGGTAGTCACACGCCGGGTACCAGCTAGTTTCATATAAAACGTTCTTCCGGGAGACCTAATACTCGTGAAGCAGAACTCTTCTATATAATCCTTGCCCAATGACATCAGAAAAACTCCCAATAAATACGCTTTAAATAAGTTCATGTGTAATACTTCTATTAAAGACAAGCCTTCTTACGTGAATCATCCATGTCATTTTATATTGTTATCGGACGTTATTATTCATTGTAATTTATATGTAGTATGTATATATGCATATTAATATGTATATAATTGTATGTATTATTTTTTATATTAGTGAAATATAAATATTATTACGTAGTTAATTATCATTTTTATTTTGTTGTTTATTCTAGTTACTACTGACAGACTGACAGAGAATGCCTCAAGGTATTAAGTCCGCCCTTCTTATTCTTTTTAATTAAGGAATGCAATAAATAACAAATAAATATAAGAATCCCTCAGAAGACCACTGCTTATCATAAGCCTTTCCCGTTGGCATTATTTGCCTCAATTGCCACGCTGGACAAGAAGTATTCCTGCGAAAACGGATCGAAAACAACCAAAATGCTGGCGATAAGAAGTCATGTGTTCATACTGTTTTAGACCGGATATTAACTTGTTCTTTTTGTTTTTAAACTTTATTTCTGCATTTAAGATAGTAGTAAATCTGATAGTATTTCTGCATTTAAGTTGTAGTAGACAGTTTTAAATGCCATGTATTAATAATAAAAATAGACTACTCTTGACATTTTTGACAAAATAACGGTGACAAACAAGCACACAGTTTACATGATGGTTTGTGGATGAAGTGGCTCTCGGACATCTACATCTATCCTCAATTAAAAATCAAAATCTTGCACAAACAAATCAGCAACATTTCGCATCCCTGTGAACCAAAATTGAATGTCTCGTCACAAGTAAAAAGGTCTTCGGTTCTCTATATTCACCATACGAAACACAGTATTAAGCAGATAGAGTCTGGTCCTACTCCGATCGAGATGACCATTCGTGCTACAACCATAATATAGCTTCTGTAGCTAGCTATGGCTTTACTACTTATGAAACAATGGAAACATTTGCTGATATTTTATATGTGGCATATATAATTACACCAATGCAATAAAATAAATTTAGTCGACACAAGGGCCCCAGGTTTAAATCCCTGTGAAAATAAACATTGCACTGCAGTAGGTAATGGATTTTTAGGAAATGGTATTTGACAAATGAAATGTTATTTGCTTAAAAATATACAGTTGTCATATCATTACAAACTCTAAAATTTATTTTCTAAAAATATGCATATTTCCCGATATTTTTGTTATTTGTGTGAATCATTTTCATTATTATGGGATGTCGACTAACGACCAATTGATATCTGGAACTATGCTAGAATGCCCGACAATCCCTCTCCATTCAAGTACCCTTGTTTCTGCTCTACGTGTCTGTGATGTAAGATTTCAAAACATGTCTGTAGGGTATTGCATAACATTTATACAATAGTAGACATCCGCCGCGGCTTTGCATAGTCAGGACCTATAAATGTAGAGTTATTTTTATACGTGGTAGAGCCATGCTGCAGCTATATTTGTTGTACAAATTTTTATAGTTTGTAGCACAAATGGGTCAGCTCGACTGGGGAAGTACCACGCTCTCACAAAATACCAGTGTAAAATAGCACCTCAACACTGCTGTGTTTCGTATAGTGAGTGTTGAGAACCGGAGACCCTTTTTACTGGAAAAGAGGCATTCCATCTTAGTCCTCACGGGTGACAACGCATTTTGATTAGCAAGCAAGGATAGATGTAGATGTTTATTGGCCACAGTAACCACTTACCATCAGGTGGACTGTGTGCTCGTTTGTCACCCTATCTTATAAAAAAATTTAGATTAATATAAAAGATAATGAAGACAGACCGTTTATTTTATCAATTTCAATTGCCCATTTAATCTCCAAGTTTTATGGATATACGAGAATATAGCCCAGATCCCTCCTGATATTGCTCTTTATCTGTTCATGAAGGTTCATCACAATCGATACAGCATTTCCGAAGATTAGTCCAGAGAGAGGCTAACATTTTATATATGGTTGTTCATGTCTTATAAGTGTATAGTGTATAAGTGTGCAAGTAATCCCCTGAGCTTAATATAAGCCAGTTGTTTCAATATTACAGACAGGCTCTTAAATAGTATTTATATTCAGACTAGAGATGTATCTATAGATAACGTTACAGTCTATTAAAAGGCCACCGCCAAACATAACCCGCGCCCATACGAGCCTTTGCCCAATTTTTTTATATAATACTAAGCCAGCGCTTAACTACAATCTCACCTGCCGGTAAGTGGTGATGTAGCCTAAGATGGTGAAGCGCACTGACTAAAGAAAATCGTATTCACTGTTGCCTTGAAGACACCCACATTATATTTGGATGGAAACATTGATGCTGGCAATTTATTCCACTTCTTTGCTGTACGCATGATGAACGATGTTGCAAACCGTTTGGTTCGAATGCGTGAAATTTACCATAGTTGTCACGCTTGGCAGGGTTTCCAACGGCAGTTTTTTTTTAATTTAAATTGTTATTAGGAAAATGATGCTGCCTATATCTGTATTAAATTTATTTATTTATTTTATTTATTTATACTCTTTATTGCACACAAAATACACGCAACACAGGAAACTTAAATTTATAAATTAATGTACAATTAGGTGGCCTTATCGCTAAACAGCGATCTCTTCCAGGCAAACCTTGATGAAGGAGATAATTTTCATTTAAAAATATAGAAGTGTGCATAAATAGCAGATAAACAAGTATATATTAATAGTACAAGGTATATATAGTATATAAGACAATGCAATAATCATATACATAATATTATATATACATATACACATAACACACACAAATATATATATATACATACTCACATACATATACACATATACCTACATATACATACATAGAATACATACATATTTATAAATATTTTTTGTAATACATTATAACTATATAACACATACATAAACCTTATCAAGAAAAGTAGATATGACAATAAAATATATTAAGTAGAACACATATTTAAATAATAATCTTTAATCATATTTTTGAAAGACTCAATGCTTACATTAGCTTACATTAGCTTTAGCTTTTTCTTATTTATGCTGTGTATATAAAATTGTTCAGTATTATTGTTCGCATAAAATCGTAAGCCACATCCATTATATTCCATTACAGCTTATTAAAGTCCACTGTTGAACATAGCTCCTATCATAGCGTCCCCCATAGATTACCTCTTAGGGGATTTTGCTATAGTTGACACGCCTGGCGAGCTGGTTGTTAACCGATTTTTTTTTATTGTTTTGATTTGTTATCAGGAAAATGCTGCCCATCTCCTATTTGATAATAATGTAATGATAATGGTAGTAAGTCAGTAGAACTGGGCGAAAATGATCAATTTGACATGAAGATTTCTCGTAAGAAAAAGTATAATTTCAATTAGCAACTGCAGCGCTAATGTTCAAAATTAAAATTTTTTTGCTGTGTGCTGGCGTGGCCTAAATTGCCTCTTTAATTTTTGAAGAAGTTAATAAAGTGAATCCTTACAGTGAGATAACAAATATGTATGGTGTAAACTATCGAAATAGTGTAATAAGGAGTATTATTTTTCTCATGCTGGCTTGAAATATGATGTTTTCATCTCATCCTTATCTACCGCTGCTTTGGTTTTAAACTATTTCTAAACTGCAGTAATCTCGAGCAGACTTGCGCCCGGAATTTCACTGGCAGCGACTGCTCTGATCAGCTCTTTGGCTTTGCGCCAAGGTATCAAATATATGATGAGTAGAGGTACACAATTCTACTCAAAATCCATTCTATTTTACGATTTTCATATTTAGTTCATATTTGAAGCTATTTGTTGGAAAATCAAGCTTATAATCAATGATTATTAAAAAAGTTCTAATAAGGAATGATTTCTTATAGGGATATTTGTAAATGTTATGATGATGATATGAAAAACCTTTTCAAAAATTGACAAACCAAAAACATTCTAAGTGTTGACGGTGAACATTAAAAAAGGTCGGTTGGTTCATCGATTGATTCATCAAATCATAAATTTTTATTGTTCAATAGTGATATATTAATATATACAGAAGAAAATCTCCCGTCGAAGTCGACCCCTTCGAACTAGGTGTTAAGCACGATTTTATTTTACGTCGTCACCCGTGAGTATTAAAATGAAACGCCTCATTTCCAGTAAAATGCGTCACCAGTTCTCTACACTCACCATAAGCAGCATTGAGCTATTATTTTACTCTGTGACAGCTCGATGTGATTCAAGGAATTGAAGGATGTGATTGAAAGATTCCCCTCAAAAAGAGGTACAAACATCGGCTTTAACCACTATCGGAACAGGGGAAATGGGTCGTAAACTAAAAACGCCCCGTATCACGGGTAGTGAACCCCGTTTACGAAGTGTCTATGATCTTGCGTTCGCCAATCGTCGTTCGCGGTGTATTTTGTTCTATATTTGAATGTGTGTATGTGTTCTGGTTAGTTTGTGGTTAAACGTGTAGTGGCGGAGTAAGAATATTCCCTACACCGTATCGACCCGTGGATGTCGACAGTGGAAAACAATCCAGAAGACAGACAGCAGGACCTTCCTAAGAACAACTATAAGTAGATATAATAAGAAATTGCAGTTGCCATCCCGCTTGCCGGACGTGGCAAGTATGGTAAATATGAGAAAATCTATGAAAGAGGCCTCTGTTCAGCAGTGGACGTTTTTAGGTTGGTACTTTGACACGATTGGAGAGAGATAAGGCGCAGGACCGACAGCATCACGTGTTTTCCGGGGCACGGAGCTTAATCACCGCCAACATCCAGACAGGCTGCAACTGAGAGTTTCTTGACGAAAAATTTCAAAAGTAACTGATTTTGACCCGACCCGGGATTCAAACTCGGGACTACTTGATTGGCAGCCACGCTTACAAACACTCGTCCAACGAAGAAGTCATTTCAGAGACCACATAATACATTTATTTCATGATCTTGGGGAAAAGACGTCAAAAAGCGTCATAACTTTTAAATTATACTTTTAAAACGGATTTTTTTTATTGGCAAAGCCTTTAATGTCAAAACTGTACTTCTTTGCAACTCCTAGCCTGATAACATCGGGAAAGCTACTAATTACGTTTTCAAAAGACTCGTTTGAACCGCTTTTGGCAAACATAAACACCAACTGACTCATAAATTTATTTACTCGTATTACCAGATAACTTTATTGGAATTTGATAAATAATGTTATAATATTTATGTATGTATTTTATATAAGTATGGATGTATATATATATATATATATATATATATATACAATACGCGAGCAATCCGGATTCGATCCCCGTTGGCACCAATGGAATTCTTAATTGCAATTTTAAGTGCTGATTTACCACGTGCTCGGCGGTGAAGGAAAACATCATGAGGAAACCTGCATATCTGAGAAATAAGAAAAAAATATTTCGAAGTTCGCCAACACGCATTGGGGCAGCGCGGCGGACACTTCCTTGCCCTAAAACCCTCTCAGAAATGAGAGGCGGCCTGTGCCCAGCAGTGCGACCTATATAACCTGTTACTTTACTTTTAAATTTACTTTAGATATATATAATGCAAAAATTTAAATTTTTACTAAGGGGAATGCCCCGTCTCCAATAAAAGGGGTCTTCGGTTCTCTACACTGACCATATAAAACAGTATCAAGTTGTTATTCAAGATTCGTGCTTCAAACATAATAAAGCAGTAGCAGCATGGCTGTTCAACGTTAGTTATGAATACTATTTACGTATGAAATAATATCATTTCTTCAATTTTCAAAATACCAGAAATAGGATAAAAACTGGCAATGTTTTACGCAAAGATGTGTCAATATGTTAATTAAATTTTTAATTAACTAATCGTTGAATATTTGCAAAAGTATCAAACGACAAAATTTGCATATTATAGTCCTACTCTCTTGGCATGTTACCAAAAACGTTGGCTGCATTTTCTCATTGAATATTAAACAGTGGTTTTACACGTCTAAGCGGTAAAAGAATTCCTTCAGAAACTGTAAGTGCGAAGTTCACGAATCAATCGTTTCTCGGGCAGACTTACTAACTCAAGTATGTTCTTGTTATAATATGTAACAAGAACGTGGAATTCAAATAATAAATATTTTACGCTGTAATTCCATAATGTATGAAGATTCACTTCATGTTTTTTTTAATTATTTTTGGGTGTGTGTAGATGGTAAAATGCTGTGGCCTACAGATACCTACATATATCCTCAGTGAACAATCTAATTCAACCTTTGGGCTTGTCTTGTCTTTTTAAACCGAAGCATTGCACCATGGTGCCAAAATAAATACAATGTTATAAATTACCTATAGGGTGAGTTAATCTGGATGTATCTGTTTATACATTGTTTTTTCTTTTACGATCATCATCATCATAAGAGCTACACCACTACTAAATACGGGTCCTCTAAGTCACATGCATGCCTTGACTTTTATTTATTCCATCTAGTGAAAAACCGCTGTATAGTACGCTTAACAAAACTTCTAACAAGACAAAGCTTTATGCTTGTATAACGTTTATTTTTAATAAAAATAAAGGTGAGAAACATACCACTTCATACAAAGTGATTCTGTGACTTTCCATCAAATGTACACACCTATATTTTTTATTCTTAACTAGCGGTCCGCGTGATTTCTTTATCTTGACAACAGCGTCACCTACCGGGTACAATTGTGAATCTAAACCATTCTAAAATAAATTTAATCACACACACAAAATTTCATCAAAATCGGTCCAGCCGTTTATGTAGTCACATACACATGGACAAAAGAATTATTTAATATACAATATGCATGTATTATACGTACAAACCTTCCTCTTTAATCATTCTGTCAATTGATCCGTTGAGGCTTTAAGAAGCCTGAATGACCTTGACAAAACGGCGACCGCAGGGATTTTAGCGGACGTCAACATCGTCTAGCGATTTCGTTCTGTATTACTTAGAAAAGTGGAAATATTAATAGACTGCAGAAGTAACACGTATATAAGAGTCGAGATTAAGCATCTTCAATTACATTGCACGTGCTCGGATATGAAGGAAATCACCGTGAGGAAATCTGCATGTTGGAGGAATAAGAAAAAAAAAACCGAAGAAATGTGAAGTTCGCTAATCTACATTAGGGCAGCGCGGGAGACATTTCCTTGCCCTAAAATCCTCTCATAAATAAGAGAAGTCCTTTTATATCGTATACATATGCAATATTCGTATTCGTTTCACATACAGAAGGGTACGTAATACTGAGAAAAATATCATGTGGAGGTCACGACAACCTAAAACATCTTTGTTCCCAGATAAAATGTTCTAGTGATTGTCAGTCATTTCATACGCCACATTTTATATTGAGCTTAGAATGTTTCAGATAGGGCAAAATAAAAAATATGACGAAATATTATGAGAATGATTTATTAATATGATAATTATTAATAGGTAAGTACCAAATTTACATACATTTATAGGTATTTATAATAAAAATAATGAAAGAGCTGCAAAGCTCAACTGATTGTGGTTTTTGTAAACACAATTGTAAAATTGTTGTTCTCATTTTTATCAATAGTGAGTTGATGATACGTAAAGATCACTTTATATAAAATATATTTAATTACAAGCTATCCAGATTTAGCTACAACACTACGGTATAAAAATAATGCTCTTAAATTAATTGTTTCATACTTAAATAACAGACCGAAAAAAGTCGTCATTAATAGTATGAACTTTTTTTTTATAGGATAAGGGTGACAAACGAGCACACAGTCCACCCGATGGTAAGCGGTTGCTGCGGCCCATAGACATTTACATCTATCCTCTATTACAAATCAAAATGTAGATGCGTTGTCACCCGTGAGGACTAAGATGGAATGCCTCATTTCCAGTAAATAGGGCCTCCGGCCACCTGCACTCACCAAGCGAAACGCAGAGGTAAACCTCTACTTCACTCTGGTTTTCTGTGAGGTCATGGTACCACCCCGGTTCGAGCCGGCCCATCCGTGTGACAGCAAAAGCTGCCGCGTGGCTCTACCACTGTTAAAACTCTTCCGGGTAGAGAATCTCCAGCCTTCTTCACTAACTATACCGCTATTTCACGCTAGTATATGTGCGGACGTGGTCCTCCCCATTTTAAACATTAACCAATTACTAAGATAAAGCTACTTAATTAAGGAAACAAATCGAAAGAATATAATCTCCAGCCTTCTTCACTCACTATACCGCTATTTCACGCTGGTATCTGTGCGATCGTGGTCCTTCCCATTTTAAACATTAAACAATTTCTAAGACAAAGCTATTTACTTAAGGAAACAAATCAAAAGAACATAGTTAATGCAAAAACAATCGTGCAGTTAGTATCACACGCTCTGTTAACGGCAGTTTGGCAAGCTTTGCAATACATTTAGCAACTCGCGTTTAAGTTTGGCAATTAGTTGTTGCGCGAACTTGGCTAGAGAAGAGACTGAGACTATTATTTTAAGGAATAAATACTGAGAATATTAAGTAATTATGATTATGCACTCCTGGTCTTTGGTCTTGGTTGGTTTGGTAACCGTAGCGTGGCGGTATTAGAAAATGCACTGCCCCATAGTGTAGCGTGGATGTTATAAGAGGCGACAAATATAAATTGAAACAGGAGATGGATAACAGCATCTTCTTGATACTGCAACTGTGGCAATATTCCATTATGAGGCAATCTATGAGAGAGGCCTATGTTTAGCAGTGGACTTTAATACGTTGTAACAGTAACGTTAAGGATATAATTGTAATCGTGTTCATGTACTTCTATTTTTGGTCACAGCAACAACTACCAAGAGGCGGCATAAGCACAGTAAGACACAGGTGGCAGAACCGATTACTTCTTCTCTTATGAAATAGAATTATCATTTTGTTTATAGGATAGGGTGACAAACGATCACACAGTCCGCCTGATGGTAAGTGGTTGCTGTGATCATCTACATCTATCGTCGTTTGCGAATCAAAATACAGATGCGTTGTCATCCGTGAGGACTAAGATGGAATGCCTCGTTTCCAGTAAAAAGGGTCTCCGGTTCTCTACACTCACCATACGAAACACAGCAGTGTTAAGCTACTATTTTACACTGGTATTCTGTGAAAGCGTGGTTCTTTCTCGGTCGAGCCGACCCATGCTACAACTATACTACTAATATAGCTGCAGCATGGCTCTACCACGTTTATTTCTTCGTTTGTCAACGCTATATTGCACACCCCGAACGTCAGGCTTGGGCGCTATTGTCGATTTTTCAAGATCACACTATCTTCTCACATTAAGACTGCCCAGACCTTAACAGCAGTATCCTGTTTACAAGTATGACACAGGTGTAACCATCATACTCCTCGACCATATGATTCCATATTATTTGATGCATTGAGATCATTAATATGTACTAGTGTTCACCTAGTGGTCAAAGTTGGACCCAAATTCATTACATTTCTAGAGTAAATAACTCTAAAAAAAAATCCTGTCTCATGTATTTAAATATTTATGTTTCCCATTTAACGTACAAATGTACACCTTAATTGTACATGTACACACTGAATGTCATATATGAAAGCACTTAGTTAAATCGGGAATCGAATTCCATTTGTAGTAACTCGTGTTAGTATAGCATTCGTTAGATTAAGCCGGGCCCGGTTGCCTGTGATAGGAGCCCTCTGGGAGCGCCGGCGAACGCTTGCTTGTAACATTCTGGCCTAAGGCATAAAATTACTGAGGTTTTCCATTCTCACTCGTTCAGTTTTGGCATCCAAATACTTTTCATGTAATAAATAGCACATAAACATACACATGTTGAAATGTAAATTATATTTTCTTTCGGGGTTAACCAAGACGACATCCTACGATGGTTAACGCTATTCAACACTATGATATAAAAATATAAAAGTTTGAAAAAACTTAAACAATACGCATTAATTATGAGCAGATAATGTGATGATCCCAATATTTCATCTGCTGTTTCAAAAGCTGCGGCAAAAGTAGCCCCGCAGATATCTTTTTTGTTATATCTGTCTAAAATATGTAGATTTCAAAAACAAATGAGCAAGTAAAATATGCTCCACTAAATAAACAACATACTAAATTAACTTTATTTCGTGGTAGACCTCCCTTCTTTTTCTCTTTGTCGGTATGAGTGGGTACCATCCTCCTCTTGGCCTTTACTTATTTTTTTCATCTATTGTGGAAGCGTTTTACATACATAAATTGCACTCAGACAAACATCCAGAGCCGTGGTAGCTAAGATGGTTAGTGCTCGCTGTAAGCTTCACAGTACTCGAGCAACCCGGGTTCGATCCCCGCCGGAACCAATGAAAGTTAATTGCAATTTTAAGTGCTGATTTACAATGTGCTCGGCGGTGAAGGAAAACATCGTGAGGAAACCTGCATGTCTGAGAAATAAGAATAAATATATTTCGAAGACATGTAAAGTTCGCCAACACGCATTGGGGCAGCGCGGCTGACATTTCCTTGCCCTAAAACCCTCTCAGAAATGAGAGGAGGCCTGTGCCCAGCAGTGGGACGTAAATAGGCTGCAACTTTAAACATCCAGATCCGAAACTTTTATTTGCAAGCCATACAAATAATTGATCTATGAGGGGTTCATAACCGCTACCTTGCAGCACTTCAGTCTAATGCGCAGGCACTACGCTTTGGAGCCGCGACCTTTCACATTACTGTCAAGCAGTGGTACAAGGAAGCTCTAAATTTGTTGGATAATTTTATTTATCGATGTTTAGCGATGATTCTTTACCACAGTTGTTTGATTTCAATGATTCTTTATTTATTAGAAATATTGATGGCCTATAAATTTGAGATGATCCTGATTTATGAGAGAATAATCAAACTACAATTTTCAAAGGCATCTTTACGATAAATGGGCGAATAATTTTTTACCATGTCAACCGAGTTCGACGGTTATATTCTTAGTAGGTTTTTGAAGTTCTTACCTCTTCAAAAGTTTATTTTTCATTTTTACTCCTTATCTTTTGTAACTTATATAAATACAACAATTATTACAATATCACTTTAGTAACTCTGCTAGAGCTTATGTCATAAGCCTAACACAAGACGAAATTGGACTCGAAATGATTGAATGCAGTTGTAAAAGCGAGTCGTCTGAAATATCTGCGACCTTTTGTCTCAGATATATTTATTACAGAGAGCTTTAATGAAGCTGAAGCGAATGGTTTAATTTTATAATTTAAGCTTTGTTTTGGGAATAATAGTGTTTACTTTGGCACGTTCAGAATGTATAGGAAGGTATAAATATATAAACAAAGCAAATGTCACACGATGATTTTAAGGAATTTAATGGATTCGGCTATAATAAATTTACATTATAATTTATTATAGCCGAGTAGAGGAAGAATAAGTATATATAGCAAGTACGTACATAGTAAATAAGACGGTAATTCCCCCACAATATATATATATATATATATATATATATATATATATATATATATATATATGTGTGTGTGTGTGTGTGTGTGTGTGTGTGTGTGTGTGTGTGTGTGTGTGTGTGTGTGTGTGTGTGTGTGTGTAACTGAATGACTGTTATACGTTTGTATATAGACTTTATGTACCTACTTCTTTTTACTTCTACCTCTTTTATCTCTGCACTATACTAACGTATACTGGTAGATAATGCCACAGGCATTAAATTCGCCTACATACATATCAGTGTATCATCCCTTGTGTATCGTAAGATGTGACAGAGGGAAATTAATCAGGAGATGGGCAGCAGCGTCTTCCTAATAACGACTAAAAATAAAGAACTGCGTTTGCCAACCTGCTTGCCAAGCGTGGTAACTTTGGCAAATGTCCCCCTATGAGGCAAGCTATGGAGGAGGCATATGTTAAGCAGTGGATTTTATTAGGCTGTAACGATAACGGTAGGTAGAGGAAGAACAGTAGAATAAACGAGGCCTATTAATGGTTAATCCAGTCGGACGTTTACTGTTAATATCAAAGCTGAGGTCGTATTCGACTATGGCTTAATTATATAATAAAATAGTAAAAACAGCGTAGTTTAAAGGTCAGCAGTATAAAAATGACACAACTATATTGTGATAATTTGCTTTTAACCTAACCTAACTTTAGTAAGTACATATATTTAGATGTACTAAAGTTAGTAAAGATGATAATTTTGCATAGATTGATTTGCTAGAAAAGGCATCCAATTATCATTTATCGTAATCAGCTTATCCTCTTATAAAAAAAAATATTTAAAATCATGAAAATTACAACACAACTGTTAATACAAAAAAAAATATTAGCAATCGTTTTGTCTGTAAATATTTTCTATTAAACCATATTATATCGCTTGTCTTGCATTTAAAAGAAAAAATACATGAATTTATTACATGTGTCTGGCAATGGAATCCCATTCGATTTAATAAATCGGTAGCTTTGTTGTTTTATTTTTACAAAACTTTTTCGAGGAAGCCTTTTCCATTATTTTTATATTTTTAACAAATCCCTTTGTACTTCGTCTGTGTTGTCTGAACCAGAGAAAATATTACTAGTGTTATAGTTTATTAAAACTGAGGAATTTTTTCGTTAGAAAAATATGATATTTACAATTGTTTTTATTTGTATTCTGAATACATATCTACTTCTATTATTAGGTGGTATGACTTACTTCAGTACTTTTTCCTTACGTACTTTATCTTACGTACTTTTACCATTTAGGAGTCCGGCTAGGTGGGTACTATGGCGTGATCGCGGAGCAGGAAGAATTTCAAACGATTGCAATCCATACAAATGTGAACTTTAATGACTTGAGTATAAACTCGGTTTTCGAATAACGGGTCCTAAACGGCTAATAAAAGGTCCTAAAACTATCTTCGTTGCAATATAAATAAAACTTTTAATGATGGAAATTAAGTTTAAAATGCAAAGCAATATACGCCAAGTGACAGTGTTGATCTGTTTTGTGTTCCGGTCTTAATAGTATAGAGTGCCAGTATAATTATATTATGTGAGGTATTCTATCTTAGCTAGGGTTACCAGATGATAAAATTAGAAGTCCGGTGAAAATGCCTGATTTCCATTAAAAATCCTGAAATTTTCTACAAATTGAGAAGAAAACCTTATTTAAAAAGGTATCTTCACCTATTAAGTATGATAAAACTGTTTAAGTACCTACTTGGAAAAATAAGTTTTGATATTAATTGTGCAATTATTACCAAAGGAAGATTATTTTAAGTTTGCTTAAATTTTTATTAAAGAGATCTTTAAAATGTAAGCTGTATTGTATTGAAAGTTCTAAAAATCCTGAGATTTCATGAGATTTGCAAAATTCAGCTGCAATCCTGAGAAGGGTCTAAAAATCCTGAAATCTCAGGACGAATCCTGAGATATGGTAACGGTAATCTTAGCCCACAAAAGCATCTGTAACATTTTTTATTCGAAGTTAGTTGCAGGTGTCCATGGGCTGCAGGATTCACGTGTCATCAGGTGGGATGTAACGTCGTTAGTCACTTTAAGTTTATTAAAATAAGTTCACCCTTTCTTGCAGCGTGAATATTTCGAAAGAGATAATCCCCATTCGCCTGCCTTAAGTTCCTTAATTTGTTAATTTTGAAAAAATAATTCGTAATTTTTCGCCGATTTCGTTAACAGGGAACTTTCAGATATTGTCTTTCTATTCCTACTTGTGTTATTTATTATCTCATAAGAAAACAACACTTTAACAACAATCACTGCAAACTTTAGAGTATGGACTAAAAACTATGACTTTACTCTAAGCTGCTCTAAGGTAACAATCTTATTATGTAACATTTTTTTATTTCTTCTGTCACTAACCGTACCGTATTTGCAATGTGACTGGTTAGAACCCTCATGCATGGTGTTTACTCCAAAAATAAACAGTTGACAGAATTATAATGAAAACGTATCAAACTTTAATCAATTCAATTTTGTGACATACACTGATTTTAAAAGGATTATTAAGAATATATCACAAATATTTTTATATTTTTCTATCTCTTTTATAATGATATTCACAAGAAATTTCTTTTTTAGCTGGAAAACGAATGATTTACATAGTCAAGACGCTGACCTGGTGTATTTTTTATATATTTTATGCAAAACCTCTTTGTGAAAAGTACCGCACTTTAAATACACAATGAATTTATAAAACGCGACTAAATCACAACCGCAAAAGCATTATACTTAACTGTTTTTCTTATTTTAGCATCCTTAAAAATCTTTTATGTGTTTAAAATTCTATGACCATACGTATAATATATGATTTAGTGTTTCCTACACTTGTTGATTCTTCGTTTTGGAAATCTTATGCATTCTATAAGTTAAGATGAACATTACGTACTTTGTTAATTATAAAATGTTTTGCTAACATTTATCAAATGTTATTACACTAGTAACTTTCGAGTTTACCTTTAAATATAACTCGCTCCATTAAATATAGAGAGATGGAGGTTAGCAAATGTGTGGCCTAGTTTACACAGTCACGGATTCTAAGTTTAAATATAATTTAGTTTTTTTATAGGAGAGGGGGCAAACGAGCATGCGGCTCACCTGGTGGTGACTACCGCCACCCATGGACAACCGCAACACCAGGGGAATTGCAAATGCGTTGCCGGCCTTTTAAAAAGGAGTAGGCTCTTTTCTGGAAGGCCCCTAAGTAGAAGTAAGATAAGTAAGATTTATCGGTCCGGATAAATCGCTGGTGGTAAACTATTCCACAAGGAAGTTGTGCGAGGAAGAAAACATCTTCTAAATTGCACAGTGGTGGACCGCCAATCATCCAGATGGTGTGGATGGTATCGGGGAGTTCTGCCGCGATGTGCGTTCGTGAAATTTGGCGGTTGAGATTAATCCGAACAATTCCTCAGAAAAAAATAAACTTAAAGTACGAATTAACACTTTCTTGAGAGTTCTTCTTTGATGTAGGTACTCGTAAAAAGGTGTAATTTGGATGTGTGTTTTTGTTGACAAACATTGTCGCTAATATTTACAACGACCACGTTTTTTATATTCTTAGATTGTCATCCGACTCTGAGCTATTTTCTAAATTTCAAGCTTCCAGCTCATCAGGAAGTTAATTTGAAATCAATTACTAAAGACACGACAGCGAGTTAATAAAAACATAGTAATAAAATGTGATAACGATGCATCTAACACGAGTTGAAACCCCCAATACTGATCTAGTATCGGATTTAAATATTCTAAACGATCAACCCGGGCGTATGATCGTAAAATCGCTTTAGATATTGGGATTTTAATTTAAATCAACCAACTTGTTTTAATAAGATCCTTCAACACTTTTGCTTGAGAAAAAAAAACAATCTATGTTTCCATAGTAGGCAATCGCGTATTGTTAATTGTAAGCCGATTTTATCTTTAATATTTCGTAAGTTGCATATAAAAGTAAAATGCAATTTTAAAGAATAAAACTCGCTTTTCCTACAACAAGTTCCCTTGGGAAACAGTAAAGAAGGACCCCGGGCGGTTCTGAGTGACCGTCTCTAACGTACTAAGCCGTTACAAGTTTAAATGCAATAGTAACATTTTCGAGTAGATAGTTGCGTTTTTAAACGCTATAGCCAATAATATAATGTTTTTCTAAAAAAAAAATGTTGCATCAATCTACTAATCGGTTCTTACATACACAGCGACACGCTTTTAATTCCCGAAGTAAGCAGAGTCCAAAGAAACACTAACTGCAGTGGACCGTCGCAATAGGATTTTTATTGTATTATGGAGGCAGTTTACAAATATAAATTTCACTAGGATAAACTTCCAGATCCGGAAAAATTATTTGTAGATCATACTTGTTCAGTGCGGGATTCGAACTAGCGGCTCGTGGTGCTGCAGCTCATTGCTAAGCCACTGTGTCACGGAGCAGTCAAAGTCGCTGTCAGCCAAAATATTTTTTTGGTTTAGATGAAAACTTGTGAAACTCGTGCACAAACCCAATATCCAATTAGTTAACGAGATGCTAGGCAAGCAACACACTTGGCATATTCTTTTTGTTATAATTTATATATAAACATGGTACTTATAAGTCCTAGACCATCGTCTTCATCGTCATTACAGCCCTTCACAAGTCCACTGCTGAATATAGGTATCTCCCAAGAAACGCCACAAAGCACGGTTCCGAGCCACCTGCATCCATTGACTTCCTGCATGTCTTACCAGGTCGTCACTCCATCTAGTGGAGGGACGCCCTACACTTCACCTACTAGTACGAGGCTGCCACTCGAGAACCTTTTTACCCAACCGGTTGTCTGTTCTTCGAGTTATATGGCTGGCCCATTGCCACTTCAGCTTACTACTCTGTTGGGCTATGTCGGTTACTCTGGTTCTACTGCGGATATCCGCATCCTAGAATGTCCTAGACTGAATTCATTAGTGGCTGATGTTAATTTTTTTTATAAGATAAGGGTAACAAACGAGTACACAGTCCACCTGATAGTAAGTGGTTGCTGTGGCCATAGACATCTACTTATATCTTCGATTAAGAATCTAAATGCAGATGCATTGTCACCCGTGAGGACTAAAATGGAATGCCTCGTTTCCAGTAAAAAGGGTCTCCGGTTCTCTACACTTACCAAACGAAACACAGCAGCGTTAAGCTGCAATTTTACGCTGGTATTCTGTGAGAGCGTGGTCCTTCCCCGGTCCTATTCGTGCTACAACCATAATATAGCTGCAGCGTTGCTCTACTACGTATAAATATTAATAATTTTATGTACTTTGTTGTTACGCTATTGACTGAAATATTGGTTAGTATTAATTTAAAGGAAGCGTGTCAGTTTAATATTATTTAAGTATATTTATACTTAAATACGTCTTGGTCTTTATGGAGTGACCTGAATGATGATACGATGATTATATGAGCATTATGAGTTGTGGAACTTTTGGATTTTTCCAAACTTTTTTTAAATTGAAGTTTGACATAAATAAGGTTATTAGTGAAAACTGGTGTGTATTTAAACTACTTTAAAAATGTGTGTTATACGTAATTTTTAATGCACTTAGGGCATGCACAATTGGATTTACCAATGGTGTTTCTTCTTTATCAGCCATAAAGGTTGCCAGACAAGGGTCTCTCATGTTGTAGGAAAGATTTGTCTCAATCGTCATGGTTGGCACGCGGATTGACTATCTCATTACACGACGACGCGGAAAAATCCTATGGCTTTGCTATATTTTAAGAGACAAACTATTTATTGAGAAACGTAAAATTGATAAATGGTATTTGCTTATTCCATATTTAAATATCGCCACATAATATATCCTACCCAGGCGAAACCCGGCCAAATCCTACCGTTACCTTAACAGCCTACTAAAGTCCACTGCTGAACATAGGCTCCAGATTGCCTCATAGAGAGGATAGTTGCCACGCTTGGATAGCGGGTTGGCAACCGCAGTTTATTATTTTTCAGTCACTATAAGAAAATCGCTGCTGCCCATCTCCTGATTTATTTCTCTCTGTCGTGTCTTACTACACCCACGGGGTGATATGGGTAGTGGATTACCGTGTAGCGGCGGTTTAAGTAATCGCTAGTGAATTGTAAAATTTACTCGATGAATTGATGTTTGTAATGATGATAATACACACACACACACACACAAACACTCACGCCTGTCACCCAGAGGGGTAGGCAGAGACTACGGACTTCCATTTGGCGCGATCCTGACACACCTCTCTCGCCTCCTTTACATCCATATATCTACGCATACACGCTCGTAGGTTAAAGGTACTCCTAATCTGGCCCATTTTTAAAGTATCGCCGATTTGGTCGATAAACCTTCGTCTAGGACGTCCCTTCCCGGCCCTGCCGTTCACTTCTGCAACATAAATTTGCTTTGTCACTCTTTCCTCGTTCAATCTTTCGACATGACCAAACCACCGAAGCATTCCTTTCTTAATCCTTGTCACAACGTCATCTTCTAAACTACACTTTTCTCTTACCACACTATTTCTCACCCTGTCATTCACATTCAGCCCTAGCATACTCCTTAAGGACCGCTTTTCTACAACATTTATTCTACTCTCATGCTTCTTCTGCCAGACCCAACTTTCACTACCATACATTAAAGTAGGGACTAACACAGCATTATGGATTGCCATACGTGCCTTATTTGACACATTCTGACTCCTCATAATAGCGTGTAGAGCCCCATTCACTTTATTTCCTGCGTTCACACGTTGTTCTATATCCTAATCATATCTACCATCCCTGCTAAATAAACATCCCAAATATACAAACTCCTCCACTTGTTCAATCAACTCCCTTTCTATTATTATTTCACATAACGTTTTACTTTCTTCTCTTTCAAAAACCATCACTTTCGTCTTACTTGCGTTCACTTTCATACCCCTTTCTTTCAATGACGTAATATGACGAATATGAATAATGACGATTAACCATCATTTGCAACTCGGCCGCCGACGATGCAAATATGACTTGATCATCGGCATACAAAAGGCATTTGACGGTTAACTCACCCATTCTCAACCCACATTCTTCAACTTTCAAAGTTTGCAAACAACTGTCCATAAATAGATTAAACAGCCACGGGGAAGCCACACATCCCTGTCTGACACATTTATGAATGTCAAACCAGTCCGAGTAGACCCCGTTGATCCTGACACAAGCACTAGAGTCCCTATAAAGAGACCTTAATGCCTGTATCAAGCCAGCGCTCAACCCAAATGAGTTCAGTGTTTGCCATAACACATTCCTGTCCACTCTGTCATAAGCCTTTTTCAAGTCAATGAACGGACAAAAACTTTCTGGTTTTTGGCCAAATATATTATATTAATACAATATTAATATAATATATTATTCTAATATTGTATTAATATAATATATTATATTAATACAATATTAATATAATATATTATATTATATAATAATATATTAATAACAAATTATTTATAACTGGCGAATCGCGCCGGATCTTGACAACAACGCCACCTACCGTTTCCAATCGTGAATTTAAACCATCCAGAGACCCACTCAAATGTACACGAAAAGTTTCATCAAAATCGTTCGGCCGTTATCGAGTTTTAGCGAGACTTAAGGATAAAATAAAGAATAATGGGCAATTAATTTTTATATATTGATATAATATTAAATTATCTTCACGAAATTACACCAACATATGTTTTGTCTCTTCCCACGAAACGAAGTACGTAAACTGTAGGCCAACGATATTATGAAAGCTATATTCGACATCGAAATTCAGTGAACGATCTAAGCTGACACCTCCATAGGTTCAATTTGTAGGGTCTTCTAAATTACGAAGGTCCTCACATAAATTGTTCCAATATTCTACGACACCTAAGGTATGCTAAAGTTATGTATGACTTACGTCACGCCTTTGCGTAAAATCCGAAAGAATTTTTTTAGATTATTTCGACTTACTCTATTGAGAAATTTACAGATAATTTTTATTTTGACTTAAGCGTTAACTATCTCCAACAAAAAATACTCAGGCTGGTTACTGGAACGTCGAAGGTGCAATCGGCAGTCCCTCTCGTGAGTACGATCACTAAAGCGGAATAAGTCTATTCTTTTCATTGGACCTGTACGGACTGGTGAAGAAGAAAAAGAAAAAGTATATAAAGAATTTTGAGATGTAACAAAACTCTGGTGTATCTCAAAACGTTTATTCAAGCTTAAGTGACATGGTTGGATGGACCGCATGGATGGCAACCACAGATTTTTTATAATTTTGTGTAGTTGTCAGGAAAATGCTACTGCTGCAGTTTCAGTTTTACTCAGTCGCCTATTACGACACCCACGTGTCAAGGGACAGTATATATAATTCTTACACCACCTTTATTCGTTGTAGAACCAAGCCGCTGTTTTATTATGGTTGTAACATGAATGATTCGCCTCAAACGGAACAGGGCCACGTTCTCACAGAATACCAGCGTAAACATGAAGATTAATGCTGCTGTGTTTCGTATGGTGAGTATAGAGAACCGAAGACCCCTTTTTACTGAAAACGAGGCGTTCTTTCTTAGACCTCAGGGGTTACAAGACAACTCATCCGGTTTTTAATGTGATGTTATGTGGATATGGTCCCCAGTATCCACTTAACATCAGGTGTACTGTGTGCTCGTTTGTCACCCTTATTCTGTAAAAAGAAATCACTACACAAATATCAGTTTATATTATATTTGACATTAGTGTTTTTAGTATGCATTGAATGTATCATATCTACTTATATAATGTGAGTTAAATATTTTTAGTATGTATCATAGGTTGGTGTAAATAGCTCACCTAAAGTCACGTAGCATCGAAGATGCGTCAGCGGGGATCGATGCTCGAATTCCAAGGCGTGCGTATTTTTCATTAGCGTCGAATTTCGAGCCACCACAAAGAGAAATGGAATCAAATAGATTACGAAAGAGGCCCCTTTGTGCTCACAAACAATTCGTGAAACTAGATTCTCGGCAGTTTGCGATATTTTCACTGCACAATGGGAAGGTGAAGGTGAAATAATCTAATAGCAATTTTGTGAATTCAAGAATAAACGTTTTTTTTTGCTACGTTTAGAATGCGATGAAATAAATACATATATATGAAATATGTGGTCTATAATGTATGTGTCAATACATTATACTATACAACCAGTGCGTGTTGCCAGTGATGACTTATGGAACTGACACGTGGTCCTTCACTGTTGGCCGGATGAGGAAGCTCAAGGTCACTCAGCGAGCTATGGAAAGGGCTATGCTCGGAGCGAGTTTCTCTGCGTCATAAACTTAGAAATGAGGATATCCGCAGTAGAACCAGACTGACCGGCATAGCCCAACGGATTAGTGAGCTGAAATGGCAATGGGCCGGCCTTATAGCTCGAAAAACCGACAACCGATGGGGAAAAAAGGTTCTCAAGTGGCGGCCTCGTACCAGCGGACGAAGTGTAGAGCGTCCTCCCACTAGATGGAGTGACGACCTGGTAAGACATGCAGGAAGTCGATGGATGCAGGTGGCTCAGGACCGTGCTTTGTGGCATTCCTTGGGGGAGGCCTATGTTCAGCAGTGGACTTGTGAAGGGCTGTAATGATGATGATAATCATGATGATGAATGTATGTGTCAATAATCAAGAATATTGATGGAGACTAATACAGGAAACGAAACATTAATCTTAGGCCTTTCTCAAATTCCTTCTTGCCGATATTTGTCTCGATTTTCCACTCGGCATACGAAACCTGAATACCTTAGCTACGTTCTTCTTCTACGATACTACGTTCTCGCAAAAGCGTAGTTCCTCCGGTTTTAAACCGAAATATGTCAGTTTTGCAAACAGCATATAAATAAACTTTTATAAAATTCTTTTATAACTAGAGTGTAGGTAAAATTCTTTACCCTTTTTAGAGATATTACTTTTATATTTATGGTATAATGAAGATGGAGATGTGAAGTGTCGGTGTAAGAATATCCACTACTCCATATAACTCCATACGTGTCGCAAGCGGCGTCAAATAGAAACAAACTAGGGAATGGGCAGCAGTGTATTCCTAATAAAAACCAAAATAATAAAAACTACGGTTACCGACCCGCTTGCCAAGCGTGTCAAGCAAATATAGGGATATTTATAAATATGGGCGATACCAAGCAATCTAAGGCCCGGCGCCCACCTACGTAACGTAACACGTGATCTGACGCGTGATTTGACGCGTAACTTGTCACTCGCCTCAACATTCAAAGGGAATGTATGTAGTAACGCCCATTTGCGTGGCGTGACGCCGCATGATCTGACGTGCCATTCAGCTTGCTACTAGTGACGCATTGAAGTGGCACGTAACACGAAACTTGTAGTTTTAATATTAAATTCATTGATTTAGTTCATGAAAAACCATGTTTATATGATTATCCTAGACACGATTACAATAACAGGAACTCGCAAGATGCTTCTTGCAACTTGTAGGGCAAATCTATGCGAAATGTAATTCTAATTCCTTCATAAAATTGAAAGTACCACCACTTTTCAAATTTTTTCCCTTAGGGATGTACTCAAAATCTTCAGCTGGCACTTTGAATGTTTGAAATCTGTAGCAAAACAAGGGCATGTTTATCCTCTTCAGGCGAGATTTTGGCCTAAAATGAACTTTGCGACATGCTATTGTTGCACAGGTTGGTGCAAGCAGTGTCACTCGTGGTCACGTCAGAGCATCGTCAGAATCATGCTACAAGCCATGTCGAAATCATGTAGCTTAGGTGGGCGCCGTGGCTAAGGGTTCGTATGTTCAGCAGTCGACGTATCATATGCTGTAACGGAAGATAAAAGTAAGCCAAAGAATGGGTATTTAAAATAACAACAACAGCCCAAACTGGCTTTAGAACTAGCAACGAAACCTTTTTAATTTATTTGTTTTTTTTTCATATTGGACAATTATAATATGATCTTGATATAGGTACAACGGTACCGTTCCAATTTGCTATAACTGTTCAAAATCATCACTAACTCAATACAAGTTATGTCCATTCAGAACTTCAATATTGTGAGTTATCTGTTACTCGGGTGACCATAATTTACCGATCACTCACAGAAATATTTATTATATTTAGTTTTTGTCTTAGCTTTTTATATTTCTTTTCTACTTTCCCCGAATTTTTTTTAAGAATCTATCAAAATGTATTTATTATACAAAAATATTTCAAAAAATTACATTCATAAAAATGTAATATGAAAATGGATAGAAAATTATAAAAATTGTTGACTGCTTTTTTTTTAATAGGATAAATGTGACAAATGAGCACACAGTCCACCTGATGGTAAGTGGTTGCTGTGGCTCATAGACATCTACATCTATCCTCTATTACAAATCAAAATGCAGATGCGTTGTCACCCGCGAGGACTAAGATAGAATGCCTCATTTCCAGTAAAAAGGGCATCCGGCCACCTGCACTCACCAAGCGAAATGCAGAGGTAAACCTCTACTTCACGCTGGTATTCTGTGAGGTCGTGGTACCACCCCGGTTCGCCGCTCGTGCCGCGTGGCTCTACCACTGTTAATAACGAACGTAATGCTGAAAAAGCAACATTTTGTAATGTGCTAACATTTAATAATATGGTGAGAACTATAGGTAGGACCATAACAAATAGAAAAAAAATAGCTTATTCTAACATATTACAGATGTGACTGCAGTGCAATATCTTCTTATAATAAATTAAAGAACTTTGGCCCGCGACAAATAAGTTTTTATATAATGATAAATCACGTAAATTATTTCATAAATAACTGAATTATTTCTTAGTATAAATTAATTTTACATACAACGGTCTTTATACCTTTACTGACTCATACAATTTTAGCACAATATATTTTTTCGCATAAATTTTTACCGCCATTAATAGCGGAGTAGGAGAATCCACTATCCCATATTATCCCGTTGGTCTCGTAAGAGGTGGCAGAGGGAAATGAAACAGGAGACGAGCAGCAGCATCTTCCTTATAATAATATAAAATAATAAACAACTGCAGTTGGCATCTCACCTGCCAAATGCGGCAACTATGGCAAGTATCTCGAATGAGGCAATCTATTGTAGAGATCTATGTTCAGCAGTCGACATTTGATAGGCTGTGAAGATAATGATTATATATTTCTATTCGAATAAGATTCACAAATGAATCATTACATAATTATACTAAGTATATTACCACCAGATAGAAGTTAGCGTAGAACATTCTTTTTTTTAACTAAACTGTACGCCAATTAGTTGCTCCATAAATGCTCCAGCAGAATCCGAAATTGCTCCAGCTCTATTGTTATTAGTTAATTTATAATTAATTTAAAAAAAATTAAGTATCAAAAATTTAATTTTGCAATAAAGTATAAAATATCTACTTTTTTAAATTAAACTGTATGCCAATTAGTTGCTCCATAAATGCTCCAGCAGAATCCGAAATTGCTCCAGCTCTATTGTTATTAGTTAATTTATAATTAATTTAAAAAAATTTAAGTATCGGCAATTCAATGTTTTTAAAAAACATAAAATATCTACGTTTTAAAATTAAACTGTATGCCAGTTATTTGCTCCTTAAATTCTCCAGCAGAATCCGAATTTGCTCCACCTCTATTGCTATTAGTTAATTTATAAATAATTTAAAAAAAATGTAAGTATTGAAAATTTAATTTTGCTATAAAACAGAAAATATATAGTTTTTAAAATTAAACTGTATGCCAATTATTTGCTCATTAAATTCTCCAGCTGAATCAGAAATTACTATACCTCTATTGCTTTTAGTTAATTTATTTTTTTTTAAATTAAATTGTATGCCAATTAAATTTAATTGGCATACAATTTAATTTAAAAAAATTATGTTCTACGCTAACTTCCTTCTGGTTAATTTTTTTAAAATTTTATTTTTATACTTTAGTGCAAAATTAAATTGCCGATACTTAAATTTTTTTAAATTAATTATAAATTAACTAATAACAATAGAGCTGGAGCAATTTCGGATTCTGCTGGAGCATTTATGGAGCAACTAATTGGCATACAGTTTAATTTAAAAAAGTAGATATTTTATACTTTATTGCAAAATTAAATTTTTGATACTTAATTTTTTTTAAATTAATTATAAATTAACTAATAACAATAGAGCTGGAGCAATTTCGGATTCTGCTGGAGCATTTATGGAGCAACTAATTGGCGTACAGTTTAGTTAAAAAAAAGAATGTTCTACGCTAACTTCTATCTGGTCGGTTAATTATATTAAATAAACAAAATCATTTATACCTCCTTTTTATTCAAATAATAATAATGAAAGAACTTTTACATATTAATATATGAAAATGACACATTAATTTCAAAGTGAGATCACAAATTATTATTTGCTGTGTATAATAATGTGACCGCTAGTGTTTCCTCTATTCGTTGATATAGTCTTCGACCAGCAAGTTATTATTTAAAAATAAATCATAAATAAATGCACATGCACGTGCTGCACTGAGCACGTCCTCCTACTTTTCAACTTTTAATACTTGACATGTCAAAAGATTAATATTAAGTGACTTTTCTGAAAATTTTAATATTATAATCCACCCGACCACTGTAGCTTTTAGGTGTAACTTTTAGGTTTTTCCAAAATTGATTTGTAATGTGATTGCGGATCGATATCGATATTTTTTTTATTACTCATTGAAAAAGCATCAAAATTTAAGCACTCAACTAAAGAAGAACATTATTGAGTAGATTCTGTTACCTAGTCTAAACATAATTGACAATGACAGCTGAGTAGCTGAGATGCGGCTTTTGGGCTTTGGACTTTTTGCTTATTATTTTATATCAATCTAAAGGTCTTTGACCAGTGATTTTAAAGATAACATGTCCTGAGTGGGCTAAGCCCACGTAACTGGCCTTTTACTTGTATTAAAATAAAAATGTACATAAACAATTTCTATCTTTAGATAAAATAAATTCATAAAATATTTTATCTCTTAACTAAATGATGCCCGCGACTTCGTCCATGTGGACTAAGGTTTTTTAATTCCCGCGGGATTTATTTAATTTTCTGGGATAAAATGTAGGTTATGTGTTAATTCAGAGTACCCAAATATATATACAAGAATTGCTCGTTTAAAGGTAGTAATAAAAGTAGTAGTAGAGCAATTCTTTAAACAAAAAATAACAATTATAAATTAATTAATTAATAGCGAGCAATTATATAAGGTGGTACGCAAAAAAAGACGCTAGATGGCTTAAACACAAAAATACTATTAACATGTTTGTCCAATTCATTCATAAGAATCCATAATTTCAAAACTCACCGGTTAATATAATTTTTTTCGGTTTATGCCATTTAGTATCTATTCTACGTACCACCTTGAGAGTCAATCAATTTTTGTTCGATAAAATGACTTTAACCATAGAATGTTACTACATTCTATTTATGATGGCGCTATTACTCAAATGGGATCACTATCTCAAAATTAATTATAAATTAACTAATAGCAATAGAGGTGGAGCAATTTTGGATTCTGCTGGAGCATTTAAGGAGCAATTAATTGGCATACAGTTTAATTTTGAAAAGTAGATATTTTCTGTTTTACAGCAAAATTAAGTTTTCGATACTTTTTTTAAAAAAAATTAATTATAAATTAACTAATAACAATAGAGGTGGAGCAATTTCAAATTCTGCTGGAGCATTTAAGGAGCAATTAATTAGCATACAATTTAATTTAAAAAAATAATGTTCTACGCTAACTTCCTTCTGGTTAATTTTTAAAAAATTAATTATGAATTAACTAATAACAATACAGGTGGAGCAATTTCGGATTCAGCTGGAGCATTTAAGGAGCAATTAATTGGCATACAATTTAATTTAAAAAAATAATGTTCTACGCTAACTTCCTTCTGGTTATTTTTTTTTAAATTAATTATAAATTAACTAATAGCCATAAAAGTATAGCAATTTTGGATTCAGCTGGAGCATTTAATGAGCAAATAATTGGCATACAGTTTAATTTTAAAAACTATATATTTTCTGTTTTATAGCAAAATTAAATTTTCGATACTTACATTTTTTTTAAATATTTATAAATTAACTAATAGCAATAGAGGTGGAGCAAATTCGGATTCTGCTGGAGCATTTATGGAGCAAATAATTGGCATACAGTTTAATTTTAAAACGTAGATATTTTTTGTTTTTAAAAAAAATTGAATTGCCGATACTTATATTTTTTTAAAAATTAATTTCAAATTAACTAATAACAATAGAGCTGGAGCAATTTCGGATTCTGCTGGAGCATTTAAGGAGCAATTAATTGGCATACAGTTTAATTTAAAAAAGTAGATATTTTATACTTTATTGCAAAATTAAATTTTTGATACTTAATTTTTTTTTAAATGAATTATAAATTAACTAATAACAATAGAGCTGGAGCAATTTCGGATTCTGCTGGAGCATTTATGGAGCAATTAATTGGCATACAGTTTAGTTAAAAAAAAGAATGTTCTACGCTAACTTCCATCTGGTTATATTACCGTGTTGAGAAACTATCGACTCATTATTTTGTCCTGTGGGTGTCATAAGAGGCGACCATTAAAAATGCCAATGCGAGATATTTGTGAATAGAAATAAGCTTAGATTTGAGATAGATGAGATTTGGTTTTGCGAGAGAGCTCATTTGATTTTTATGTAAGTAACGTGAAATGAACTAGTATTAATTTAAATTTATTTTTGTATGATAATTTCGTATGGTTATTGTTCATATCATTTAAAAATTAAAAACTAAGACGAGCATACACACGTAGATAAATGGATCTGAAAGGACCGAGAGAGGTGTGTCTTTGTGCCTAGTGGAAGTCCTTAGTTTCTGCCTACCCATTTGGGTGACAAGCGTGAGAATTTATGTTATGTAAAAACAAAAAAATGTATTATATAAAAGGTTATTTTATAGAAGAGGGGGCGAACGAAAAAGCGGCTCACCTGTTGGTAAGTATCGACCGTCGCCCATGAATAATTGCAATACCAGGTGAATTGAAGGTGCTTTAAAAAAGTGTAAGCTCGTTCCTTGAAGGTCCCTAATTCTAATCCATCCAAAAAAATCACTGGTAGTAGCCAATTCCACAAAGAAGCAACCAAGCATCTAGATGCTGTAATTGGTATCGTGAGTTATGTCGCGATGTGCGACACTAATATCATATGTGTAATAAATACTAATAGTGGGTCAACTCCTTTGTTATACCGCAAAATACCTACAAGGCTGTTTCGACATTTAGTCGCTGTAAATATGCAAGGGTTGTCACAAAAACATTTCCTTAGATAAAAATATCATAACATTATATTTTATCTGTATTCCTCGTAATTATTTATTTTCCTATACAATGATAGAAACTAAATATGTACTACTTTATAAAACAAGTTGTGTCCTGCAGCTTCACTCGATTCGTTGTGATGTAAACAAAGGCTTGTGCTGGTAGGTACCCACCTAATTTTACTGTATTTTACCTACAGTAGTAGTATCTCAGATATTCCGCTTAAAATATTGCATAGGGGGTTGAACAAAATGAATAAAACAGGTTAAAATTATATGGTGGTTCTGTTTATTCGATGCATGCCACCTCGTTACAAATGTGCAACTGACAAATATTTACGACATTTGTTATTGGGTTTTTTTTTTGTCTTTTGTTTAATTTAATAATTTAATGAATTCTCATCTTTACATATAATTCAATTAAAAACTGTGATGGAAAGCAATCCCATGGTTATTAAAATAAAATTTTTCTTAAAGCGTCATACAAAATTTTCCAATATTTCAAAATAATACCGAGTTATATCGTGTTGTTGGGTAAACACCTAAATTCGAGTACCGGTACGCAAGCGAAGCCAACCGGTACTACCCCAGACGTTGCGGCCAGGGGGAACTCCGCTCTTCTTCATACCCCTCCTCATCGTTGCTCGCAGTATTTAATATACAAATGCTTATATAAAGAATTAAATAAGTAGGTAGAAAGAATGAAAAAATTATTTCACATTCTGAAGATGAAGCTTCAACTTAATGTATATCGATACTAAGACATAGCGTATAGAAGAATTTATACCGACTGCCTCGTTGGTCCAGTGGTCGCAACCGCAATTTCTGATCATAAGGTCCCGGGCTCAAATCCCAGGTCAAACCAAAAACAGTTATTGGTTTTTTCGGTCAAGAAATTCTAAGTCGCCCGGAGTTAGGTAGTTGGCGGTGTTTTACATCTGTACCTAGAAAAGTACGTAAAGCCGTTGGTCCTCCGCCTGATTTCTCTCCGGTCGTGTCGGACTACCGTCCCATCGGACTAAGAGAGTGAGGTAATAGAGAGAGTGCCTGTACTTTACGCATATACTCGGGCACTATTATCCTGTCCTGCGCAGATGACTAGTCTACGTCGAGACCCGCCCCCTTGCCCGAAATTTGGTCTGGGACATTATTATAGATTAAAATTCATCTATAATAATATCCCAGACTAGAATAAAATAATTTAATACACTAGAATAGTATAATTTAATAGAGAATAGAATAATTTCACATTCTAAAGACGGGTCTTTAAACCCGTCTTTGAATGTGAAATTATTCTATTATTTTTAGCTGTTTGAAGTACTTTCTAATAAAAGTCTTTTCTCTGTACTTTTCATTTTGTTACCTATATTTTTTGCTGAAATTGTTTTTAAATGAATAGTATAAACGTTAAGACTTATTTAGCTATATCATAACATCATCATCATTACAGCTCTTCCCAAGTTCAATGTTGAGGGGATGCCCTACACATAGTTCCCCCTGGTTGTTGGTTCCTAAATCTATATGAGCGGTCCATGCATTATTTAAGTCGATTTTGAACCGAATTTTGTTGGATCTATTTTGCATCATCATCATAATTATAGCCTTTCATAACTCCACTGCTGAACATAGGCCTCCCCCAAGGAATGCACAAAGCACGGTCCTAAGCCACCTGCATCCATCAGATTCCTGAATGTCTTAGCAGGTCGTCACTCCATCTAGTGGGGGCGGGGGGTTTGCCCTACACTTCGCCTACCGGTATGAGGCTGCCACTCGAGAACTTTTCTTCTCCATCGGTTGTAGGTTCTTCGAGCTATATGGCTGTCCCACTGCCACTTCAGCTTACTAATCCGTTGGGCTATGTCGGTTACTCTGGTTCTACTACGGATATCCTCATTTCTAAGTTTATCATGCAGAGAAACCCCGAGAATAGCCCTCTCCATAGCTCGCTGAGCGACCTTGAGCTTCCTCATACGGCCAGCAGTGAAGGACCACGTCTCAGATCCGTAAGTCATCACTGGCAACACGCACTGGTTGTAAAATTACGTTTTCAGGTTTTGAGGTATGTCTAACAAGAAGATGTGTCGTAGTTTCCCGAACGCTGCCCAGCCGAGTTGAATCCGTCGATTGACCTCTCGGTCGAAGTTGGACTTACCTAGTCGAACTATTTGTCCCAGGTAAACATACTCGTCAACAACTTCGAGCTTAGAGCCCTACAACTACCGGCATAGGTGTGATATGGACGTTAAACATGATTTTTGTTTTGTCCAATGTTCATCTTAAGACCTATCCGTTGAGAAACACTATTGAGGTCATTAAGCATAGTGCTTAGGTCCTCCAGCGATTCTGCCATAAGGACTATATCGTCGGCAAATCGAAGGTGAGTGATGTACTCGCCATTGATGTTAATACCGCATCCTTTCCAGTCCAGTAGCTTGAAAACTTCTTCCAATGCAGCGGTGAAGAGTTTCGGGGATATAACGTCACTCTGTCTTACACCTCTCCACAGTTGGATAGGTTTCGTACTCTGATTCTCTACTCGGATAGCCATCGTAGCTCTACTGTACAAACACTTTAGCATTTCGATATACCGACAGTCAACATGGCATCACTGAAGGGACTGCAGCACCGCCCATATTTCGACGGAAACAAAGGCTTTCTCATAGTCGACATACGCAAGACAAAGTGGCAGATTCTACCCCTCTGTCTTCTGTACAATCGAAAGCCTTTTCGGAAACCAGCTTGTTCGGGAGGCTGGAAGTCGTCAAGTCTCCGTGTAAGATGATTCGTAATGACTCTCGAAAACAGCACGTAGACGCGGCTTAGAAGGGAAACCAGTCTATAGTTCTTCAGGAGAGCGTTGTCGCCTTTCTTGAAGAACAAGACCACTACACTTCTGCTCCACGACTCCGGAGTAGTGTTTCCATGGAGGACGGAATTAAAGGACTTCTGAAGGGCTTCAAGTACCGGTTTTCCACCCACTTTCTAAAGTTCCGCTATAATTCCATCCTCACCTGGGGCCCTGTCGTTTTTAAGGTGCTGGAAAGCCATTCTAATCTCGCTCAGACTGACGTCCGGGGTATCTTCGGAATAGTGTGAGATAAGAGTTGCTCTTGGATCGTTACTCACACTTGCATGTGGCTCCAACGATGACGTGTACAGCTGCCCATAGAACCTCTCAATCTCACTCAAAATCTCAGGTGTCCAGGAAACGAATCTCCCACATTCGGTCTTCAGCTTTGACAGTTGGCTCTTTCTGGCAGACAGATCTCTGGCAGACTTTGGAGCCTTGGTTCCGCGTTTCTTATACGCAACTTCAATACAAGCTGTATTGAAGTTGCGTAAGTCCCGCCGCATGCATTTGGAGATGTGTCTGTTCAGTTACCTGTATGCTGTCAAATCTGTTGAAGAATATAGCTTCATCGTCCGTCCAACAGCCATGAGATTAGGAGTGTGATCGGAGAGTTTTTGTGTTCTTCTGCGGCGGGTCTTGCAGAACTTAGCTCCGACCGCATGCACAGTTTCCAAGAGTTTATCATTCATATCATCCACTTCATGACAGTCTTCTAGGCACTGAAATCGGTTTTGTAACTCGAGCTTAAGGGTTTAGGGTCTTTGGAACAGGCACGAAGGGGACGGTGCGTTGACTTCATTAAACGAGACGTCTCCAACTTAACGTTTAGGTTCAGTGTGCCTCAATCCATTCGGTGATCGCTACCAGTTTTCACCCTCGCGATCATGGAGACATAACTGAACAGTTGTCGATGGTCCTCATAATGAAGTCAATCTCATTTTATGTCGAACGGTCGGGGCTCAACTAGATCCACTTCCTGTGAGGCCGCTTCTGGAAGAAAGTGTTCATCATAAAGGGTCCCTCTTTCTCCATGAAGATTCAGAGATCCATTATTCCAAATTCCCCTACTTTCAGCTTACCGTTCTCTCTTGTGCCTAGTTTTACATTGAAGTCTCCCATTAACACCGTATAGTGGGTTTTAAAGGAATGCATGGCTCTAGAGATATCCTCATATATTTCCTCCACATCCTCATCGGGATGTGCCGAGGTTGGTGCGTAAGCCTGTATGACCTTTAAAGAATACCTTTTGGTGATTCTAAATATAAGGTACGCAACCCTTGTTGACATACTCTCAATCTTTACAACGTTGTTAACGAGAGACATGTAGACGATAAATCCGACACCTCCTTGGGACAGATGGTCGACCTCCCGGTGAAAGAGCAAGTTGCCGGATTCGAAGATTACCATGTCCTCCCCATCTCTTTGGACCTCGGATAACCCTATAATATGCCAGCGTAACTTGTCTATCACTTCTTCCAGCTCCACGATCTTCTCGTCAGTCCTCAGGGTGTGTGCATTGTATGTTGCCTGGTCGAGTCGTCGTAGGTGGCAACCGAACCTTCACCGGAGATTCTTAGCACCCCTTGCCCCGCCGTTACCGTGGTCGCCACCGTAGCCAGAAATAGCGGGGCCGCCGCGGACTGGGGGCCGTCTCTTTGTTGCACTTATTATTGGGGGGTATTTGCCATAGTTGCCACGCTTGGCGAGCAGGTTGGCAACCGCAGTTTTTTTATTGTACTTTTGCTGTTATCAGGAAAATGCTGCTGCCCATCTCCTGCCTGTTTCCCTTTGTCGCCTTTTACGACACCCACGGGAAGATATGGGGTAGTGGATATTCTTAACCGTCACTACACGGCATTACGACATCGAATTACAACTCATCCGTATCCGAAAACCTAGAACTTATATTTTTGAAATACACACAAAATATGACTATGATTTCGGCCCAGGAACTCACAGGCGTCTCTGTGATCAGGTACTCTGCACACTAAGTCATTTAGTGCTGCAATACAGTACAAACAATTAAGAATACGTTATCCCTAATTGGCTTCATACAAACATGTCCACCGCAATCATAGATCACGGCTGACCAGCTAACGATGGAGGCGGCGGTTTGTTTCCACACAAAGCCACGATTTATTGAGCTGTGCCGTAATTGATAGGGTTTGTGTCGCAACAGAATGCTCACACACTTGTATATTACTGATCGAACTAAATCCGGTACGAGATATTGGCTCTAGAGATTAGTAGTCATTTGTTTAAAATTAACAAATATATTGTGTTAACCAAGAATTTATCAATCCATTTCTACATGGTAGAGCTACAGCTATATCGTGGCTGTAGCACAAATGGGTCGGCTCAACCGGGGAAGGACCACGCTTTTAGAGAATACTAGCGTATTTTTTTTTATAGGAGATGGGGCAAACGAGCATACGGCTCACCTGATGGTAAGTGACTACCGCGGCCCATTAACAACTGCAACACTTTTAAAACAGAGTAGGCTCTTTTCTTGAAGGTCCCTTAGTCCTATCGGTCCGGAAAAATCCCTGGTGGTAATCGATTCCACACGGAAGATGTGCGAAGAAGAAAACTTCTTCTAAATCGCACATTGGCGTAATAAAAAATAAGTGCTATAAAAATAACACGTTAATGCTGCTGTGTTTCGTATGGTGAGTATAGACAACTGGAGATTCTTTTTACTGGAAATGAGCCACTCCACCTTGGTACTCCAAATTTGAATCGACTCCAAGTTTGTATCGAGGATAAGTGTAGATGTCTATGGGTCTCAGCATTTACCACCAGGTGGACTGTGTGCTCTGCTCGTTTGTCACCCTTCTACAAAAAAACCTTCTCGCGAGAATGGTAAAAAGGGACTGTGGAAAATATCATTAAAATATCATGTCGACTGATAGATGATGATATTAACATCTAGTTTACACCAGACATCAAATATCCAGGCAGGTAACAATAGCAGTATCATATGTGCGAGGTTTAATGATCGTTAACTCACCTGCCAAGCGTGATGATTAATGCAAATCCTTCTAATAACGTGGGTGACTCAGGTCCAGCATTGGTACTTTTGCGGGTTGATGACGAGCATGAAGACGAAATCCAAATACTAGTTATAATCTCCGATAACCATGTGACGCGGTTTCTATTTCTTAAACAGACACTAGTTTTAAAATTAGTTTAAATATTGTATGACAACTATAGAGTTAATGTTTTTGTATCACAATTTTTCTTTTATATATAGGATAGGTTGCAAACGAGCATGCGGCTCACCTGATGGTAAGTAATTACCGCCGCCCATGAACAACTGCAACACCAGGGGAATTGCAGATGCGTTGCCGGCCTTTTAAAGGAGTAGGCTCTTTTGTTGAAAGTCCCTAAGGTGTAGGCATGCTAGGCTCTTATACTAATCCTCCTCTTTGGATCCATCTGGGTAGTTACTCCTCAAACGTATCTAGGTATTCCTCTCCCCTCAATTCTCTTCCGAAAAGATTATGATGTCACAAGTGATGATTGAGGCTCTCGCAATGAGATCTCCTTATTCTAACGATGACACTTTTCTGGCTTATTCAATTATATATTCAATATTTAATATTAAATTTAAATTTTATGTGTGAAGATTACTATTTATTTGATAAAATAATATACATATATATACATATATATAAATATATATATATATACACACACACACACACACACAGTCAGGTCATAAGTATTGTCACACAGTAAAAACTTTTCTTGGTTAACCTGTTTCTCATATCATGTTCAATAACAGGCACAAGGGTATTCCAACAAGATTCGGCGCCAGCTCATAGAGCGAAGAGCACACAAGACTGGCTGGCGGCGCGTGAAATTGACTTCATCCGGCACGAAAACTGGCCCTCCTCCAGTCCAGATTTGAATCCGTTAGATTACAAGATATGGCAACACTTGGAGGAAAAGGCGTGCTCAAAGCTTCATCCCAATTTGGAGTCACTCAAGACATCCTTGATTAAGGCAGCCGCCGATATTGACATGGACCTCGTTCGTGCTGCGATAGACGACTGGCCGCGCAGATTGAAGGCCTGTATTCAAAATCACGGAGGTCATTTTGAATAAACTTTAGTGTCATAAGAATCTATGTTTTGTTAAGTTCATTTTGGTATATAAATGGTTACATAATGAATAAAATTGTTTCAATTATTTTATATTAAACATGTGACAGAACTTATGACCTGACTAGGTATATAACAACTACACGCTGGGTCTCTTCTTCTGTTTCTCCATCTTGAATCCATCTGTTCAAGTATTCTACAAACGAATCTGTGTTCCTCTCCCCTCATTTTTCTTACGATGAAAGGACATCAGTGGTGGTTGACACTCTCATAAATAAGTTTTTAGTCCTAAGTTCATATTCTGGCAAGGGCTCTTTTTTGGAATATTTCCGTTTTATATGTTTTACAATTTACATTTTATATTTTAAAATTACACTTCATATTATAAAATTACACTTTTATGCTCCAATTACACTTACCAAAATACCTTTTATAATTCTAAAATCACAAACAAACAAACAGTTCATACTTTATGCAGCCAACAGAATCCTGGAATCATTCAGTATAAAAAGGGGTACAGAATCGTTGTCGCCTTTTAGAACTAAGATGGACAGCCTTTCCATATGTATTTATAACATGTATAATGTACATACATACATTCAAGATGCTACGTTTAACAAAATAGTATTGTCTTTAAATAACACATAATTTATTAAAAAATGTTATACTGCACCTTGTGAGAAAAACACCCCTGTCGGGAACTACGGTAACAAATCTGCAACACTTCGTACGTGTTCAAAATAATTAAAACGGTAAAAGGTCCAAATTACTTCAAGTAGAAACCAATCCATCCAAGATGCGGAGCCACACTTCTTAACGTCTGTAGCACAACCATAAAAGCTTAAAATTTACTGCTCTGTGAATAGCGTACAAGTGACTGAAATATATTTCAAGCGGAGGTTCTCTAAATTTTAATTTAGAAAATTTCCTTTAGTGTAAAGACGCAGTTGCTTCACCTCTCTCAATCCATAATTTAGTTACTAACTAGCATAGTGGTTATTATGTATTTATATTCTTAAATTTAAAACGACCACTAAGTTATATTGCTATGTGTATTTATGTATCTTTATTACGTATGTTTATCAAAGTACTGAATTTTTTTTATTTAGCTTTTAGCCCTTCCAGACGTCTAAATAATCTGAAAATTTGCTGACGTATTGAAAACCAATGATGATGAATAAATTAATGAAAATGATAATTTCATGACTAAGACCCAATATTCTCAATAGGATTATCACAGCTCATTATTAATGCGTGTTAAGTTCTTTTTAAACACTAATATTATTATTATTATTAAATACGGTTTTACGTTTTTTTTAACGTTTACATATTATGCAGGCAACTAAGAAGTTTCCGGTACACGTTGAGTTGCTTGAAACAGTATAAGAACAAGAGTTGTTTTATCAAGCAAAAGGCATTTTGTACTCATTCTTCGTGGCAATTAGTTGCAATTGATAAATAAAGCAATTGATAAAAAACCTCCCTTTCACTGGTTGTCAATAAATATTATTATTTTCGCTCGTGTCATCTAATTAAGCAACGTCATCCTTCGCTATTTTTCTCAAAGCTACGAGTATATTTGATCAAGTGTGTTTCGAATATAGTCACAGCAGTCATCTCAAGTCATCACATTCTGTCATATACATGTTGATTTTCTATAGGTCACAGCATCTACTTAACAGCACTGTTTGCTTGTTTATTATACATGTCTACATACTTATTTTTATAAAAAACGTCTACTTCTCTGCTGAATCAAAGCATATTACATATATTAAAGCTCAAGTGGTTACCCATTTGCCTTTGCCGGAATCAACAAATTGTTTCTCTTCTGTACTGTGTATTATTCAATCCAATGAGTCCTAGCTATCTGAAGGAAAACTTTAAGTTTCTTGGTCATGACAGGCCGGATAGAGTTCTACGGTTAGCCGGAGAACTTATACTCGCGGCACATTCTTATCGAACTAAATACTTTAAGACTTCCTTCACAGTCAAGGCCATCTGCTTATGGAATGATCTTCTTCCGCAAATTCGTCGTGCGAGAACGCTAGAAAAGTCTAAGACTGACGTCAAAAATCACTACCTAACAGTGCAATAACTACTGGTCATTATTTGCGACATGTATTTTTGTATCCTGTCTGTATTTATTTATGTAATTGTTATGTACATTAGCCTATTTAATCTTATGTATGTCTATCATATTTTGAATTTATATATTAGTGTATTAAATATTTTGTTATTATGTATCGGTTTAGTTTGTTTAGTTATTAGTATGAAAGTTTACTATAATATGTACCACCACCCACTGTCCAATAGTACAATTTTCTCCTAATCTTAAGGTTGTCTGGAAGAGATCGCTTTTTAGCGATGAGACCGCCTTATTGTACCTACCTCTTAAGTTTTAATCCTTGTAATTTGTTTTTTTGTTATCGTTTTTGTGGTGTACAATAAAGTATTAAAAAAATATATATGTATACATCAAGCATGCGTCAAGCACATAGAAACATAACAGCAATAATTTTAAACGGCCGACTTTACTTAACTCTATTTCAATGTGACAATTTAAACTGGTACAGTCGGCTAGAAATTCTACAGACAGGTGAGAATATGTAAATTTTTCGTATTCGGATATTTTATTTATTTATAGGTGGATTATATTATTAATTTGTTTAAACTTATTTGCACAAAATTTACGTGTACAAGGGGGGACTAAACGCCTGAAAGCGTTTTCACTCGTCAACCCATAAACATATACACTTACGTATAAAACACATTAATAAATATTTGTATTTTAAATGTGGAAGGGAGTATTCCTTAAGCTATTTCAGTCTAGCACCGATCACAGCCAAATACTATACCTTACCTTTAGTACCTTTACCTATTGGTATTTTTCACTTTATGATGGCAGGTCCCCAAAGAGTGCGCCAACAATATCACTTCAGGACTTCATTCGTGCATTTCTCAATCGAACTTTATTAATAACACGCCCGGTGTCAATATCACGACTAGTTTCTCCAGCACTCATTGAAATGCGCGCTCAGCGTGACTCTTGAGCACTCAACTCAACTATCACCGAATACCAGCGTAAAATATTAGCTCGATACTGCTGTTTGGTATGGTGAATGAAGTGAACCGAAGAACCGTTTCTACTGGAAACGAGGCATATCATCCTAGTTAAGCTGGTTTGGCTGGTTAACAGTCACGATGAAGTAGGCTCGAGCTGTGGGCTAAGAGCATAGCGCTTCAGCGCCGCACTGTCACCGACGCCGACGCCACTTTGCAACTGCCATTGAATTATTTTTGTAGTGGTATATGGATGCTGTAGCCCATAGACATCTGAGTCTATCCTCGATTTAAATCAAAACGCACATATTTTGTCCCCCTGAGAACTTAGGTGGAATGCGTAGTTTGCACTTAAAAGGGTCTATGTTTCTCTACACCACAGATTACCCCCTAGGGGGTAATCTGTGCTCTACACGCACCATACGAAATGCGATAGCATTGAGCTGCTAGTTGGTAGGATTGCTAAGTTGGTATTCTGTGAAGGCGTGATTCTTAATATAGCTGCAGCATGGCTCTACCACGTTTTCTGGTTGTCCCTAATAGACGCTGCTGCTCATCTCCTGGTTTATTTCCTTCTGTCGCCTCATCCGATACCCACGGGACGATATGAGGTAGTGGATATTCTTACACATCACTTTACTGTTTTGGATTAAGATGTTTTTCGTTAGCTTACGAAAATAATGCATAGATTGCACTAATGGCCTCTAATGTCTTCCGTTAAAGAAAAAAAACTTAAAATTTTCTTAAAGAGGCAATAAATAACCAAGTTCCGTATACACATCAGCGTCTAACTATTTAAATGGAGTCGGAAACTCGCCCAGCGCCAAATGAGGCATACGCCAAGGAAGTTTTACACAAGTTTTGTTTTGCAAAAGAGTAAACTTCGAGTGTATCGGGTAAGACGGTCTATAAAGGAATTAGATGCAGTTGGGTAAGGAGATCGGAGATGCTTTAAGCGACAAACTGCTATCACTGCAAAAGGAAGATACGTAAGGAAAGCGTACTTTAAAACTAACAAATTTGCAAGAGCGATTCTTTCTTCGTCGTTTTCAGCAACAAAATACTATAAGAACTTGCAGTTTATGTAAATGTTAAAAACTTTCACAGATAATGTGCTAGTATATATTATGTGCCAGCAATTCATGTACATACGAAGACTTTGTGAATAAAAAGTAAAAAAAAAATATGCAAAATTAAAAAAAAACTAATTGTCGTGGAACACTCGGTTGGACCGAAGTTCCTTTCGTGGTATATTATTGGAACGAAGTTTCTTATCGCACGGTACGAAATTGACGGATGGGGGCTAGGCGAGAGAAAGTGTAAGATTTTTCCGTCACGACCTCCTTTCTGTAGTGCGAGCGAGGTGGAATAATATCCATCTCCGTCGCACTTTTTCCTATCTTGCCATGAAAGAAATATTATTTTAAATGACGCTTCATTTTAATAGATGCTACTAATTCATTTATTAGGGTTCGTTACCTCAAAAGGAAAAAACGGAACCCTTATAGGATCACTTTGTTGTCCGTGTTTGTCTGTCTGTCTGTTAAGACCCTTTTTCTCAGAAACGCATGGAGGTATCAAGCTGAAATTTATATCAAATATTCATGTCTACTGTCCCTCAGAGCTGTGAAAAAACCAAACTTCTAAGCCAACGCAATCAAAAGATACAGCCGTTTATGCCGTAAGTTTTCGACATTCGCAAGGGAATCAAAACCTACAGGGTACTTCCCGTGAACTCAGAATCTTGAAATTTGGTACGAAGCAACGTTTTATAGCACAGATAAAGGAAAACTTGCGAAAAGCATAAATTTTTAGTTACATCATATAATAAAAATATTTTTAATAATTTTAAACTTATATACCTACAGATTTGTTCGGAACCCTCGGTGCGCGAGTCCGACTCGCACTTTGCCGGTTTTTTGTATTTGTGTACAAAAAAACGTCTTTACAACCGAGTGTTCCACGACACTCAGGACTTTTTTTTTAATTTTTTCATCAACATTTCATCACATGCAAATTTTTGAAAAATAACCGTGTATAATGTCTTCTTCTTTTTTATCGTCAGTCTGTAAAAGGCCGCTGGACTTTTGCCTGATTGTCTCGCACTTGCTCGTTGCACGTCGCCGGTCTGGGTGTTTTATGTCTGATATAAACGATTAGAAGCCATTAGAAATTTCCCATAGTCGCCTTTTACGACACCCATGGGACGGAATGGTCTAATAGATTTTCTTTCGACGTAGTAGATTATTTTAATAATTAATTTGTGTATATACTATTATTTTTTATTTTTACTTATAATAATAATAATGTTCTCTAGACCGAATTTCGGTCACGGCGACCAGTCTCAACGGAGACTAGCTATCGGCGCAGGGCAAGATTATAGTGCCCAAGTGTATGCGCAAGCACGGGCACGGACACTCTATTCCCTCGCTCTCATAGTCCGATGGGACGGTAACCGACATGACCGGAGAGAGATCAGGCGCAGGACCAACGGCTTTACGTGCTTTCCGTGGCCCGGGGGTTAGACACCGCCAGCTTCCTGACTCCGGGCAGCTACTGAGGATTTCTTGATGGAAAAGCTCAATAACTGATTTTTTGGCCCGACTCGGGATTCGAACCTGGGAGCTCACGATCAGCAGTCGCACTACTACAACCACTAGACCATCGAGGCAGTTTTACTACTTATACTATTATATTATTATTTTTACTGCATTGTTACACCTAGACCAAATTTCATCACTCCAACTATTGTGTGACTGTAAGAAATTCCTAATTTTTTATATATAAAAGATGAAAAGTTTTCGAAACTAACCCAACTGCATAGAGATGTATATTTTCGGAACTCTTCGTCGCTGCATTGGAAGACGTTTTGCAAGCTACTGGGCTGGAAAGAATACGGTTTAAACATCAGTCACTCACCTTCGAATTATCGACGATATAGTCCTTATGGCAGAATTGCTGAAGAACATTAGCACTATACTCAATGATCTCAATAGTGTTTCCCAACGCACATGTCTTAAGATAAATCTGGGTAAGTCACAGTTCATGTGTAACATCCATGTCACACGTATGCCGGTAATTGAGTCACACCTTTGCCGCTAATTGTTGGGAGCACTATGCTCGAAATTATTAACGAGTATATTTAGCAAAGACAAATTGTCGATCAGGTAAGTCCAAATTTGACCGAAAGATCACTCGATGGATCCATCTACTCTGGGTAGCGTTCGGAAGATTACGCTACATCACATAATTACAGACTTAACTCAACGTATTAGTAAGCTCTGAAGTGACAATGGGCCGGCCATATAGCTCGAAAAACCTATATAGGGAAGGAAGCGAGTGATAAACACGTATCAGTTACGAAAGTAATGCCGGGGAGGAGGGGGGGGGCTTTACTTTCTTTACTGGTACGCACTATATGGTGTGACAAGTGGTAAAACATGCAGGTAATCAATAAATACATGTGGCTCAGAACCGTCGCTTAAGTTCAGCAGTGGACTTATGGTAGAATGTAATGATCATAACGATGATGCGATGATGATGAAAAGACGACCATGTTACTTATCTGCTAGTACAGATTCTGAAATTGCATTCTTAAAAATAGTTATTTTTTGTTTTCGTACTAATTCCTGGTACTTATGTGAAATATGCCATGAAAAAAACAGTAATAAAAAGTAATATAAACTTTACAAAATATATATCTTTATTATCTAAGTCGCGCATTTCAATAGAGATCTTATTCAAATAAGCTGTACAGTGCTGGCGGAATGTATTGGCATCAAAGTTGGCTAATAGAGCTAGCAGATAGGGCACGGTGCGAAATTGAATACGTCCCCGGCCAATCTCCTCGATACATGTATCGAAGGCGACCAAAGCATAAGTGAGAGCGTTAAAATTTATTTAAGCGAGTTGTGATTTAAACGGGAAAAAGGAAGTTTTATTATTTCTGTTGCAATTAAAAACACTTCCTTTATTTACAGCAGCAGCAAATTTACTAGATGGACTCTTTTCTGCCTAGAAATATGTCTGTATTAACTGTAAACCCCTTTTGAATCCCAAGCGATAGTTATTTGATAGTTCAAGAATATTCTCCAAATTAAATCAAACTAAAAAAAATCCTGATAAGACATGGTAAGACATGCAGAAAGTCGATGGATGCAGGTGGCTTAGGACCGTACTTTGTGGCATTCCTTAGGGGAGGGCTATGTTCAGCAGTGGACTTGTGAAGGGCTGTAATGATGATGATGATGATGATGACCTGACGTAATATTATCATCCCAACCATTCTAGCTATCAAGCGTAGAGATTTTGATAAATTTTCCCTCATCTGGGAGATTCCATTCCATCCATTCAATTTCCATTGTTTCCTTATTTAAATGTACAACACATTATATATTGTAAATTATTACCCTGCTGAAATTCTTACTGGTTATTTTCAGGACAAATGTTTTTCTTCCGAACTAGTGATAAAAGCATGAATGACTTTCAATAAGTGTTCTAATTATGGGAGGCACATGTTCAGCAGTGGACTTGTGAAGGGCTGTAATGATGATGATGATGATGAAAATAAATTCCGATATATTATATGGCTTAAATTCCTCATAAGAACATTTTAAAAAACCTATAAATCTTGATAGCTTATAGCCTTTTTAAGACTCCTCAAATCAATGCAGTGTAGTCTATAATGTTTGCAGCTTGGGGTTCACCACGAAGAATGAAATACTTTTACATATCTCCATTAAAATTACACTTACCCAATCTTTACTGCTCCCTATTCTGGATAATGCTGACATTAGTTATCTTGATATTACCAAAGAGGAACTATAATGAACTTGGACGACTCCAAGGTATACAGTTTATATTTGGAATATATAAGTATGACCATGTCTCCGAATTCACCGGAATATTCATATGATTTTTGCTCTTTACTGCATCTTATTTAATACATGAAGTCCACCCAACCTTAAAGAACATTTTCAACTGCTCAGCTCCTCTCATAACCTTTTCTTTTGGTGTAGAAAAAACCTTTCCCTTCTATGTCTCCTACAATTCTACGCTACCTCCCATTTCTTGTTTTATTTCCCTCTATCACCTCTTAAGATCCATGGGATGATTTGGGGTAGTGGATTATCATACGCCACTATTACAACGTGAATATATTGTTGCATCACATCGACGTAATAATTATCACAAATCTTACAATTATTAGTCCAATAAATGAAGTGTTCCATATCAGAATTATATTCGAGAGTTGTTTGAGCTATGTAAATAGATCCGCATACAACAAAACGAAGATGAGTACTCCTAGAAGTCACACAAGCAACTTTGTAATTGGAACACAACGTCACATAACCAGCAAAAGTAACATTTCATCATCATTATCTGAAAAAGCTGGCTCTAAAGAGACATCCTGGACATTCCAGTTTCTAGTTCCAGTTTTCCTAAGCCATACTACCAGGCTCGTTCTTCGCCTTCTGTCAGACAGATGAATGCTATGTGCACATTATATTTGCCTAACGAAGTCTTTCAATGGGGATGAAATATTTACGAGGGGCGGCTCATGCTAACAAGCGCAGTATTGTGTTACCCTCCACTAGATTTAGTTATAACCTGATGAAACACGCAGGTAGTCGATGGATGTAAGCGACTAAATAGTGGACTTGTGGGTGTTGTGATAATGATATTTAAGTATGGTCTCCTTCTTTCAAAACTTTCGTCTTTACCTTGGCTTGTCCAATTTTTAAGTTTGAATTTAAGGGTCAGTTTGATCTTCTCAAGGAATATGTCTGATAGCTCGAGAGTTACGCTGTTTCCCTTATTCATTAATGTTTTGTTGTTGAGGTTCAGGTACACTCGTTAAGGTTGTTTTTTTTATGTGACAGAGCATTATTATAGTTCGATATAGCTGCAGCTATATTACGGTTGGTGGCTCTTCCCCGATCGAGCCAACACAGGTTTTCTACCTGCGTAAAATAGCAGCTTAATGCTGATGTGTTTCGTTTGGTGAGTATAGAGAACCAGAGACCTTTTTTACTGGAAACGAGGCATTCCACCTTAATACGCAACCGCGTTCTCACCTCTAAGGATTTTGATTCTTATTCGGAGAGTCTATGGGCCAAAGCATCCACTTAAGATCAGGTGCGTTGTGTGCTTGTTTGTCATACTTATTCTCTATAAAAATACGCTGATAAGTTGATTTTCATAGTTCAAAGAAGATCAGCGTACGCCAAGTGTAGTACGACGAATGTGTCAATAAACAAAAGTGTTTTTGCAATCAAAATTGTTTTCACAATATATGTATATAATCAGCAAGCTTTTCTTAAATTCGCTTGTCACTTGATCTATGATAGTTACTATCAACTGCGATAGCGCGGCACGTATTGCAACAAGATTCTAAATAGAAGTCCGATAATGTATGTACGCTCCATCGGATTTATTTTTTAGAATCACGAAAAGATAGAATCTGTTAGAATAGAAATGGATTTATCGTTGTTCAAATTAAACGTTAATATAGAATATTCTTTACACTTTTGTTCTTCTTTTCTAACTTTTTCAATAATTATGCGCTAAGATTTTATGCTCAAAATAATTATTGAAGTGAATCTTTTTACGGGAGGGTTTTGTAATTCCGACACGCAACCTTTTTGTGTGACGAAAAGTGTTGAGGGTAAACACTACTTACTGAGTTATTCAAGTCGATCATACAAATCACGAACGCAGGCTACTACATACCATAAAATATTTCGTAATACAATTACAATTATAAGATTATAACAGTCTTTCGTTTAAATACTAATCTTATATTAAATTTGTTTAAAACAGTTACCAAATGACGTACATATTTATTTTAGAAACAGTGCATTTGAGTAATAGCGTCATCTACTACATTCTATAGGTAAAGTTATTTTATCGAACAAAAATTGATTGACTCTCAATGTGGTACGTAGAGTAGATAATAGATGGCAATGACACAAAAGCAAAAAAATATTATTAATCGGTAAGTTTTGAAATCATTCATCAAATATTGGACAAACATGATAATAATTTTTTGTGAAGCCCAATAAGGCAGAGCAGAGTTTATTTAAAATACCAATTTGTAAATGTTTATTTAAATATATTTTTGTTGACATAATATAAGAGTTTGGTTTAATTAAAATAATATTACATTAATAATAAATAAGTACCTAATTAACAAACTAAACCGATAACATATCTTCTTAAGATCGAAGAACATGGTGCACTGTGACACTATGTATATAATTTTATGTAAATAAATGAATGGTATACACAATCTATGCTAATCAAAAGTAAAAAAAATAATATCGAAAATATTTCAACCACATAGTCGTACGCCGGTTTAAAAAAATATTTTTAATTGGCTTTATAACTATATTTTTAAATTAATTTATATATAATATATATTTTTAAATTAATAAAAATATTCACTTGTCAATGTTTTGATTATTTTGTAATTTATGTGTTATTTTTTTATTTATTTAAAAACAGAGCTTTGTCGTTAATACGATTATTGCGCATTGATGTCATAAGAGACGAATATGGCAAATGCCAGACAAAATAACTTATTGCAATATAATTATATTGCGTACACCAGACATAATATAGTCAGACCCTGCAACAGGCAGCTGTGTCAAAGGTTCGAGACGTCTGGCACTGCGAACGTCAATCCGCCAAAGGTTACGAAAGGCTAATTCTCCTTACAAATAGAGAGGTCATGCCCAGTGGTATGTTTTAACGAGCTAACTAATAATACGTAATTAATTATTTTTTATAACCGAATTCGATATAAATAAAATAAGAACGTCATCAACGGAGTCGAAGTCAATTAAATACGTATTATTAAGGATAACTCAAAACCTACTGGTCAAATCTAGATCAATTTATGAGAGCATGAGAAGCGCCAGCTTTCAAATAAAAACATAATCATTAAAATCGGTTCACCTAAGAAAAATTTATGAGGTAACACACGTAAAATACAGTCGAAACTCCTCCTTTATTTCGTCGTTTGAAGAGCAGAATCAAGCATAGTTTCAGTTTATTTTAATATTTTATATATAACGGATATTATTTTAGCTACATGCAAAAATTTTACCAATACCTCCATGTTTCGAAATTTATTATATAAATGTATATTATGTATGTTTCAACGTTCATCTTTCGTGATAAAAAACATAAGTTGCGCACAAAACACAATTTCATGGGAATACGTATTTTAATCCATTATTCATCAAATTTTCTCTTTGTAAATGGTAATAGCATATTCACTATGTTTATTTCTACGATTTATTAGCTCATGTGAATAAGCATATGCGCCACCTCACAGTTTTTCTTTCTCCGGGGAAATGTTCGCGAGGAAAGACGACATGGCGTTAACTGTTAGAACCTTTGAAATATTGGTTTTAGATTGATTTGACACGTTTATGATTTCAAGATTCGATTCTTATGATTATGTTGTATAAAGAAGTGACAAACGAACTAACAGTCCACCTGATGGTAAATGCCTACAGTCAACTTCAAACAAAGAAGCCCACGGCGGCGATGTCATCTTTAAAAACTTAGATGAAATTTTTTACGTGGTAGAGCCATGCTGCAGCTATATTAGTAGTATAGTTGTCGCACGAATGGGTCGACTCGACCGGGGAAGGACCACGCTCTCAGAATACTAGCGTAAAATAGCGACCTAACACTACTGTGTTTCGTATGTTGAGCATAGAGACTCGGAGACCCTTTTTACTGGATAAGAGGCATTCCATCTTAGTCCTCACGAGTGACAACGCATCCGCATTTTGATTCGCAAACGAAGATAGATGTAGATGTCTATGGCCACAGCAACCACTTACCATCAGGTGGACTGTGTCACTCGATCCTATAAAAAAATGTATGTGGCCGTATAGTGTCGGTGTAAGAATATCCACTACCCCATATCTTCCCGTGGGTGTCGTAAGAGGCGACAGAGGAAAATAAAAAAAGGCGATAGGCCGCAGCATCTTCTTGATAACAACCCAAAATTTAAAAAAAAATCTGCGGTTGACAACCCGCTCGCCAGGCGTGTCAACTATAGCAAAATCCCCTATGAAGTAATCTATGGGGGAGGCCTACGTTCAACAGTGGACTTTAGTAAGCTGTAATGAAATATAATAATGGATGTGGCTTACGATTTTATGCGAAAAATGATACTTACCATTTTTATATACACAGCATAAATGAAAAAAGCTAATTTAATAATTTTTTTTAAATTTTTAATTATAATTTTTTATATAAATTTATTCACTTGGTTTACATGCAGGGTATCTTAAACTATTACAGTATTTTTAAAATAGATCATATTTTTTATTAACCTGTCAGCAAATATACGATTGTTTTATAAGCAAGAGTACATGCTTGCCCTTATCCCATTCACACCCTTGACATAAAAGTGCTGGTATACTTCATCTACGTTTTCACCACACACCTCTCTGCGCTATACTCAACTCAAGCTTCATTGTATTGAAGAGTCGCCGAGGGAATAGCTTGTAAACACGATCAATGTAGTATGACCTACCGCGCGTCTCTCGTCCCTTTTCCGCAAGGTGTAAAAGGGGTGATTGGCAGACGAGAGAGAGCTTATGCATGGTGGTTATTGTTAGGAATGGCAGGCGCCGCTGTTCTTTATAGCGTCGAGAAATGCGTGTGGCGCCAACACGGCGTCAGAATGACGTCATCTATAGGTTAACTGTTATGATTTTAAATGCGATTGAACGTCATTTAAAACGAGATTTACGCGATACAGTCGCATCTAATCGGCTTAAAAGCTTAAGGATTAAACTCTAGAATTATTAGGCTTAAATTCTGCTTAATGCATGTTTATTTTCCGTTTGTTTTCAGTCTAAGCCGGCTTAATCATAAATTTACATTAGTTATTAAAGCTGCTTAAACCTAGCGTGTGGAACTAAGGAATGCAAATATTAACGTAACGTTCTTATAACCCGAATAAGTAAAAGAAACCTCATTAGAGTTAAATTAGCGAAGTAATTTATTACATGTTTATTAGGTATTAGGCATTTACAATATTTAAAACAACACACCGCGATCACTGACCATGACACACATTGAATGTGTTATGGCAGAGTAGAATTCTGAAAGAGTTCCTGTGGGTGTCGTAAGAGGCGACACAGGAAAACGAACCAGGTAATGTGCAACAGAATCCTCGTAATAACAACATATACACTTCTTAACAATAACACATACATTTATATGTGGTAGAGCCATGTTGCAGCTATATTATGGTATGGTGGTAGCACGAATGGGTCGGCTCGACCGGGAAGGACCACGCTCTCACTGAATACCAACGCCAATTGCAGGTCTACCTACTGCTGTGTTTCGTATGGTGGGTGTAGAGAGCTGAAGACCGTTTTTACTAGACACGAGGTATTCCATCTTGGTCCTCAAGGGTGACAATACATCTGCATTGTCATTCTTAATCAATGATAGATGGAGATGTCTATAGGTCACAGCATCCACTTACCATCATGTGTTCGCTTGTCGATAATTTAAATATAAAAAAAATACATTTTTAAAAAGTGTTACTATTGATATCTCTGAAAAAGTGTTTTATTGACTAGTTTCAAATACCCATTTATATTTTTTTTATAGGATAAGGGTGAAAAACGAACACACAGTCCACCTCATGGTAAGTGGTTGCTGCGGCCCATAGACATCTATATCTATCCTCGTTTGCGAATCAAAATGAAGATGCGTTGTCACCCGTGAGGACTAATATGGAATGCCTCATTTCCAGTAAAAAGGGCCTCCGGCCACCTGCATTCACCAAGCGAAGCGCAGAGGTAAACCTCTATTCACGCTGGTATTCTGTGAGGTCGTGGTACCACCTCGGTTCGAGCCGGCCCATCCGTGCGACAGCAAAAGCTGCCGCGTGGCTCCACCACTGTTAAAAATTCGTGTGAATAATTATTTAACTTTTATGCCGTAACATATCAACCGTGTAGTGCCGCTGTAAGAATATCCACTACGCCATATCATCCAATAGGTATCCCCCCTTCGAACTATGGCAAATATCTGTAATACGGGGCAATATACGGTGTGGAGGGGGTATTTTTACTAGTAGTCTTTTTATAACCTGTAACGGTAACCTAACATCAACACAGTCAATATTTGGTAATAATAACTATTGCGTTATAATAAAATAGACTGGGAGATAAATCTATCGACTGCAAACCCTACTAGGCAACATTCCTTTTTATAACAGATCGGGAAAAAAGTTTCTTCGTATTTTGTTTGTATAAAATTGAAGAAAAATCTCTTTGGTTGTTTGTATCTGGCTGGTTTTAATATCAATACATATATGGGACATTAAGGAAAAAAAAAACACTAAAAAGTAACAATACTTTCAAGCACAGAACACAATTACTCTTTATCAAGAGAAGAACGCCAACTTCATACTAAAAAACGAAAACACGTGTTCATGTGTGTATACGAAAAGCGCTACGGTGGACGCCCATATAAAACTTTTTTAGCGGGAATTTCAAACCTTTTTATTCTGTAACTTTAAACTTTTTATTTAAGGCTTATTCGAGTAATTTTGGCTCAAGCCTCATAAACCTATGGGGTAAATTCCCTTATATTTGATAGGTTGCACCAAAATTACTCGAATATAATTTAGATTAGTATGTGGGATAAAATAAAACTTTAAATAAGTATAGTTATGTAATTTTATTTTCTGGAAGACATTGTTTTATAAACTTCACATTATTATTGATGTTTTTTGCTTTTGCACGTAATATTTCCACGCACGTTACTAATATATAACACATGTTATTTTCAGAGAGTTATTCTTCACAGAACATTAACGTAAATTTAAATCAGCAAAATTCTCATGATGAAAACTTTACTCAGCCCAAATACATGATCTGAAACAGATACAATTCGAGTCAATATAGTTATAAACCCTACAAATAACGGCCAATAAATCGAAATGTTTATAGCCTTACCACAATATTGTCATAAGTTTCTCTTTTCCTATCATAGGAAACTTGCAGAAAGTGATCAGATGATTTTGTGCTTTTTATTTACACAACATCTAACTTACTTTCGATGATGATCACAAATCGTGCATAAAACTTTGAAATAATGAATTCATTTATAGTCCATATCTTATACAGAATTAACATCTCACAAAAATATTTACTGTACATTCACGACGATATTATGACTGTATATTTGCGTACATACAAAAATGAAGTCCATCTAACTGAATTTAAGCAAAAATGAATAATAAATATTAAAAACTAAACCTATGAAATAAATTTTAATAAATTTCAGAAAATATTTTCAATATGAAAGACGTTGACAAACAAATGTCATTTTTTTCTTCTTCTATTAATTCATGGCTTCTTTTGATAAAATTCTGCTAATATTTAATAATTTTATTTAAATCAATTAATAGGTAAATTAATTGTGCGAATCTCAGAGTAATATGTATGTAATTATACTTTCAAAAGCAAACCAATAAAAGTTTAACACCGAATTAATATTTTTATTTTCTTTCCATATAATATGAATTTGTTTATCTAATTTTTAAAATGGCAATCTAAAACAAAATTAAAGAAAGAGACAGCGATATTTTATCTCGCTTTATTTTAACAAGCCCAACACGCATATTGACAAAATCATGATTGTGTGCAGATTTTTCAGCTTTCATACAAAGTTGCCTCACCCTGCTTTCAAGCCATTTTTCAACTGTCTGCCAAGATGAGTAAATCTAACTAAGAAATTCGATACAGCCTGAAGTTTTATTACAAAAAAGGAAAAAATGCGACTCAAGCCGCGAAATAAATTTGTGGCATTAATTTATGGACCTAATACAGTGTCAGTAAGAGTAACAAAAATTTCGTTCAAAGGTTTCAGTTCGGGAATTTCGATGTCAAAAATGCAGCTCGCTCTGGTCACATTCGGGTAAATTTGATGCCATTTTTGAAAAAGTGGACCAAGAGCGGCATATTAGTAGTTACGACATAGCCGAGAAATTGAAGATTGACTACAAAATAGTTTTGACCAAAGACATTTAAGTAGTAGTAGTAATAGACCGGACATCAGCAGCAAAATTGTCGTCTGTAACTTATGTCCTATAGGATATATCTCCGTTAGTCTTAGTGCAGGGTGAGGCAACTTTGTATGAAAGCTGAAAAATCTGCACACAATCATGATTTTGTCAATATGCGTGTTGGGCTTGTTAAAATAAAGCGAGATAAAATATCGCTGTCTCTTTCTTTAATTTTGTTTTAGATTGCCATTTTAAAAATTAGATAAACAAATTCATATTATATGGAAAGAAAATAAAAATATTAATTCGGTGTTAAACTTTTATTGGTTTGCTTTTGAAAGTATAATTACATACATATTACTCTGAGATTCGCACAATTAATTTACCTATTAATTGATTTAAATAAAATTATTAAATATTAGCAGAATTTTATCAAAAGAAGCCATGAATTAATAGAAGAAGAAAAAAATGACATTTGTTTGTCAACGTCTTTCATATTGAAAATATTTTCTGAAATTTATTAAAATTTATTTCATAGGTTTAGTTTTTAATATTTATTATTCATTTTTGCTTAAATTCAGTTAGATGGACTTCATTTTTGTATGTACGCAAATATACAGTCATAATATCGTCGTGAATGTACAGTAAATATTTTTGTGAGATGTTAATTCTGTATAAGATATGGACTATAAATGAATTCATTATTTCAAAGTTTTATGCACGATTTGTGATCATCATCGAAAGTAAGTTAGATGTTGTGTAAATAAAAAGCACAAAATCATCTGATCACTTTCTGCAAGTTTCCTATGATAGGAAAAGAGAAACTTATGACAATATTGTGGTAAGGCTATAAACATTTCGATTTATTGGCCGTTATTTGTAGGGTTTATAACTATATTGACTCGAATTGTATCTGTTTCAGATCATGTATTTGGGCTGAGTAAAGTTTTCATCATGAGAATTTTGCTGATTTAAATTTACGTTAATGTTCTGTGAAGAATAACTCTCTGAAAATAACATGTGTTATATATTAGTAACGTGCGTGGAAATATTACGTGCAAAAGCAAAAAACATCAATAATAATGTGAAGTTTATAAAACAATGTCTTCCAGAAAATAAAATTACATAACTATACTTATTTAAAGTTTTATTTTATCCCACATACTAATCTAAATTATATTCGAGTAATTTTGGTGCAACCTATCAAATATAAGGGAATTTACCCCATAGGTTTATGAGGCTTGAGCCAAAATTACTCGAATAAGCCTTAAATAAAAAGTTTAAAGTTACAGAATAAAAAGGTTTGAAATTCCCGCTAAAAAAGTTTTATATGGGCGTCCACCGTAGCGCTTTTCGTATACACACATGAACACGTGTTTTCGTTTTTTAGTATGAAGTTGGCGTTCTTCTCTTGATAAAGAGTAATTGTGTTCTGTGTCTTAGTGACATCGTCATGAAGTCAAGACGCATTCTTTTCATATCTTTAAAAAATATTTTTATAGAAAATATGCCCGGTTGTGCATTAAGATATTGTAAGTCACGATATGGAGCAAATGAACGTGATTTTGGTTTTTTATCGTATGTATAACGTATATTTACCGAATAATCTTTAAATTTTATTATTTCTAGTAGACTGTTCTAGAAAATTTATTTTTATTGTACTAAGCGCCCTCTGGTATCCTGTAGCGTCACTATTTATTTAAAGTTAGTGATTGACGACGTTTATCGATTGGGGTTATCGATAAAAATAATATACAGGATGCCGATTTAATCATTTACAATATTTAAGGACGTAAAACAGTCAAAGATACTGTACCCATACCAACAAAAATGAGTAGCATATACCAACTATGCTAAGTGGCCTACTTTATGTGGAAGGGTGGGAAATTTTTTTTTACATGCTGAGGATACTTGCTGTGTTGTTGTTTAGCAATACAGCAAGTCTTCTCTTTTACATACCGGGCGTCATTGTCTGGTGGTATTCAAGGACAAAATCATTATAGATCCTGGCTTACAGTGATAGGAGAGTGCTATAGGCTTGTGACATTAAAAAAAATTGTACTGTTAAAGATATTAGATACAAGAAGTTGTAGGTAAAGCCTGAGTTAGGAAATAAGGTAAAAACTTAATATAACAATTTTTATTGATGTGAGTAGTGTCTTTTAAGTAGTGCAGCTGATGAAATTGACAAAATAATATAATGAAGAGGAAGACGTCTCCATACATTCTTGGGCCCAAGTGTTAACAAGATGAAAGTACCATTTGAAAGCGTATATATAAACAATTAATAGCTGAAAAGATATGTCAATCTAGAAGCTGAGTTATTGTCGAATAAGTAAAATAGAGATTATCTATTTCCTACACTGTAACAGGTGATTTTTCACTGTTATTACATTGTAACAGGTTATTTTTCACTATAATTACTTAAGGATATAAAAGCAGGATCAGTATAAAATAGAGGCATAAAAAGTTAAAGTGTTTTTTTTTCGTGTGATGGAAGTCATGATAAATAGATTTATACAATGAAACAATCATTTTACTCCCTATTATTATATTTTAAAGCATTTCAAGCTTAGTAACCTTCAACAACATTATCGATACTTTGGTATCGAAAGGGTAACATTCCTAAAACGATCTTATATTTTAATCTTTCAAATCTTTGAAGTACACAAGGGGCAGTCAAATGTCACCTTTGTAGAACGCTCCATAGAGTATGGTAATATTTAGAAAGGACCCTCAGAACCTCAGAGTATATATATGATAACAACGTTTAGTCAGAACCATAGTTAAGAGTGCTCAGAACAATTATTTTTTAAATGTTATTTATATAAATTATAAAACTAATATTTTATTAGAATTAGTTTCGTTACTAAATTACGCTTCTCTAAATTAACAGAATTAACTTTAAATGACGAGTTTCCGTCGTTACACCCTACGCGTCGCGTTTACGTCACATACTTTAGTGTTATTTCCATAGAAATATTAAATAGAGGAGAAGTGGCAAGGGGGCGTGTCTGTGTCCGCACGATATGATCAAAATGCTCAGGTTCTATTCAAATGGCCGTCTTTGCGTATTAGTATACTTTCAACCGTAATCGTGAAACAATATCAGAATGCCGTGTTATTCAGAGGTTTCTTGTAAAAACCGAAGCCAAAACAAAATCTTTGTAGATCATGGAAGCACTTACCATATGTAGGAACAAGTATTTTACTATCTTTATCTTTAAAATCATGAAAAACAACAAATCGTAAAATATTTTATGCTCTTAATGCGTTATTTTTGTTTTCAAATATCACTGCAACAGTACTATTTTGTAGTAAATACATTGCTCCTTAACCACTGCTTATGTATATCGCTAAGCGACTGAATAAGCAATGTAAATATGACAAAACGATACTTTATTTATGGGGATGTATCGTATAGTACGGCCACTGTATCTTGCGATGAGTTAGTGTTGTGCTTGCGCAGATACACTAAGGTATGCTATCGACAACAAAGTCGATTGGCGAATTGCTATTATAGTTTATTCTTTCAATTTGTCAACCTTTTCAGCCCGGTGGGAAGACTGATGTGACATAATGGTATTTAATTATTTTGATTATTTTCACCGTTTACTACACTGAATTCGTAACTAGCGATCATAAAGTAAGTTGCTTAAATAATTAGGTTAATCATCGGTGAAGTGTTTTGGGTTGAATTATAGTATATTATGCCTTATCTTCGTGTTAATTCCTTACTTTTATGTTTTCAAAAGCTTCGAATGCGTTATTATACCTAATTGGCATGGTTCAGAATTCAAATAATATTATAATAGTGACTTTTGCTAAAAATAAGTCAACATAATTCTCCTGGCTATTTATTTATTATGCATGAGTGTGTGTGTTTTCATATATTTAACAATATCTTAACCAACCAGGGGTTTTTTAACAAAGGCTTGCCAGGTACATGGTGAGGTTAAGAAAGTGCGTAGGATATATGTAAATGATAAATAAATTATTATCGTACATTTTCAGCTTCCCAAAAGATGCTAATTTAAAAAAGAAATGAATTGATGCCACAGGAAGGCCACTAAACTCCTACAAAAACTAGTACCATATGCCAAAATACCTACTTATTCAATACGCTATGACAATCTAAACCAACATAACCGTATTTTTTTTATTGTATGTGTTAGGTAGGTTAGGTACTTAATAATTTACGTTTAGCTACATATTGTTTATTTTTATTATATAATTTCCTGTGCATATTGTTTTTTATTTATTTTATTATCAATTTTAGTGCAATTTTGGTATAAATGGAAGAGAATCGATAACTTTCCAATTTAGTTAATCACTAATGTATTTGTAAAATAAATGGCTTTTGTTTTTAAAATGCACAGCACAACGATAGCGACTGATATTTTTGTGTGAGTAAGTAGTACGGTGCATGGTAAATGCACGCTGTTTCTATAGGGATACGGTTTATAATTGATTGTATAGTACGTTCTGATTTATAAAATGCGGGTGTGTGCGCGACTGCGTATCTATTGCTTTTACTGATCTGCAAGTGTAGTAGTAGGCGGGTGGTAGGGGCCAACTGGAGACACCGTGTTCCGATACATTTTCAACTACCGGGCATATCTCCTTCTATTATTATATCTATGGTTATTTCCTTCGCCGCGTGAGTGTAAGAGGCAACTACAAATTTATAAAATATTAAGTGGGTACAATAGACATTTTTGTTAGTTTTTATATAAAGGGTAAGTAATTACACTGTCTTTAAAAGTTAATTCCTTATATTTTGCTTCGTAACAATTTTATATACTTTATAAAATTTCCATTTCAAATACTGTGTCGTTCACGCATCACTATATTTAATAGAGAGAATTAACTGAAAATTAAATAAAAGATGTGAATGATCACTATAAATCTTGTGTAATTAACACAAATTTTCATATTCCACAAAGTTTTAAAATTACGTTTTATGTTATAATTTCGATATATAATGAACATTATGGCGACGTTGTTTTCAACAATAATTAAAAATTTTGTTCAACCAAATTCAATATAAATTATTAAGAATAACAATAATAGACAGACCTTGATCAAATTTATATGGAAACACGTATGAAACACTAAATTTCAAATAAAAAAGAATCATCGAAATCAGTTCACCCAGAAGGAAGTTATGAGGTAGCACACATAAAAAAAAACATAGGAGTTGACTTGTGTACCTCCTCCTGTTTGAAGTCAGTAGAAAAATGACGTTGGTCAAAGATTTCATAATAAAGTATTTACCTATGATTTAATTTTTTTTTTCAGGCTCCTACTGAGTATATCAATATAATCTTTGTATATAAAAATTACGTGTCACATTGTTTGTCCGCGATGAACTCCTAAACTACTGAACTGATTTCAATGAAATTTTGCACACTGTGTGCAGTTTGGTCCAACTTGAGAGATATGATAGTTTTTATCCCGATAAGTGACCCTCAATATTTTTTATTACGAATTTAATAATTTTTATAGGACACAGGGTCATTGGAGAGGGCCGAACAAAGTCTGACTGGCCAGCTAGTAATATTATATATTTCTTTTCTTTATGAAAATTGAACGTTTCTATATCTTTGTTTCTTTCTTCATAGTATTTATTTGATTTTAACATTTGACGATTCGTTAATTTGCTTTAGTTGTAGAAATTACATAATATGTTCTTTTATTCTTTTCAGTGGAAATGTTTGGTTTTGTTATTTATTACTGTTCTAACCATTGAACTTGTTTACGCAACTTTTGTTTAATAAATTGTTTGATGTTTGATGACTTTTTACACACAAAAATATTGTTTCAAATAATAAAATTAATCCCTCCCTCTCCTTACAGTTTCCTTCCACTGCTGGTCATGGGCCATGGAAATAAAGGGGAGCATAGAATTTTGCTGCCACAAATATCACCCACCTTTGCAACCCTGCCCTAAACATCGCACGGAGTATCCGCATTTCACCGAGATTAAATTTAGAAAAACTGTTCGCCTTTTTCCTCCAACATTTTTTTTCTTATCATTATTACAACAAACACCGTTACATCCTAAAAGAACCGACTGAACATAGGCCTCCGCTATATTCCTCATAGAGGGTATACTTGTCATAGTTGCCACGTTCTGTTCCACGGTACACATACCTTGTCACTTTGTAACAAGGTACGTGTACCGTGGAACTTAAGAGTGGATCAGTCGCCTCTTACGAAACCCACGGAATGATATGAATATTCATACACCGCCACTACACAGCAATTGATAATTTCTCGAAACATTTCATTTATCGACAAATCGTCTTGCAATCGTCGTTACTCTAGCGCTCACTTGACCTTCATACAAATAATTCGATATTTTAATTGTTAATATTTTTTAAATTTTTGGATAAGAACATAGTAATGACTCTAAGTTATATTTACCATCTTTAAAAAAATTGTCTTTGGCCTGACCTACTATACTCTTAGGCTTGACCATAGTTCTGACTAAGTCTCCTACTGGGGAATAGCTAAAATGTTGTCTTAATAAATGATAGTGTAGTTTTGCTATTTTTAGCTAGAGGGCGTCACACACGCACGAGCTTAAAGTTTTTGTATAGAAATTTCCCCAATGCCCGCTCTATGGTATATATATATATATATTTTAAATCTCTTTGGTTTTGACCCATTTCAAAAAGTCTGGCTATATAAACAAGCTCGATATTGGGGTACTATACTCACTGAAACAAACTTACTTAATCGTGTACTCATTTGCAATTCTTTATTGAAACGTAATAATAATAATAATATAATAATAAATATTTATTGACATTTTTATAGTATACATACGTTTTACAAATATATACAATACATCAAGAGGACTAATTTGAAATGGGTAGAATCCTGAGTCTCCTAGCTAGGTTACTTAGTAACCTGTATTTAGGAGATACAGACCTATTCCCCATTTTGATTGGGAATACATAGTTGTATTGTATAAATTAATTTAAATTTTAGCAGGAAAAGAAATAAAATTTTAAAAAGACAATAAACTGATCTCTCTCTGTGTGTGTGTGTGTGTGTGCTCTGCGTTTCGCTTGGTGAGCGCAGGTGGCCGGAGGCCCTTTTTACTGGAAATGAGGCATTCCATCTTAGTCCTCACGGGTGGCAGCGCGTCTGCATTTTGACTTGTAATCGAGGATAGATGTAGATGTCTATGGGCCGCAGCAACCACTTGCTATCGGGTGGACTGTGTGCTCGTTTGTCACCCTTATCCTATAAAAAAAAATGTGCCTGCAAGCTAATTTTGAAGTTAAGCGTGGAACCAACGGCAATAGGGCGGATACCGTTATCCTTTTTTTTTGAAGGCACATAATCTTGCTCCATATAAGAATGCAATGAAATTATAAAATTAATATACCACAATGCGACGTAATATTTTTTTTATAACAATATTAACAAGTATTGTTCCGTATCTTCATATGACTTATTTAGCAGGAAAGAGCGGACAGCAGTTTTACAATTAAATGTTGACATTTCATAAATCTCTATTTTCGCATTCATTTTGTTATAAAGGACCTAAGTAATAAAAAATCTTTTTATAAATGAAAAATTGACTAGTGGAAGTGTGCATACTTTGTCTTTACGACGTTTTTTAAGCAAATAGCAAAACCTGGATTAACACGCAATAAGGTGATGCTGTGTGTATTTTTTATATTCTACTAAGCCAGCGCTTATCTACGATCCCAACCATCTTAGGCTACATCACCACTTACCATCAGTAAGTGGTGATGTAGTCTAAGATGGTGAAATGCACTGACTTAACAAAAGCCTATTCACTCTTGCCTTGAAGACACCCACACTGTAATCGGATGGAAAGACAAATGCTGGCAACTTATTCCACTCCTTTTCTGTACGCATGATGACCGACGTGGCGAATAGTTTGGTTCGAATGCGTGGTAAATCAATAACGAAAGGGTGGAGACTGGCCAAACGTCTGATTGTCCGGTGGTAGAAGTGATAGGGAGGAATTAACAACAGGAGGTTTACAACGCTATTGGCCAGACCCATTCTCCGTATGGCTTCACCAAGCTTCATGCCGGAACACGACAACGTCACTTGGCAGCAAAACTTTGCATTAGTGGGTGATAACCGAAAAGATAGCGGCCAAAACCTACGACCGCAATTGGTGCTGCTCGTTTAGCACTACCCGGGAGACACGTGTAGGGTATCAGATTTCAAGTATTTTCTACGGTCGCGAGCAGCCTAGTCCCCCAAAAATGTGTATGGTGGGATTGAAAGGGCATCGTTTATTATGAGCTTTTACCGCCGGACAAAACCATCGATTTGGATCTCTATTACCAAGAACTAATGAGACTGAAGCAAAAAATGGAGAAAACACGGCCGGAATTGATCAACAGAAAAGGAGTGGTCTTTCATCGTGATAACTTCAGACTACACACATCTTTAGCCACTCAGCAAAAATTGAGAGAGCTTGGTTGGGAAGTGTTAATGCATCCACCATGTAGTCCTGACATTGCACGCTCAGATTTTTACGCGTTTCGGTCTCTTCAGAATTCGTTAGATAGTGTTTGGTTAATATCAAGAGACGACTGTCAAAACTACTAGTCGCATTTTCTATATCAAAAATCCCAAGATTTCTGCAGCAATGGGATTATGTTACTACCTATAAGATGGCAACAAGTTATCGAACAAAATGGTACAAATGTATCATAACTAAATTAATGTAATTAAACTATGAAAAAAAAATGTCTTGAATTTGTATATAAAAAACGAATACACTATTTCCCCTATCCTATATTTTACCTGTTTCTCCATAAGAAACTAATCTATGTATATATGTATATATCTTCACGTATTAATAATACGTGAAGGAAAAACTTTGCACCTTTTTTTTTGAATATTGCGCGCAGTGACAAATGTGAGATTTGGCATAGTTAAAGTTTACATTAAGAGAGAGAGAAGAGCTAAAATTTTAATGTAATATGTCAATGACTCTCTCTCTCTCTTTCTCTCTCTATCCCTCCCTCTCTCTCTGGAATCTCTTTCAGTAGAATTTTGCTATCGCCAGCGATTTCTAAGGGTCAACACGACTTAGGTACCTTCAAGAAAAGAGCCTACTCTTCTTCATTAAGAAAGGAGTAGGCTCTTTTTAACGGTGTTTCTTGATATCAAAAAGATAACTAAGGCATGTGGTTCCAGGTAATAATAAAAATAAAATATGACCGAGAAACAGCAAGAAATATTTTGAATGAGATATTTAGCGCCTTGGTTCAATCTGTCTTGGGATATTGCATTCCTGTTTGGGGAGGTGCGGCAAGAACCAAGATTTTAGTGATTGAGAGGCACAACATGCGCTTATTAAAGTTATATACTTTAAAAATATTAGATACCCCACGGAAAGGTTTAATCTCTATAATGGGTTACCTTCGGTAAGGAAGCTGTATATAAAATAGGTCACAAGTAAAAAATGAAAAAGAAGAAAAAATAACGTAGCTACAGTGACTGAAACTGAAACTAAGTTTGCTAGTACACAATACAATAGTCGTTCCGTCCAAATTTATAAAAAAAAATCAATAAAGAACTAGATATTTACTCGAAACAATATATCGAATGTAAAAAGGTGGCACATCATTGGTTAGAGTCACTTAATTATGAGAACGCCGAGTTGTTTTACTTCCAGTAAAATAGTACACACACGCACTTGTACACGCTCACGCATACACACACGCAAACCCACTTACACACGCACACGCACACAAACACATACACAGGCGCGCGCACGCACGCACGCATTCATGCATGCATAAATATCATAATAAGAGGAAAAAAACCTGTAAATAATGTTTTTTAGTCTGTAAATTATTCTTTGTAATACATATTTAATGAAAATATAATATATTATAGATATAGATATGGAAGAGTGGAGTCACCTGCTACAGGCATTATTTGCTTAAAAGGAGACTCCGGCCACTAATGATTGTAAACCAAATATTTTTACTGAAATAAATTTTATTATGGGTTATCTATATATTTTCCCATATGATTGGGCTGTATAAATATTTAATGTGAAATGAAAATGATAAATATACTTTTAGAAAGATTAGTTAAGTATAGTACAGAGACAAATTTTGTAGTTAGGAATAATAATTAATTCGTTTACACGAATTAATTACGCAACGAGTCAAGGATAAACTAGTAACGGAATACGACAAGCGCACCGTTCCACGTCAGAGCCAAGACTGTCCTAACGGCGGCCGCTCCGTCCGTTTTATACAAGCAAGACGGGCGCCACCGTAGGTGCAATGGCGCAGGTGTGCTGTTCACGTATTGTTTACAAGAATTCTGCCTAGATACACCGACGCTGCCGCACGTGCGTTCAAAGGGAAAGAAACCAGCGGCCGATGCGGGCGGTGTGGAGGAGCACCACCTTCTGCATTTGAGCTTGAAGCGGTCCGTCACGGAGCCCCAGCCACCTCAGATGACCCAAGAAGCTGACTGGGATTAACCTGTTCGCAGAAACGACTACAGGTCGTAATTTCGGCCGGCAGTCCACCCCACATATCGGTCATCTCGTGAGTCAGTTCCAGATATTTTGTTCGCTTATCTGTTTCGGCTTTCACGAGGTTCTCGTCATACGGAATGGTAGTGTCGACCAAAAATATCCTTGACTGTGCCCGGTCCATCAGCACAATATCAGGCTTTTTCGCAAGAATAGTCCTGTCTGTGATGATGGCCCGGTCCCAGTAGAGTCTGGCGCGGTCTTTTTCAAGCACGGCTTCCGGCATATACTTATAATAAGGCAGTTTCCGATTCAGGAGACCGTATTTCAGAGCGAGCCCCTGGCGTAGAATCCTTGCTACTATGTTGTGTCTGGGCAAATACTCTGAGTTAGCAAGCGTCGAACAACCGGAGATGACATGCTTAAGTGACTCACCGGTATGGCGACAAGCACGACAGATGTCGACGGCGTCATGATTTAGGATGTATTTCCGATAATTACGAATGAAAAAAACCCTCGGCTTCTCCCAATTTTATTATTATTATTATTATACAATGTTTATATACCTGATACTATCTATTCACTTATAGTTACAAAAGATAACATGAAGCTATGGATGCATGCAAGTCTTTCCCCAAACTAAAAGCAACTTGGAAATTCCTTTGACACAGGCTCACCTAGCCTAACTCTAGCCTAACTTTGACACAAGTTTATCGAATGTTCGACAATGCATACTTGCTATTCCAGACAAAGCGCCGTAGATAAAATGTGTAACTTAATTTTGCTTTTATATCACAAGTTGGTAGGGAATATGGTTCCAAACAGAAAAATTTAAGAAAATTCATATATTAACTTTACCCTCTCAATAAATTAACGAAAATGTAATGTATGTACACAAAAATATAAGTATTTTAAAAAATTAAGTGATATTCACTCTGTAAATATTAGCAACAGATGCAAGCTAGTAGCAGTTACTCGACTCCACAGTGAGTAAATCATTCTTGGGGCGATACAGAGCCTGATTTACCCACAGGCTTACTAGGCTGGAGCCTAGGGCACATGGATCGAGGGAGCGCTGAGCTTGTCTTAGCAAGCATCACTTATGTACAGAATAAAATTTGGTATAATATTTTCAGTAAATAATGAAGTAAGTGCTGCTATTATTTTACTTGTTGTTTTTCTTTATTTTTGGTGCATAACGAATAAATATATTGTAAAAATAAGTCGTTAAATAATTTGGTACCTTTCGTCTTTCGTTGGCCTGATGGAGTCCTTCCTATAGTTTGCTGAAGACGAGTTCTCGGGAGTTAACACCGGTTCTAACCGGTAACCGGTAATCTTTTCTGGTACTCCTACTCTCTAGGCGTAATTCTGAACTTATGAAAGGCAACTTTAGTGCACCCGATCCCTAAAAAGGCGCCCTCTCAGACCCGTCCATCTACAGGCTTATCACCATCGCCTCATTTTCCAATTTTTTTATATAATATGGGTGACAAACGAGCACACAGTTTACATGATGGTAAGTGGATGCCCATAGATATCTACATCTATCCTCGATTAGGAATCAAAATGCTGATGCGACTTTTTTTGCGACCCTTGAAGACTAAGATAGAATGCCTCGTTTCCAGTAAAAGGAACCTCCGGTTCTCTACACTCACAACACAACACAGAGCATTGAACTGACATTTTATGCTGGTATTCTGTGAGAACGTGGTTCCTCGCCGTACAAGCCGACTCATTCGTACTACAACCACAATATAGCTGCAACATGGCTCTACCATGTATAGACCACGTATCTCCAAAATAATGGTATCCATTATAAACTGCCAGCTCTTAAGGTATCTTGAGCACAGTCAGCTGATAAGTGACCGCTACTACCATATCCAATCAGCTGGTTCTAGTTCTATCTTCTAAATTACCGGAATATGATAAGCGGAAGCAGCCTTGGTTGTTACTTTGAACATAACGAAGGCGTTCGATCAGCTTTGGCACAAAGCGCTTATTTAAAAGGTTCTTTCCTATGAGCTTCCAGAGAAATTGTGCAATCGAATCATCAGTTCTCTTTCAGATCGGAGCATCAAGATCGTAATAGACGGCACATACTTCGACCTTGAACCTATTATCGCTAGTGATTCACAAAGCTGAGTGCTGTTACCTACGGTGTTTCTTTTGTATATCAGTTATATGTTGATGTTACTAGTTGTAAAACTGGTGATGCTTTAAACACTAGCTGTGCTAATATTTCTCGAGAACACATCGAGTATCAGAACAAACTTGTGTCTTAAGTCGAGTCTTTAATAAGCAAAATGTTAGATTGGGGACGACTCTAGAATGCCTCGTTTCCAGTAAAAAGGGCCTCCGGCCACCTGCACTCACCAAGCGAAACGCAGAGGTAAACCTCTACTTCACGCTGGTTTTCTGTGAGGTCGTGGCACCACCCCGGTTCGAGCCGGCCCATCCGTGCGACAGCAAAAGCTGCCGCGTGACTCTACCACAGTTATAAAATTTTTTTGCTAAAAATAACCCTTTTGTCATATCTCTTCAATTACGGGGTTACTCCTCTTGCTGCCTCACACATCATGGGAATCCTTGGCATCGACATATCGAATGACGTAGAGTTCCACGATCACTTGGAAGGGAAGGCTAAATTGGCCTCTAAAAAGCTTGACGTATTCAGCAGAGCAGGACATCATTTCATGCCGGCACACCGCCAGCAAATTTACAAGACGCAGGTTCGGCCTCATATGGAATACTATTCCCATCTCTGGGCTGGAGCTCCCCAGTACCGGCTCTTTCTACTTAACCGCATCCAGCGCAGAACCGCTCAAATCTTTGACGACTGAGTCCTTTCTGGTTGGCTCGATTCACTGGCGCTGCGAAGAGATGTTGCATCCCATTGCATTTTCTTTCGCATCTACTACGAGGAGTGCTCTGATGAATTGTTCGGATTAATCCCAGTCGCCAAATTTCACGAACGCACATTATGGCAAAGTTCCCGATACACACCATCTGGATACTTGGTGGTCCACCATTGTACGTTTTACTAGGAGTTTTCCCCGTACGATCTTTCTGTGGAATATTTTACCACCGGTCATTTTTCCGGACCGATACGACTTAGCCCTTCAAGAAAAGTTACTAATTTCTAAAAGGCGGCATCGCACTTATGATTTCTGTGGTTAATACCACGGCATTGTTCGGATTAATCCCAGCCGCCAAATTTCACGAACGCACATCGTGGCAGAACTCCCGATACCATCCACACCATCTGGATGATTGGCGGTCCATCACTGTGTGATTTAGAAGATGTTTTCTTCCCCGCACGACTTCCTTGTAGAATCGATTACCATCAGCGATATTTTCGGACCGATACGACTTAGGGACCTTCAAGAAAAGAGCGTACTCCTTTTTAAAAGGCCGCCAACGCATCTGCAATTCCCTCCCTGGTGTTGCAGTTGTTCATGGGCGGCGGTAGTCACTTACCACCAGGTGAGCCGTATGCTCGTTAAAAAGCCCCTATAAAAAAACCTTCTTTGTTGAGAGTCGTTTAAAGTTATTTGAAGGTGTAAATAGGCTAAAGGCAATTTAACATCTGGTAGTCTAATGAATCCTATTTCTGACATTCACATATCGTAGAAATATTTTCTTCATATCATAGAAGATCATAGAAGTTTCTCTCACTATGTTTCACTTTACCGTAGAGTTTAATAGGATAAGGGTGACAAACGAGCACACAGTCCACCTGATGGTAAGTGGTTGCTGTGGTTCGCATACGTCTACATCTATCCTAGATTACGAATCAAAATGCAGATGCGTTGTTACCTGTGAGGACTAAGATGGAATGCATCGTATCCAGTAAAAAAGGTTTTTGATTCTCTACACTCACCATACGAAACACAGCAGCGGTAAACTGCTATTTTACACTGGTATTCTGTGAGAGCGTGGTTCTTCCCCGGTCGAGCCGATCCATTCGTCCAACAACTATACCAGTAATATAGCTGCAGCATCGCTCTATCACGTTAAAAAATCGTGGAAAATCAATCCATGCCGTATATATATGTCACGTATAATGAAATGTAATGCTATTATGGCTTCAACCCATTAAACCAATACATATGTACATATATGACAGAACTAGAATCATTACGTCAGACAGTCGCTGCTTTTACGACTAATTACAAATATATTTAGCATTTGACATGAATTTATTTGGCATTAAAAAAAACATCAACGCATTTTTAAATAAAATTAAATTATAAAATTTATGTCATGTGTGATATTCGCGTAAATTGAAAAGGTATAAAACTAAAATTTCGTCTTGACCGAGAAATACAATGATCGATTAAAATTTGCATTCTAATTATATTTTAACACGAAACTATTTTTCTTAAGTATTTTGCATATTATATTACAGTATCATGATTAATTGATCACAGCATTAAATAACAAGCCTGATGTATAAAATATTTACATAATATAAAGGTGAATTATTTTGTAAAATATTTAGCTTAGTATGATTAAAAAGTAAAACGTCGAAAAAAAGTTTAATGCATTTTATCTTTAGATATTTATGATTATTTAAGATATTGAAATATTAATTTATCTATTTATAGAAAAAGGGGCAAACGAGTAGGCGGCTCAACTGATTTTAAATGTGGCGGGTGGAAGGAAAATGGAAGATCTCCTGCTGGGCAACGTGTTCTGCCCGGGGAGCGGCCAACACTCCGAGTGGTAGTTCGAAGCTATTCTATATATATTGCTTTAATTTCAGAACTTTGTTAGCGCGATTTAGTTTCGCTTGTGGCGCGACGATAGCGCCGCCACATCACCCTCCTGCTCAGACCGGAGGTCGATAGTGCAGTTCAATTGCCGGCGCGTCCTTAATGCCGGTGGGGAATGCATGCTGTGTGCGTAAGGGCAAGTGATATGCCGGTGCGAACGATATGCCGGTGAATAGTGTATGTCGCACTACGCACTTGCAAGTGATGCCGGTGTGAACAATGAGCCGAAGCAAGTGCTAGGGATTTCCTTGTATTCTGCGATGAGTCGAGAAGAAGGCAAGTAATCTGCGAGAGTGCCGTGAAGCAGAGGCGAGCTGTAAAGCTCAGAGCCGTGCCGAACACTGTAGCGCAGAGAGTAGCTTGAAGGAACAGGAAGCATTATAACTCCAGTGCTGCGATGAACCTTTGTAAAGCTAGATGGCTTGCATAATATGAAGACTGCAGAAAATATCTGCTCGGGAGCGAATGAATGGGGTACTTGAGGGTGATAAAGATTTGAAGTTGTAGTTTCCGAAGGTTGTTCGTTGCGTGTTGATATCACGTCGCGGTCACCACTGTGGCGGGTGGAAGAAAAAAGGGAGATCTCCCGCCGGGCAAGGTGTTCTGCCCGGGGAGCTGCCAACACTAATTAATTTCGGAACTTTGTTAGCGCGATTTAAGCTTCGATGTGTTTCGCTTGTGGCGCGACGACAGCGCCGCCACATTAAGTGTTCACCGCCGCCCATGTAGAATTGCAACACCAGGGGTATTGCAGGTGCATTGCCGGCGTTTAAAAATGAGTAAACATAAGTTTTTATCGTTGGATCTATGGAATCTTATTTTTAAATTGCTTTATTGAAAACGATTAGCAAAATATTTAAATCATAAATACACAGACAATCAGTACGAAAAATAAAAATAAATAATATTTGAATCTCAATACTAGAATAAAATCTAAACGTGACACAATAATAATAGTTTCCATTAAATTATGACAAATAATATCGTTGCACATAAACGTTATGAATTCTACAGCAGTCGCGCAGAAAATTGACAATAAAACAGATCGAGACGGCGATTCAGAGACGGCAAACTTTAAATACTTTTTATTTGCCGTAAACACGATAGGAGGGGGTAATGCAGGTTGAATGTAGGTAGGCTTGGCAACGGGACTCGTTATAAATCGCAGTGGCGAGTGCTGCCTCCTTGATATCGGGCTAGGCTGAAATTTGGCAAGGGTGCTTTGTTTGTAGTGTTACCAGTTGTGCTGTCACCAAGCTGAGACAAATGGCACCGTATTTTTTATTCTTTGCTTTTTATTTTCTTGCCGTAGTGTCTGTGAATGTAAATCGTGTGAATTAATGTACAGTCACACGGTAAGGTTTTGAGTTTTATTCTTGTATAATTTAAATCGTGGAAGAGCCACGCTACAGCTATGTTATGGTTGTAGCACGAATGAGTTGGTTGACCGGGGTTTCACAGAATTACTCACATAAAATATTAACTTAATGCTGCAGTGTTTCGTATTCTCAGAGTAGAGAACCGGAGACCGTTTGTACTTGAATCGGATCTTTCATATAAGTCCTCAGGGGTGACAACGCATCTGGATTTTGATTGTTTGTCTGTCATCCATAATCTATAAAAAAGATTCAGAAGTCTGAGTGTTCAGTACTTGTGTTGGGCTATGTGTTGATCATTATGGTAAAGAAACAAGTAAAGACTGAAGGAATTAGGGTTTGACGTAAGTTTTCATGCTTGTTTGAAAATTTAGAAGATCAGAAGACAGTTCAAATAATGATAAGTGGATCGAATCGAATCGAAATGTAAATGCGCTGTAACCCTTGATGACAAAAATGCTTCGTTACCAGTAAAATCAGGATCTCCGATTACAAAAATTTCAAGAAAATACATAAAATTATTAATGCTTATTTTAAATTACAAGTTAAGAATAAATTGAGGTTCGTATTTACGTTTATAGGATGTTTCAATTAAAATTTAGATTAAACCGTAGCTCTTAGATAAAGGTTTTGCGTTTAGTTTATATCCACAATTACTTAAAATCATGGTTGCTCTATTAATAAGTAGCGCTTTTGGGAAAACAATGTGAGAGTACTCACAACTTATCTGACCACGGTTTAAATCTAAAAGAGAATTTTATATTGCCTGATGTACGAGGAAGTACATAGTATTTAAATAGTTTAGGAAATATGCTGATATCGCGCCTACGCGCGCGACACGTTCATTCCAATTACATTATATTCATAAGTATTTTTAGCACTATAAACACTCTCTAAGGAATCGGACACAGTTTTGATTACCACATCCCGTAACGTAGATACAACCTACATCGACATTCTACACATCAATTATATGTAGAGGGTCACAATTCACAAACCTCCCCCTACATTTTGGTCCTTCGAGTTTTCGACGTGCACAACGATTTAAAAATTACACCCACAATAGTTCAACAGAGAACTGTGTATAAAAAATAATAATTTGTGATTCGATCTGTAGGGGCACTTTGACAGCTGGCCTCCCACAAGCGGGTCTTATCAGCTTGATTGTGGTGTATACTACGGTAAGAGTTGCAGTCACACGTATCTGAAACCAACTGTTTACAACATCGTTCTCAAACCATGGAGAACCTAATTCAACAACAGAGAACAATCATTGAAGCTATCCTCAAAATGGATTCTGATTGACGTCAGTCACGAACATACATACAGAAGAGGTTGGATGCTCTGAATGCTCAATGGGGGGTGTACAAGATGAATCATGGTGTTCTTGTAAAAGACAGCCAGACAGTGAATTGGATCGCGACTATTTCATCAATGAACCTACACCACCACAAAAAGTGATACAAAGCGATTCGTGACATGCTGACGAACTACTAGGTGACTGTGAAAGTGGAGTGACATCAAGGTATAATGAGTTCATTGGCCAACAACGCACTAATTATCGGGCGCTCTGTAGGGTTATTAAAAACATCGACACCAAAGAGTTGACAGAAAAGTGGGAAATTTATGACAAACTGCTAGAAACTGATCGACGAGCTCCATTGGCAAATCGATAACCTGACTTCTGACGGTGATATGGGCTACGAATAAGAGTTTTCTGCATACGAAACCTTGTAGGAAACCACAAAGAGGGATTTGAATCGTAAGCTCAACTCAGTATCTCAACAGCACCAGCAATTGCCAACAGTTGAGATTCCTTCTTTCACTGGTAATTATACCCAGTGACCTACATTCATGAACCTCTACTGTGAAGCCATCCACAACAATGCTATGTTAACAAAAACGCAAAAGATGCAGCAACTCAAAGGCAAACTTAAAGGCGAGGCGAAGCGCATCGTACAGCATCTACAGTATCAGCTGATAATTATGACGCGTGTTGGGGAATACTTACCCATAGGTACAACAACCGACAACTTTTGTATACAAAACATATACAAACCCCTATGGGACAACCGGCGTTGCAATCACAAAATTCATACGAGCTGAATACTACATGACACAAGTGTCAAAACCATACATGCTATTCACAATCAGGGCATCAACACAACTACTTGGGATCCGATCCTGGTGCATATTCTTACTGGCAAATTGGACTCCGACACGTATGTAGCCTATATGGATATCAGAAAGGCTCCGAGAGAGCTACCTTCTTTGGATAAGCTGATAAACTTCTTGAAAAACAAGTTTACTGCGATTGAACCTGTTCAAAAGAAGAGACAAATACCTAACAAGTCAAACAATTCGACCATCAAGAAGGCAACAGCTCAATTTAAGAAGGACTTTAACAACACTAATAGCCGTAGTTTTTCTCGGACTTCTCATACAAGCACAGAGAATAATTGCCCATTGTGTAAAAACAATCGTATTATACTCTACTACAAGTCGTCTCAAAGACATGTCACCGGAACACAAAATGAGGTCAATTTTGCAACTACATATTTGTCGCAATTGCCTGTACTCACACAATGACAATAAATGCAACTCCAACAAAAGATGCCGCGTATGCAAGAATGCGCACCACACAACATTGCACGATATTTACCGCAAGGTTGAAATCGAGGTCTCAAATAACGTGATACATAACAACAAGCCACATACGTCACAGCAAAAGGCAAATCACGTGTCTGGAAATTATAACGAAGTTCTACTAGCGACCGTTCAACTAAATGTAATGGCAGCTGATGGATCGACTGTTCAATTGCGATGCTTTCTCGACCAAGGGTCACAGAAAATCTAATAACTGAAGATGCTGCTCAACGACTGGGACTGCGAAGACAAAACGCCACAGTCTCAAGCATAGGGACGTTAGCACATTATAGCAACGAAACCTGTGACTTAGACTGTGAGTATTTGTACGGAGGACATTCATTTACAATCGAAGCGATGGTAATGGCCAACATGCTTAGCAACCTGCCTAATAACACCTTCGAAATACTAGACTGGCCACATATGCAGAACATTCAACTGGTGGATCCCGACTATAACATCTCGAGACCAGTGGACGTTCTGTTAGACGCTGGAGTGTATGCTGATATAGTAATGAGTGGTATGCTATGAGAACCCACACATGCACCCATGGCTCAACAAACAACAGTGGGCTGGGTACTGCTGGGTTATATCAAAACCTTCAACTGCCACGCGCTCATTAATCTTGACGATGATTTTCGAATTTAAGGGATGGAGGAAATAACCGAAACCAATCATAATCTAACATCAGAGGAATAATACTGTGAATCTGTTTATTCAACAACAACAACAAGGTAAGAAGACAAAGACGGACGATATGCAATCAGACTACAAATGAAAACAAATAACGAACAAACCTTGAGCACTTCTAAACCACAGGCAGTTGCACAATTTCGGAAGTTAGAAAAACCATTGGCCAAACAGGAAATATTTTGTATATCATACAAGAAGTTTATTGAAGAATATTTACAGCTCCGCCACATGAGGCCATGCACTGAACAGCATGAGCCAAGTGACTTCTTACCTCATCACGGCGTACCAAATCTGGACTCAACAACTACAAAACTGTGCGTAATCTTCAACGCCTCTGCCAAGACAAGTACAGGACAAAGTTTGAACGATCTGGTGGTGTGCGGGACTAACTTTCAACAAGACCTACAATTTCTGATTCTGCGATGGCGAGCCTTTCAATACACTTCGATGCCTTTCTACATTGAGAAGTTTTACCGTCAAGTACTGATACACGATGAAGATCAACACTTGCAACAAATTGTAAGGCATGACTCTGCTATGATCTCATCAAAGAATACCAACTGTGCACTGTAACATGTGGCACCAAAGCTGCACCATTTTTGACAATGCGCACCATAACACAGCTCGTAATGGACGGTGGACATCGCTATCCGCTCGCGGCTGAGATCCTTACTCACCAGCTGTATGTGGATGACCTACTTGGTGGCAGCAACGACATCTTTGAAGCACAAGACGCTCAAGATCAATTGATTGACATGTTAAATGGCGGCGGGTTCAATCTTCGCAAATGGGTTAGTAACCACCCGAGATTACTTCAAAATTTACCCTGAACAACTCATAAGCCAAAATATATTTGACTTTAAGGATGCAGAGAGTAACAAAACACTCGGCTTGACCTGGAATCTGCACACTGATCAGTTTACATTCAAGGGGTTTCTTAGTAACACACGTGACGTCACAACGAAACAGACATTACTCTCTGACCTATTAAAATATATGATGCACTTGGTTGGCTGCTCCGTTAACAATGAAGACAAAACTCATATTTCAACAAGCTTGGACTGCTTCAACAAATTGGGATGAACCTCTCCCGGAAGATATACAACAAGAATGGTCAATCTTTCCAAAACAACCAATCAAGTTACACGGATTCAGTGACGCCGCCAAGAAAGCCTACGGCTGCGTTATCTACTATAAATCTATTGATGAAGGAGGGCAACAAATTATCAAGCTGGTGGCGGGAAAAACTAAGCTCGCACCATTAAGAAAACCACCATCTTTACCACGCCTTGAACTATGCGGTGCCTTACTACTGTCTCGACTTATGAAAAAGGTCACAGAGTCAATAAATTCACAGACTGTAAGAATACATGGTTGGACAGATAGAGTCTGAGATCTGATGGGTTGGTTACAATGGGAGTCTTCAAGATGGATTACATTTGTGGTTAATCGCGTAACACAGATCACTGGCATCATGCCATCGGGATGCTAACGGAAAGTCAAGACTGAGCATAACGCAGCAGATAGTGTCAGCAGAGGCCTAACTCCGCTACAACTGGCGAATCATCATTTATGGTGGGGACCTATTTGGCTAAAAGATAACGATCTACCATTTTAAGAAACACCTCACACAACTGTTGAAGAGAAAAGGTCAAACAAGTTTGTGTCTCAAAGGTCGATACCATTAATCGAGGAGCTTTTAATAAAACACAGATGTATGGCGCGCGTGACTCGAATCCTAAGTTAGATACTTCGGTTCGTAAACAATGTACGTGACGTCAACAATGCCATGCGGTCTTCGTACTTAGCAACGAGTGACCTGCAAAACGCACATAATGCTATCAAGGCTATACAAACTTTTTTTGCCGACGATATTGAACAACTCAATAAACATCATAAAGTGCGAATAACAACAGCATTTTAAACTTAAACCTCTTCCTGGACGAGGACAAAATTTTACGTGTAGGAGGCGACTGGAAAATACCAACTTAGGCCAAGAACAGAAACATCCAATTATCTTACCTTACAACGGCAGGTTAATGGAGTTACTGATCGACCAAGCTCACAAGAGGACCCTGCATGGTGGAGCCAGACTAACGCTATCATATCTACGCAACAGATATTGAATTATCAGCCGTTTGAGAGTAGTGAAGAACAACTTATACGGTGCATCACGTGTCATCGCTTCAAAACCATCAACAACAACCAACTCATGTCCCATTTACCCCTCCACGCGTCACACCATCCCGGCCCTTCACACACACCGGTGAAGATTTCACTGGTTATGTGGAAGTAAAGGCTAACAAAGGCAGAGCAATAAAGACAATGAAGGCCTAAGTAGCGGTATTCAAGTGTCTGTGCACAAAGGCTCTTAACCTCTAACTTGTCTTTGATCTCAGCACAGTGGCTTTTCTAAACTTATTGAAGAGAATGTGTGAATGTGTGTAATAATGTATTATGTAGGAAAACCTCGTCACATGTACAGTGACAACAGCATCAACTTCGTGGACGCAGCAACAGCATTGGAAAAACTACGAAAGGAGGCATTACAATGCTACATAAGCAATGGCGTCCTAACTAACCTGTCAGATTGGGGCATTGAATGGCACTTTAACGCTCTTTCCTGGCCTACTGCTGGTGGACTCTACGAAGCTGCAGTCAAAAACCTGAAACATCACCTTCAACAAGTACTTAGAGACCAAAAACTTACGTTCAACGAATTTTTCACACTTTTGGCACAGATTGATGGATGTCTGGACACTCGCCCCTGATGGCGTTGCCAGAGAATATCGATGACCTTGACTGCTTGACACTGGTTCACTTCCTGATCAGCGAGCCTTCTGTAGAATCACCACTATCCGCTGGGGAATATATTGTGCAAGAACGAAGTAGCCTATCTTACAATTTTCACATGAACTTAACGAAATTCAACAGTATAACATATCTTACGATCTGAACATGAACCGTCTCAAAGAGAAAGAGAACTAGTGAATGCAATTGTACTAGTCCTCTTTTTCCAATTTCCTTTTTGATACTCTGGATGAGAGATTTGCCAATCAGTACGAGAAGGATATCAACATACTCCAGTCAAACGAAAATCATCTATTGAATCTCTACAAAAATCACACATCGATCATCGAAGGTGAAAATAATCTTCTAAAAAGAAACGAGAAAGTAATGAACACACAATTTCGTATCATTGACAATCATCTTGATGAAACTAAAAAACGAATACAAGTCAGTCATGACAATGCTATGTTCATAACAGCTACCACTCTGGCCGTGAACTTAATTATTTCATACATACGACAAATACAACAGCAACTCCTAGACCTTCCAACTGACGTGAGAGACGGGAGAGTTGATACCCATCTCACAAAGCCTAACCAATTTGAAGAGCAGCTCAACATCATCTCCGGGCAGTTACCAAGTGAGCTATCGCTACCCTGTGTTAACACACGCCATTGTATGCGAAGCCTGTACAAGCAGGCGCGATATCAACATATTTCCTAAACTATTGAAATACCATGTACTTGCTGGTACATCTTGCCAATTTTACAAACAAAAAGAAAGTTTATAGCGATGAACCACTATTGAGTTTACGGGCAGCCGTTTGGGATCACCGCATCCAAACTATCGATGTCCGAGACCCAAGCTCCGACCCTTGGGTTGACTGCTCGACATTGTTGGAATCTGGCTTTTTTTTTATATAGGATAAGGGTGACAAACGAGCACACAGTCCACCTGATGGTAAGTGGTTGCTGCGGCCCATAGACATCTACATCTATCCTCGTTTGCGAATCAAAATGCAGATGCGTTGTCACCCGTGAGGACTAAGATGGAATGCCTCATTTCCAGTAAAAAGGGCCTCCGGCCACCTGCACTCACCAAGCGAAACGCAGAGGTAAACCTCTACTTCACGCTGGTATTCTGTGAGTTCGTGGTACCACCCCGGTTTGAGCCGGCCCATCCGTGCGACAGCAAAAGCTGCCGCGTGGCTCTACCACTGTTCTTCACTGGCTTATCGTGGAAATTCACGCTGCAGCCTTGACATCTTCTTTTCAGTCAAAATATCCCCCATGCAATAAAGGCTGCAATGATAACTCCAACTATGGCGTATAACATATAGTTGTGGGTGTCATGTGTAAGTGGTTGTACACTCAGCGTTTGTTGCTGTTCCTTGATCTTATCAATGTTGTTTTTCAGCTCTTGTAAGGCGTCTTTAAGATTTTCAGGAACAAATTTATGATTGAACTCTGTCAGTATGTGGTTCAGGCTTGATTCGGGCATGTATATTCTTTCTTCACTACCTGTGGGAGGCAGAGTGAGCAGTGGACTTTTATAGACTGTAAAGTATGGAATGGAAGGATCTCTTTCAGGCAGTAAAAGAAAGTAAAAATTTTTAGGCTGGAGACATTTTTAATCTCTGTTTAGTAAGAAATGGCCGTGTCGTGTAAGTGAAATTATCACTAGTAGTGACTAGAAGAAAGGCCAGAGTTTTCAATCCTCCTGGGAAGCATGGCGATTAAGGCCATACCTCTTTATAACGGGAGAAGCAATGGACTTTTACAGGACAATAAAAATGTGAAAGAAAAAATGAAAAGCTAATAAGCTTTTTTATTTCCTTTCACAAACTTTCTGGACTATTTTCCACCTGATGTTAAGTGGTTACTGTAGCCCATTGAAATTAAATACTTCTTCGTCTATTCTTAATTAAAAATCAAAATGCAAACGCGTTGTCTCCCCTGAGGACCAAGATCGAAGAAGGGTCTCCGGTTCTCTACGCTGACGATACTAAACACATTTTCATTTTACGCTGAATGAAAAATATTATACAAAATGTTTCATTCATTCATTTATTATCGCCTGTCAAATTGCACTGCTGAGGTTAACTCATTAGAAGGACATTTTTAATTGTGACCACGCTTAGCAAGCGGGTACGCCCATATCCCATGGCCATGATATGATCGCACTCATTCTTTTCTTAAAATTATTTTTTTAATTATTTGTTTCATGAAATACTTATAATTAAACTTAGAAAACAAACCACAGGGTTCTTATTGGTTCTTACAAGGCAGGTATTTCATTAAAATTGGTGATAAAAGTAAAAAGTACATTACATTAGTTACTAACAACTACATAACTACAACTCGAAATCAATCCATCATCAATCATCAATCTCCAGCGCAGAGCGGCTCGAATCGTCGACGACCGAGTCCTTTCGGATCGGCTCGATTCATTGGCACTGCGAAGAGATGTTGCATCCCTTTGCATTTTATTTCGCATCTACCATGGGGAGTGCTCTGAGGAATTGTTCGGATTAATCCCAGCCGCCAAATTTCACGAACGCACATCGCCGCAGAACTCCCGATACCATCCACACCATCTGGATGATTGGCGGTCCACCATTGTGCGATTTAGAAGATGTTTTGTTCCTCGCACGACTTCCTTGTGGAATCGATTACCATCAGCGATTTTTCCGGACCGAAACGACTTAGGGACCTTCGAGAAAAGAGCGTACTCCTTTTTAAAAGGCCGGCAACGCATCTGTAATTCCCTCCCTGGTGTTGCAGTTGTTCATGGGCGGCGGTAGTCACTTACCATCAGGTGAGCCGCATGCTCGTTTGCCCCCTCTCCTATAAAAAAAAATCTCAACCAATTTTGGTATCGTATTCATATTCAAAACTTCATATCAATTATCAAGTTCAAAATAATTTTGCATGATTTTTGTATTTAAAGAGTAGTAAGAGTTATCCTCTGATGTATCCAAGTCTATTTATATTGGGTATGGTCGGTTACAGCCGCCTGAGTGTGAGGAGAGACATCGCATTAATTAAATATGTGCGGGAGGTATCGCGTGGATGAAAACATCACCTAGATGTGGTCGCTGCGCACAATTTGCGTGTACCTAATAGTTACGTCTGGTCTCGTCGCCAGTCGTCGTTGCTTATATAATGAAATATTTTATTCTGTTTAGAATTTATGTACACATTAGAATAAATTGCATATATTTTTTTTTAATCAAGAACACATACTGCTTCATGTATAAATTCAACATTAATATAAACTCGCACTCGCTTGCTTTTTTGTTGTTAGCGGGTAAATTTGAAAAGCCGCGCCCGGTTAGTGCGCAAGAGGGAGTTTGCGTCATGTAGGTAGATGGTTATTTTTACGTAATCGGTTAATTATCGTTGTCGGATAGTTGTAGTGGGTTACTATCGAAGGGTCGATTTCCGAGCTAGGCATTTTTTGTTGATCGACCGTGATGTGTATCTTCGTTTGTATTGTAATTTGTATTTGAACTAAAGAGTAGTAATTTGTATTTACGCAATTTGAATTTAACTTGATTTGATCGCACTAGTATTTGTTATTTGTTAATTTGATTTGTGTCTTTTCTTTTGTGCTAACTTGTATTTGGTTTGATAAGTAGTAATTCGTATTTGTGTAATTTCTATTCAACTCGATTTGATAGGAACTGCATTTGTTAGCTGTTAATTTTTTTTGTATTTGTTATTGGTTATTTTTGTAATTTGTGCTCGAGCCGCGTCGTAATTTGTATTTAGTAGTGATGTCATCGCCAACGCTGCTAATCCATTGCCCGCAGACTGAGTTACGCTGGGCCACCAGCGCCCATGCTTTGATAGGTCGACCGGATAGGGTCCATAACTTGATGAAGCGGTTCGAGCAGGTCGATGTTCGAAGGGCCGCAGTGGAGGAGGCTTACGCTGAGCTCGAGGATTCGGATGTGGAAAAGGGAGTCCTGGACTCCTGCTTCGCTGACTACGAGCAGTTCTTTTCACTCACGGACGAATTGATCGAGGCTAAAGGCAGGTATGCCGAGGAGGCGCGTGAAGCTCGGATGAGTGGCCTGCCCGAGTCCTTTCGGAAGCAGCCTCAGCTGGAGCTGTTGGGACGACTTCCAATTCTGGACTTGCCAAGGTTCTCCGGGGTCATTTCCGAATGGATGACCTTCGTTGGTCTTTTCGACAGCCTAGTGGACGCCCGGAGTGACTTGACCCCGAGCCAGAAGATGGCGTACCTCCTGGCCTCACTGGAGGGGGAGGCCCTGAGCGTCGTCGGCCATTTGAGATTGTCGGACGACGTCTACCAGACTGCTAGGAACCTCCTAGCCAGAAGATACGCCAACGTCCGGCGAATTGCGGACAAACATGTTAAGCACCTTCTAAGCCTCCCGCTGCTTAGTGACCGGGCCAGACTACGTCCGGACCTGTTGGATCCAGTCTTGGTGGCCTGTAATACGTTGAGGCGGCTGGATTTACCAGTGAGCGAATGGGCCTTTTTGTTGCTCCGCATCGTGCTGTCCCGTCTACCTCTCGACTTTCGAATACATTTAGAAGAGAGGTACGGCGGGGACGAGGCCTCCTATATTCCGCCCTTCTATGACCTGCTGCGGTTTTTGGAGGAGCAGTGTCGGCAGATCGAGCACGCGGCGGACACCGTTGACGACTTACGAGCCGTGCCCAGTGAGAGGCGGAATCCGCCGGGCAAGTCGTCGTCAACACCGTCCCCCCCCCCCCCCCTGCTCCTATTGTCGAGCATTTGATCACCGGGTAACGTCTTGCCCAAAATTATTAGGTAAGCCGGTTCCGGCGAGGCGAACTATCGCCAAGGAGCGCCGCTGGTGCTACTCATGTTTGGAAGGGCACCTCCAACGAGACTGTCCCCACCGGCGGCCCTGTCTGCATTGCCAGGGCAATCACCATGCCATTCTGTGCCTGGGTGCGAACGGCGTCTCCTCTCGGGGCGCTACAAGGCCCTCGATCCCCACGGGTAGGGGCACACCAACACACTATTGGTCTCGGGTTCACGCGGTGTGGCCTCCACTTGGTGGTGGGAAGATTAGGGCCCCCCTGAAGCGTTGAATCACGCTGTCAAGGGGTATTAGATTTGGGTTTGGTCGAGTACTTAATTAACGACGCTTTTAATTAAAAATAAAAATGCTTTTGCGTTTTCCGCGGAATTTTCATATTTGTAGCGGTTGTGATTAAAATATTGAATTTAAAATACCCCTTAAATGCTGTTGCATATGTTTGGTAAATATATTTGATCACTGTGTTTGTTGTTGCACGGAAAATTGAAATTGAATTGTGTGCCCTTTTGAATGCTTATGCGTATGCGTTGTAATTGTGTTTGATTGTTGCGTCTGTTTGCTGAAAGGAAAGTTTGAATCCATTTGAAATTGAATGACGCGCTATTTTGAAAATTATGTATATGTTTTATGATAGTGTTTAATCATTTCGCTTTGTGATAAGAAAGGTTGAAATTAGATAACCCTATTTGTGCCGAAGGGAATAAGAGTCCATTCTCTTTTGGTTTACATTTTGTTGGCACTGTCTAAGATATTCATTTGAAATGAGAAATAGCGCTGTCTCTTACGTTTATTGTTTTGTTTTAATTTGTCAAGTTGACCTATGTGCATCGGTGATTACTTTGTTTTAATTAATTCTGTAATTGAACATTGATGCTTTTAAAAATTAGTTGAAATAAGAGCATAAGACTACCTGTCTAAAGGGCTATCTGGTTTGTAGATTATCAGATGGAAATTAGCTATCGCACCATTTGGTAAATGATTATAGGTATATATATATATATATATATATATATATATATATATATATAAGATAAACAAGTAGGCTTGGTTATGCCTACTTGTTTGAAAATTCATACTAGGGACTATCTGTGCGTTTCGTTCGGCTCTCCACAGACGACATCATCATCATCATCATTACAGCCCTTCACAAGTCCACTGCTGAACATAGGCCTCCCCCAAAGAATGCCACATAGCACGGTCCTGAGCCACCTGCATCCATCGACTTCCTGCATGTCTTACCAGGTCGTCACTCCATCTCGTGGGGGGACGCCCTACACTTCGCCTACCGGTACGAGGCTGCCACTCGAGAACCTTTCTTCCCCATCGGTTGTCGGTTCTTCGAGCTATATGGCCGGCCCACTGCCACTTCAGCTTACTAATCCGTTGGGCTATGTCGGTTACTCTGGTTCTACTGCGGATATCCTCATTCCTAAGTTTATCACGCAGAGAAACTCCGAGCATAGCCCTCTCCATAGCTCGCTGAGCGACCTTGAGCTTCCTCATACGGCCAGCAGTGAAGGACCACGTCTCAGTTCCGTAAGTCATCACTGGCAACACGCACTGGTTGTACAATTTCGTTTTAAGGTTTTGAGGTATGTCTGACGAGAAGATGTGTCGTAGCTTCCCGAACGCTGCCCAGCCGAGTTGAATCCGTCGATTGACCTCTCGGTCGAAGTTGGACTTACCTAGTCGGACTATTTGTCCCAGGTAAACATACTCGTCAACAACTTCGAGCTTAGTGCTCCCAACAACTACCGGCATAGGTGTGACATGGACATTAAACATGATCTTTGTTTTGTCCATGTTCATCTTAAGACCTATCCGTTGGGAGACACTATTGAGGTCATTGAGCATAGTGCTTAGCTCCTCCAGCGATTCTGCCATAAGGACTATATCGTCGGCAAATCGAAGGTGAGTGATGTATTCGCCATTGATGTTAATACCGCATCCTTTCCAGTCCAGAAGCTTGAAAACGTCTTCCAATGCAGCGGTGAAGAGTTTCGGGGATATAACATCACCCTGTCTTACACCTCTCTGCAATTGGATGGGTTTCGTACTCTGGTTCTGTACTCGGATAGCCATCGTAGCCCTACTGTACAAACACTTCAGCACTTCGATATACCGACAGTCAACTTGGCACCGCTGAAGGGACTGCAGCACCGCCCAAATTTCGACGGAATCAAAGGCTTTCTCATAGTCCACATACGCCAGACATAGTGGCAAATTGTACTCTTCGGACTTCTGTACAATTTGCCGTAGGGTATGTATGTGGTCTATGGTGCTAAAGCCCTTTCGGAAACCGGCTTGTTCGGGAGGCTGGAAGTCGTCAAGTCTGCGCGCAAGACGATTCGTAATGACTCTCGAAAACAGCATGTAGACGCGGCTTAGAAGGGAAATCGGTCTGTAGTTCTTCAAGAGAGCGTTGTCACCTTTCTTGAAGAACAAGACCACCGCACTTCCGCTTCACGCCTCCGGTGTAATGTCACCATGGAGGACGGAATTAAAGAGCTTCTGAAGAACTTCAAGTACCGGTTTTCCACCCGCTTTCAGAAGCTCCGCTGTAATACCATCGTCGCCTGGGGCCTTGCCGTTTTTAAGATGCTGGAGAGCCATTCTAATCTCGCTCAGACTGACGTCCGGGATATCTTCGGAATAGTGTCGGACAAGACTCGCATTTGAGTAATAGCGTCATCTACTACATTCTATTGGTAAAGTTATTTTATCGAACAAAAATTGATTGACTCTCAATGTGGTACGTACGTAGAGTAGATAATAGATGGCAATGGCACAAAAGCAAAAAAATATTATTAATCGGTAAGTTTTGAAATCATTCATCAAATATTGGACAAACATGATAATAATTTTTTGTGAAACCCAATAAGGCAGAGCAGAGTTTATTTAAAATACCAATTTGTAAATGTTCATTTAAATATATTTTTGTTGACATAATATAAGAGTTTGGTTTAATTAAAATAATATTACATAAATATTAAATAAGTACCTAATTAACAAACTAAACCGATAACATATCTTCTTAAGATCGAAGAACATGGTGCACTGTGACACTATGTATATAATTTTATGTAAATAAATGAATGGTATACACAACCTATGCTAATCAAAAGTAAAAAAAATAATATCGAAAAAATTTCAACCACATAGTCGTATGCCGGTTTAAAAAAATATTTTTAAATGGCTTTATAATTATATTTTTAAATTAATTTATATATAATATATATTTTTAAATTAATAAAAATATTCACTTGTCAATGTTTTGATTATTTTGTAATTTATGTGTTATTTTTTTATTTATTTAAAAACAGAGCTTTGTCGTTAATACGATTATTGCGCATTGATGTCATAAGAGACGAATATGGCAAATGCCAGACAAAATAACTTATTGCAATATAATTATACTAGAGCCCAATGACTTCGTCAATCTTACTTAGCGGTACCATGTAGGGACATCTATGGAAACGTATTAAATAAAGAACGATGTATTTAGCGCGTCAAATTTTCATATCGATATACATCGCAACCGCTTCCGTAGATAGATAATAGATGGCGCTAGAGTAGTCAAGTGAGCTCGGCCACGGTACTTATTGCTTTGTAAGAGAGATTGCGTACACCAGACATAATATAGTCAGACCCTGCAACAGGCAGCTGTGTCAAAGGTTCGAGACGTCTGGCACTGCGAACGTCAATCCGCCAAGGGTTACGAAAGGCAAATTCTCCTTACAAATAGAGAGGTCATGCCCAGTGGTATGTTTTAACGAGCTTACTTATAATACGTAATTAATTATTTTTTATAACCGACTTCGATATAAATAAAATAAGAACGTCATCAACGGAGTCGAAGTCAATTAAATACGTATTATTAAGGATAACTCAAAACCTACTGGTCAAATCTAGATCAATTTATGAGAGCATGAGAAGCGCCAGCTTTCAAATAAAAACATAATCATTAAAATCGGTTCACCTAAGAAAAATTTATGAGGTAACACACGTAAAATACAGTCGAAACTCCTCCTTTATTTCGTCGTTTGAAGAGCAGAATCAAGCATAGTTTCAGGTTATTTTAATATTTTATATATAACGGATATTATTTTAGCTACATGCAAAAATTTTACCAATACCTCCATGTTCCGAAATTTATTATATAAATGTATATTATGTATGTTTCAACGTTCATATTTCGTGATAAAAAACATAATGATTTCATATATTTACGCGAATACTACACATTGAATAAAACTGTTTTTTACGGATTTTATCGCGTTTATTTTATTATTTTTATTCCCGACGTTTCGAGTGCTTTACAGCAACCCATGGTCACGGGGGGGACTGAGATGTTTGACGTCCCGATGTCACAGTTAGCCCGGCTACCTTCAGTTTTTTAATATTAATTTTTGGTTCGATTTACGCAGAATGAACTTACAGTATCCTGAAGTCTTGCAGTGTTATGCTTGGGTTTGGATTTAATTTTGTTAATTATAGGATCCCAAGCAGATGGCAGCACCCGTCCATCTTCTCTATTGAAATGGACGGGTCCATTTCAATAGAGAAGATGAAGACGTCCCCGCCATTACATCAGATTTGATAGACCACAAATCCTTGCAAAAGAACACCGACTCCTACCAAGGATGATACGCGAGACTATTGAAATTAAAAAAACATCCTAATCTTCTCTATTGAAATTAGGATGTTTTTTTTAATTTCAATAGCCTCGCGTATCATCCTTGGTAGGAGTCGGTGTTCTTTTGCAAGGATTTGTGGTCTATCAATTCTGATGTAATGGCGGGGACGATCTAACTACCAAGGATGATACGCGAGGCTATTGAAATTAAAAAAGCCAAACCCAAGCATAACACTGCAAGACTTCAGGATACTGTAAGTTCATTCTGCGTAAATCGAACCAAAAATTAATATTAAAAAACTGAAGGTAGCCGGGCTAACTGTGACATCGGGACGTCAAACATCTCAGTCCCCCCCGTGACCATGGGTTGCTGTAAAGCACTCGAAACGTCGGGAATAAAAATAATAAAATAAACGCGATAAAATCCGTAAAAAACAGTTTTATTCAATAAAAAACATAAGCTGCGCACAAAACACAATTTCATGGGAATACGTATTTTAATCCATTATTCATCAAATTTTCTCTTTGTAAATGGTAATAGCATATTCACTATGTTTATTTCTACGATTTATTAGCTCATGTGAATAAGCATACGCGCCACCTCACAGTTTTTCTTTCTCCGGGGAAATGTTCGCGAGGAAAGACGACATGGCGTTAACTGTTAGAACCTTTGAAATATTGGTTTTAGATTGATTTGACATGTTTATGATTTCAAGATTCGATTCTTATGATTATGTTGTATAAAGAAGTGACAAACGAACTAACAGTCCACCTGATGGTAAATGCCTACAGTCAACTTCAAACAAAGAAGCCCATGGCGGCGATGTCATCTTTAAAAACTTAGATGAAATTTTTTACGTGGTAGAGCCATGCTGCAGCTATATTAGTAGTATAGTTGTCGCACAAATGGGTCGACTCGACCGGGGAAGGACCACGCTCTCAGAATACTAGCGTAAAATAGCGACCTAACACTGCTGTGTTTCGTATGTTGAGCATAGAGACTCGGAGACCCTTTTTACTGGATAAGAGGCATTCCATCTTAGTCCTCACGAGTGACGACGCATCCGCATTTTGATTCGCAAACAAAGATAGATGTAGATGTCTATGGCCACAGCAACCACTTACCATCAGGTGAACTGTGTCACTCGATCCTATAAAAAAAATGTATGTGGCCGTATAGTGTCGGTGTAAGAATATCCACTACCCCATATCTTCCCGTGGGTGTCGTAAGAGGCGACAGAGGAAAATAAAAAAGGCGATAGGCCGCAGCATCTTCTTGATAACAACCCAAAATTTAAAAAAAAATCTGCGGTTGACAACCCGCTCGCCAGGCGTGTCAACTATAGCAAAATCCCCTATGAAGTAATCTATGGGGGAGGCCTACGTTCAACAGTGGACTTTAGTAAGCTGTAATGAAATATAATAATGGATGTGGCTTACGATTTTATGCGAAAAATGATACTTACCATTTTTATATACACAGCATAAATGAAATACGCTAATTTAATCATTTTTTTTTTAATTTTTAATTATAATTTTTTATATAAATTTATTCACTTGGTTTACATGCAGGGTATCTTAAACTATTACAGTATTTTTAAAATAGATCACATTTTTTATTAACCTGTCAGCAAATATACGATTGTTTTATAAGCAAGAGTACATGCTTGCCCTTATCCCATTCACACCCTTGACATAAAAGTGCTGGTATACTTCATCTACGTTTTCACCACACACCTCTCTGCGCTATACTCAACTCAAGCTTCATTGTATTGAAGAGTCGCCGAGGGAATAGCTTGTAAACACGATCAATGTAGTATGACCTACCGCGCGTCTCTCGTCCCTTTTCCGCAAGGTGTAAAAGGGGTGATTGGCAGACGAGAGAGAGCTTATTCATGGTGGTTATTGTTAGGAATGGCAGGCGCCGCTGTTCTTTATAGCGTCGAGAAATGCGTGTGGCGCCAACACGGCGTCAGAATGACGTCATCTATAGGTTAACTGTTATGATTTTAAATGCGATTGAACGTCATTTAAAACGAGATTTACGCGATACAGTCGCATCTAATCGGCTTAAAAGCTTAAGGATTAAACTCTAGAATTATTAGGCTTAAATTCTGCTTAATGCATGTTTATTTTCCGTTTGTTTTCAGTCTAAGCCGGCTTAATCATAAATTTACATTAGTTATTAAAGCTGCTTAAACCTAGCGTGTGGAACTAAGGAATGCAAATATTAACGTAACGTTCTTATAACCCAAATAAGTAAAAGAAACCTCATTAGAGTTAAATTAGCGAAGTAATTTATTACATGTTTATTAGGTATTAGGCATTTACAACATTTAAAACAACACACTGCGATCACTGACCATGACACACATTGAATGTGTTATGGCAGAGTAGAATTCTGAAAGAGTTCCTGTGGGTGTCGTAAGAGGCGACACAGGAAAACGAACCAGGTAATGTGCAACAGAATCCTCGTAATAACAACATATAGGTACACTTCTTAACAATAACACATACATTTATATGTGGTAGAGCCATGTTGCAGCTATATTATGGTATGGTTGTAGCACGAATGGGTCGGCTCGACCAGAAAGGACCACGCTCTCACTGAATACCAACGTCAATTGCAGGTCTACCTACTGCTGTGTTTCGTATGGTGGGTGTAGAGAGCTGAAGACCGTTTTTACTGGACACGAGGTATTCCATCTTGGTCCTCAAGGGTGACAATACATCTGCATTGTCATTCTTAATCAATGATAGATGGAGATGTCTATAGGTCACAGCATCCACTTACCATCATGTGTTCGCTTGTCGATAATTTAAATATAAAAAAATATATTTTTAAAAAGTGTTACTATTGATATCTCTGAAAAAGTGTTTTATTGACTAGTTTCATATACCCATTTATATTTTTTTTATAGGATAAGGGTGAAAAACGAACACACAGTCCACCTGATGGTAAGTGGTTGCTGCGGCCCATAGACATCTATATCTATCCTCTTTGCGAATCAAAATGAAGATGCGTTGTCACCCGTGAGGACTAAGATGGAATGCCTCATTTCCAGTAAAAAGGGCCTCCGGCCACCTGCATTCACCAAGCGATGCGCAGAGGTAAACCTCTATTCACGCTGGTATTCTGTGAGGTCGTGGTACCACCTCGGTTCGAGCCGGCCCATCCGTGCGACAGCAAAAGCTGCCGCGTGGCTCTACCACTGTTAAAAATTCGTGTGAATAATTATTTAACTTTTATGCCGTAACATATCAACCGTGTAGTGCCGCTGTAAGAATATCCACTACGCCATATCATCCAATAGGTATCCCCCCTTCGAACTATGGCAAATATCTGTAATACGGGGCAATATACGGGGTGGCGGGGGTATTTTTACTAGTAGTCTTTTTATAACCTGTAACGGTAACCTAACATCAACACAGTCAATATTTGGTAATAATAACTATTGCGTTATAATAAAATAGACTGGGAGATAAATCTATCGACTGCAAACCCTACTAGGCAACATTCTTTTTTATAACAGATCGGGAAAAAAATTTCTTCGTATTTTGTTTGTATAAATTTGAAAAAAAATATCTCTGGTTGTTTGTATCTGGCTGGTTTTAATATCAATAAATATATCGGACATTAAGGAAAAAAAAACTAAAAAGTAACAATACTTTCAAGCCATTTTTCAACTGTCTACCAAGATGAGTCAATCTAACTAAGAAGTTCGATACACTCTGAAGTTTTATTACAAAAAAGGAAAAAATGCGACTCAACCCGCGAAATAAATTTGTGGCATTAATTTATGGACCTAATACAGTGTCAGTAAGAGTAACAAAAATTTCGTTCAAAGGTTTCAGTTCGGGAATTTTGATGTCAAAAATGCAGCTCGCTCTGGTCACATTCGGGTAAAGTCGATGTCATTTTTGAAAAAGTGGACCAAGAGCGGCATATTAGTAGTTACGACATAGCCGAGAAATTGAAGATTGACTACAAAATAGTTTTGACCCATTTCAAAAAGTCTGGCTATATAAACAAGCTCGATATTTGGGTACTATACTCACTGAAACAAACTTACTTAATCGTGTACTCATTTGCAATTCTTTATTGAAACGTAATAATAATAATAATAATATAATAATAAATATTTATTGACATTTTTATAGTATACATACTTTTTACAAATATATACAATACATCAAGAGGACTAATTTGAAATGGGTAGAATCCTGAGTCTCCTAGCTAGGTTACTTAGTAACCTGTTTTTAGGAGATACAGACCTATTCCCCCTTTTGATTGGGAATACATAGTTGTATTGTATAAATTAATTTAAATTTTAGCAGGAAAAGAAATAAAATTTTAAAAAGACAATAAACTGATATCTGTGTGTCTGTGTGTGTGTGTGTGTGTGTGTGTGTGCTCGTGCGTGTGTATGTATTAAGTATAAAATTATATAAAATAAATATACCACAATGCGACGTAATATTTTTTTATAACAATATTAACAAGTATTATTTCGTATCATCATATGACTTATTTAGCAGGAAAGAGCGGACAGCAGTTTTATAATTAAATGTTGACATTTCATAAATCTCTATTATCGCAAAGTAAAGGACCTAAGTAATAAAATATATTTTTATAAATGAAAAATTGACTAGTGGAAGTGTGCATACTTTGTCTTTACGACGTTTTGTAATTTCATTGAAAGGAGTCTTAATAATAGTAATGAAAACGAACCATTTTTTGAAAAGATTGATCATTAGCAATGAAAAGTGGATCACCTACAACAAGAATGTGTGAAAAAATCATAGTTAAAGGGTAGTCAAGCTCCACAGACTGTAGCAAAACCTGGATTAACACGCAATAAGGTGATGCTGTGTGTATTTTTTATATTCTACTAAGCCAGCGCTTATCTACGATCCCAACCATCTTAGGCTACATCACCACTTACCATCAGCAAGTGGTGATGTAGTCTAAGATGGTGAAATGCACTGACTTAACAAAAGCCTATTCACTCTTGCCTTGAAGACACCCACACTGTAATCGGATGGAAAGACAAATGCTGGCAACTTATTCCACTCCTTTTCTGTACGCATGATGACCGACGTGGCGAAACGTTTGGTTCGAATGCGTGGTAAATCAATAACGAAAGGGTGGAGACTGGCCAAACGTCTGGTTGTCCGGTGGTAGAAGTGATAGGGAGGAATTAACAACAGGAGGTTTACAACGCTGTTGGTCAGACCCATTCTCCGTATGGCTTCACCAAGCTTCATGCCGGAACACGACAACGTCACTTGGCAGCAAAACTTTGCATTAGTGGATGATAACCGAAAAGATAGCGGCCAAAACCTACCATCGCAATTGGTGCTGCTCGTTTAGCACTACCCGGGAGACACGTGTAGGGTATCAGATTTCAAGTATTTTCTACGGTCGCGAGCAGCCTAGTCCCCCAAAAATGTGTATGGTGGGATTGAAAGGGCATCGTTTATTATGAGCTTTTACCGCCGGACAAAACCATCGATTTGGATCTCTATTACCAAGAACTAATGAGACTGAAGCAAAAAATGGAGAAAACACGGCCGGAATTGATCAACAGAAAAGGAGTGGTCTTTCATCGTGATAACTTCAGACTACACACATCTTTGGCCACTCAGCAAAAATTGAGAGAGCTTGGTTGGGAAGTATTAATGCATCCACCATGTAGTCCTGACATTGCACGCTCAGATTTTTACGCGTTTCGGTCTCTTCAGAATTCGTTAGATAGTGTTTGGTTAATATCAAGAGACGACTGTCAAAACTACTAGTCGCATTTTCTATATCAAAAATCCCAAGATTTCTGCAGCAATGGGATTATGTTACTACCTATAAGATGGCAACAAGTTATCGAACAAAATGTTACAAATGTATCATAACTAAATTAATGTAATTAAACTTTGAAAAAAAATGTCTTGAATTTGTATATAAAAAACGAATACACTATTTCCCCTATCCTATATTTTACCTGTTTCTCCATAAGAAACTAATCTATGTATATATGTATATATCTCCACGTATTAATAATACGTGAAGGAAAAACTTTGCACCTTATTTTTGAATATTGCGCGCAGTGACAAATGTGAGATTTAGCATAGTTAAAGTTTACATTAAGAGAGAGATAAGAGCTAAAATTTTAATGTAATATGTCAATGAATCTCTCTCTCTCTTTCTCTCTCTATCCATCCCTCCCTCTGGAATCTCTTTCAGTAGAATTTTGCTATCGCCAGCGATTTCTAAGGGTCAACGCGACTTAGGTACCTTCAAGAAAAGAGCCTACTCCTTTCTAAATGTGGTAATAGAAGAGGAGGCAAATAAGCATGCGGCTCACCTGATGATTATTGAAGTATTCTATGACATAAAGCGTAATTAAATATACTTCCCCAAGCTCGCTAATAATTGAAGAAATTGATAAAAAATGTTTAACGGTGTTTCTTGATATCAAAAAGATAACTAAGGCATGTGGTTCCAGGTAATAATAAAAATAAATTATGACCGAGAAACAGCAAGAAATATTTTGAATGAGATATTTAGCGCCTTGATTCAATCTGTCTTGGGATATTGCATTCCTGTTTGGGGAGGTGCGGCAAGAACCAAGATTTTAGTGATTGAGAGGCACAACATGCGCTTATTAAAGTTATATACTTTAAAAATATTAGATACCCCACGGAAAGGTTTAATCTCTATAATGGGTTACCTTCGGTAAGGAAGCTGTATATAAAACAGGTCACAAGTAAAAAATGAAAAAGAAGAAAAAATAACGTAGCTACAGTGACTGAAACTGAAACTAAGTTTGCTAGTTCACAATACTTACTTACTCGAAACAATATATCGAATGTAAAAAGGTGGCACATCATTGGTTAGAGTCACTTAATTATGAGAACGCCGAGTTGCTTTTACTTCCAGTAAAATAGTACACACACGCACACGCACTTGTACACGCTCACGCATACACACACGCAAACCCACTTACACACGCACACGCACACAAACACATACACAGGCGCGCGCACGCACGCACGCATTCATGCATGCACAAATATCATAATAAGAGGAAAAAAACCTGTAAATAATGTCTTTTAGTCTGTAAATTATTCTTTGTAATACATATTTAATGAAAATATAATAATTAATAATTATATAATATGAAAATATAATAATAATTAATATATTATAGATATAGATATGGAAGAGTGGAGTCACCTGCTACAGGCATTATTTGCTTAAAAGGAGACTCCGGCCACTAATGATTGTAAACCAAATATTTTTACTGAAATAAATTTTATTATGGGGTATCTATATATTTTCCCATATGATTGGGCTGTATAAATATTTAATGTGAAAATGAAAATGATAAATATACTTTTAGAAAGATTAGTTAAGTATAGTACAGAGACAAATTTTGTAGTTAGGAATAATAATTAATTCTTTTACACGAATTAATTACCCAACGAGTCAAGGATAAACTAGTAACGGAATACGACAAGCGCACCGTTCCACGTCAGAGCCAAGACTGTCCTAACGGCGGCCGCTCCGTCCGTTTTATACAAGCAAGACGGGTGCCACCGTAGGTGCAATGGCGCAGGTGTGCTGTTCACGTATTGTTTACAAGAATTCTGCCTAGATACACCGACGCTGCCGCACGTGCTATGGTGCACCTGCCGTCACGTTTTAGAAACTATTCCACTTCTGATGTTTGAAACCACTCTCAAAAGCTTAAATTCTTATATAGAAGAACATCACTCATCGACAATCCCCGCTTACTATCAGGGCCCCAATTACATGACAACACCAAAGTATGCAGACCAACAGCACCACTACCCATCTCAATGTACACAGGGCAGCCTCTCGGCAACACGACCTTACTTAAACCACGTGACTTGTCTTATTTGGGCACAATCTCAGTGTAGAGGTAATATTTTAGCCCAACGGTCCCAATAACGACATGAGACTCGTAGAATTACAGACTGACTGATCCCTCTTAGTCGACTGCGTGATACTTTATACTACTAAAACAAGTGGGAGATTATTGTTCCACCTACAATATTTCTTCTTTTCTTTTATTATTTTATTCTCATTCCTAACAATACATAAATATCAATAAAATAAAATAAATACATAAAAAATACATAAATAAATCAAAGCCCAACCAGATGGAAGCCCTCGGCAGGGGAGACCAAACGGCCGAGGGTTAGGGGGAAAGGGAAAGAAACCAGCGGCCGATGCGGGTGGTGTGGAGGAGCACCACCTTCTGCATTTGAGCTTGAAGCGTTCCGTCACGGAGCCCCAGCCACCTCAGATGACCCAAGAAGCTGACTGGGATTAACCTGTTCGCAGAAATGACTACAGGTCGTAATTTCGGCCGGCAGTCCACCCCACATGTCGGTCACCTCGTGAGTCAGTTCCAGATATTTTGTTCGCTTATCTGTTTCGGCTTTCACGAGGTTCTCGTCATACGGAATGGTAGTGTCGACCAAAAATATCCTTGACTGTGCCCGGTCCATCAGCACAATATCAGGCTTATTCGCAAGAATAGTCCTGTCTGTGATGATGGCCCGGTCCCAGTAGAGCCTGGCGCGGTCTTTTTCAAGCACGGCTTCCGGCATATACTTATAATAAGGCAGTTTCCGATTCAGGAGACCGTATTTCAGAGCGAGCCCCTGGCGTAGAATCCTTGCTACTAGGTTGTGTCTGGGCAAATACTCTGAGTTAGCAAGCGTCGAACAACCGGAGATGACATGCTTAAGTGACTCACCGGTATGGCGACAAGCACGACAGATGTCGACGGCGTCATCCTTTAGGATGTATTTCCGATAATTACGAATGAAAAAAACCCTCGGCTTCTCCCAATTTTATTATTATTATTATTATACAATGTTTATATACCTGACACTATCTATTCACTTATAGTTACAAAAGATAACATGAAGCTATGGATGCATGCAAGTCTTTCCCCAAACTAAAAGCAACTTGGAAATTCCTTTGACACAGGCTCACCTAGCCTAACTCTAGCCTAACTTTGACACAAGTTTATCGAATGTTCGACAGTGCATACTTGCTATTCCAGACAATGCACCGTAGATAAAATGTGTAACTTAATTTTGCTTTTATATCACAAGTTGGTAGGGAATATGGTTCCAAACAGAAAAATTTAAGAAAATTCATATATTAACTTTACCCTCTCAATAAATTAACGAAAATGTAATGTATGTACACAAAAATATAAGTATTTTAAAAAAATAAGTGATATTCACTCTGTATATATTAGCAACAGATGCAAGCTAGTAGCAGTTACTCGACTCCACAGTGAGTAAATCATTCTTGAGGCGATGCAGAGCCTGATTTACCCACAGGCTTACTAGGCTGGAGCCTAGGGCACATGGATCGAGGGAGCGCTGAGCTTGTCTTAGCAAGCATCACTTATGTACAGAATAAAATTTGGTATAATATTTTCAGTAAATAATGAAGTAAGTGCTGCTATTATTTTACTTGTTGTTTTTCTTTATTTTTGGTACATAACGAATAAATATATTGTAAAAATAAGTCGTTGAATAATTTGGTACCTTTCGTCTTTCGTTGGCCTGATGGAGTCATTCCTATAGTTTGCTGAAGACGAGTTCTCGGGAGTTAACACCGGTTCTAACGCATCTTTTCTGGTACTCCTACTCTCTAGGCGTAATTCTGAACTTATGAAAGGCAACTTTAGTGCACCCGATCCTTAAAAAGGCGGCCTCTCAGACCCGTCCATCTACAGGCTTATCACCATCGCCTCATTTTCTAATTTTTTTATAGAACAACGGTGAGAAACGAGCACAAAGTTTACCTGATAGTAAGTGGATGCTGTGGCCCATAGATATGTACATCTATCCTCGATTAGGAATCAAAACGCTGATGCGTTACCACCCTTGAAGACTAAGATAGAATGCCTCGTTTCCAGTAAAAAGAATCTCCGGTTTTCTACGCTCACTACACAACAGAGAGCATTGAACTAACATTATATGCTGGTATTCTGTGAGAACGTAGTTTCTCGCCGTTCAAGCCGACTCATTCGTACTACAACCATAATATAGCTGCAACATGGCTCTACCATGTATAGACCACGTATCTCCAAAATAATGGTATCCATTATAAACTGCCAGCTCATAAGGTATCTTGAGCACAGTCAGTTGATTAGTGACCGCTAATACCATATCCAATCAGCTGGTTCTAGTTATATCTTCCAAATTACCGGAATATGATAAGCGAAAGCAGTAGATGCCTTGGTAGTTACTTTGAACATAATGAAGGCGTTCGATCAGCTTGGGCACAAAGCCCTTATTTAAAAGGTTCTTTCCTATGAGCTTCCAGAGAAATTGTGCAATTGAATCATCAGTTCTCTTTCAGATCGGAGCATCAAGGTCGTAATAGACGGCACATACTTCGACCTTGAACCTATTATTGCTAGTGATTCACAAAGCTGAGTGCTGTTACCTACGGTGTTTCTTTTGTATATCACAGTTGATATACTGATAGTTATAACTATATGTTGATGTTACTAGTTGTAATACTGGTGATGCTTTAAACACTGGTTGTGCTAATATTTGTCGAGAACACGTCATCGAGTATCAGAACAAACTTGTGTCTAAAGTCGAGTCTTTAATAAGCAAAATGTTGGATTGGGGACGACTCTAGTCTAGTTTAAACTTCACAAGATACAGCTTTGCGCATTTGTTTTTTTGCTAAAAATAACCCTTTTGTCGTATCTCTTCAATTTCAGGGTTACTCCTCTTGCTGCCTCACACATCATGGGAATTCTTGGCATCGACATATCGAATGACGTAGAGTTCCACGATCACTTGGAAGGGAAGGCTAAATTGGCCTCTAAAAAGCTTGACGTATTCAGCAGAGTAGGACATCATTTCATGCCGGCACACCGCCAGCAAATTTACACGACGCAGGTTCGGCCTCATATGGAATACTATTCCCATCTCTGGGCTGGGGCTCCCCAGTACCAGCTTTTTCTACTTAACCGCATCCAGCGCAGAACGGCTCAAATCTTTGACGACTGAGTCCTTTCTGGTCGGCTCGATTCATTGCGAAGAGATGTTGCATTCCATTGCATTTTCTTTCGCATCTACTACGAGGAGTGCTCTGAGGAATTGTTCGAATTAATCCCAGCCGTCAAATTTCACGAACGCACATTGCGGCAAAATTCCCGATACACACCATCTGGATACTTGGTACTGTACTGTACGTTTTACTAGTTTTTTTCCCCGTACGATCTTTCTATGGAATAGTTTACCACCAGTAATTTTTCCGGACCGATATGACTTAGCCCTTCAAGAAAAGTTACTAATTTCTAAAAGGCGGCATCGCACTTATGATTTCTGTGGTTAATACCACGGCATTGTTCGGATTAATCCCAGCCGCCAAATTTCACGAACGCACATCGCGGCAGAACTCCCGATACCATCCACACCATCTGGATGATTGGCGGTCCATCACTGTGTGATTTAGAAGATATTTTCTTCCCCGCACGACTTCCTTGTAGAATCGATTACCATCAGCAATTTTTCCGGACCGATACGACTTAGGGACCTTCAAGAAAAGAGCGTACTACTTTTTAAAAGGCCGGCAACGCATCTGCAATTCCCTCCCTGGTGTTGCAGTTGTTCATGGGCGGCGGTAGTCACTTACCACCAGGTGAGCCGTATGCTCGTTAAAAAGCCCCTATAAAAAACCTTATTTGTTGAGAGTCGTTTAAAGTTATTTGAAGGTGTAAATAGGCTAAAGGCAATTTAACATCTGGTAGTCTAATGAATCCTATTTCTGAACTTCACATATCGTAGAAATATTTTCTTCATATCATAGAAGATCATAGAAGTTTCCCTCACTATGTTTCACTTTACCGTAGAGTTTAATAGGATAAGGGTGACAAACGAGCACACAGTCCACCTGATGGTAAGTGGTTGCTGTGGCCCACATACGTCTACATCTATCCTAGATTACGAATCAAAATGCAGATGCGTTGTTACCTGTGAGGACTAAGATGGAATGCATCGTATCCAGTAAAAAAGGTCTTCGGTTCTCTACACTCACCATACGAAACACAGCAGCGGTAAACTGCTATTTTACACTGCTATTCTGTGAGAGCGTGGTTCTTCCCCGGTCGAGCCGATCCATTCGTCCAACAACTATACCAGTAATATAGCTGTAGCATCGCTCTACCACGTTAAAAAAATCGTGGAAAATCAATTCATAAAATTGCGACCATTACATTCAATGGAAATGCCGAAATCTAAATCGAGCTTTGTCACGTATAATGAAATGTAAGATAAGTGCCATTGCTAGTGCTATTATGGCTTCAACCCATTAAAGTACATATATGACAGAACTAGAATCATTACGTCACACAGTCGCTGCTTTTACGACTAATTACAAATATGTTTAGCACTTGACATGAATTTATTTGGCATTAAAAAAATAACAACGCATTTTTAAATAAAATTTAATTACAAAATGTATGTCATGTGTGATATTCGCGTAAACTGAAAAGGTATAAAACTAAAATTTCGTCTTGACCGAGAAATTAAATTATCGATTAAAATTTGCATTCTAATTATATTTTAACACGAAACTATTTTTCTTAAGTATTTTGCATATTATATTACAGTATCATGATTAATTGATCACATCATTAAATAATAAGCCTGATGTATAAAATATTTACATAATATAAAGGTGAATTATTTTGTAAAATATTTAGCTTAGTATGATTAAAAAGTAAAACGTTGAAAAAAGTTTAATGCATTTTATCTTTAGATATTTATGATTATTTAAGATATTGAAATATTAACTTATCTATTTATAGAAAAAGGTGCAAACGAGTAGGCGGCTCAACTTATTTTAAATGTGGCGGGTGGAAGGAAAAAGGAAGATCTCCTGCTGGGCAACGTGTTCTGCCCGGGGAGCGGCCAACACTCCGAGTGGTAGTTCGAAGCTATTCTATATATATTGCTTTAATTTCGGAACTTTGTTAGCGCGATTTAGGCTTCGATGTGTTTCGCTTGTGGCGCGACGATAGCGCAGCCACATCACCCTCCTACTCAGACCGGAGGTCGATAGTGCAGTCCAATTGCCGGCGCGTTAAGGACGCGCCGGCAATTGGATGCCGGTGGGGAATGCATGCTGTGTGCGTAAGGGCAAGTGATATGCCGGTGCGAACGATATGCCGGTGTATGTCGCACTACGCACTTGCAAGTGATGCCGGTGTGAACGATGAGCCGAAGCAAGTGCTAGGGATTGCCTTGTATTCTGCGATGAGTCGAGAAGAAGGCAAGTAAACTGCGAGAGTGCCGTGAAGCAGAGGCGAGCTGTAAAGCTCAGAGCCGTGCCGAACACTGTAGCGCAGAGAGTAGCTTGAAGGAACAGGAAGCATTATAACTCCAGTGCTGCGATGAACCTTTGTAAAGCTAGATGGCTTGCATAGTGTGAAGACTGCAGAAAATATCTGCTCGGGAGCGAATGAATGGGGTACTTGAGGGTGATAAAGATTTGAAGTTGTAGTTTCCGAAGGTTGTTCGTTGCGTGTTGATATCACGTCGCGGTCACCACTGTGGCGGGTGGAAGAAAAAAGGGAGATCTCCCGCCGGGCAAGGTGTTCTGCCCGGGGAGCTGCCAACACTAATTAATTTCGGAACTTTGTTAGCGCGATTTAAGCTTCGATGTGTTTCGCTTGTGGCGCGACGACAGCGCCGCCACATTAAGTGTTCACCGCCGCCCATGTACAATTGCAACACCAGGGGTATTGCAGGTGCATTGCCGGCGTTTAAAAATGAGTAAACATAAGTTTTTATCGTTGGATCTATGGAATCTTATTTTTAAATTGCTTTATTGAAAACGATTAGCAAAATATTTAAATCATAAATACACAGACAATCAGTACGAAAAATAAAAATAAATAATATTTGAATCTCAATACTAGAATAAAATCTAAACGTGACACAATAATAATAGTTTCCATTAAATTATGACAAATAATATCGTTGCACATACTCGTAAACGTTATGAATTCTACAGCAGTCGCGCAGAAAATTGACAATAAAACAGATCGAGACGGCGATTCAGAGACGGCAAACTTTAAATACTTTTTATTTGCCGTAAACACGATAGGAGGGGTAATGCAGGTTGAATGTAGGTAGGCTTGGCAACGGGACTCGTTATAAATCGCAGTGGCGAGTGCTGCCTCCTTGATATCGGGCTAGGCTGAAATTTGGCAAGGGTGCTTTGTTCGTAGTGTTACCAGTTGTGCTGTCACCAAGCTGAGACAAATGGCACCGTATTTTTTATTCTTTGATTTTTATTTTCTTGCCGTAGTGTCTGTGAATGTAAATCATGTGAATTAATGTACAGTCACACGGTAAGGTTTTGAGTTTTATTCTTGTATAATTTAAATCGTGGAAGAGCCACGCTACAGCTATGTTATGGTTGTAGCACGAATGAGTTGGTTGACCGGGGTTTCACAGAATTACTCACATAAAATAGTAACTTAATGCTGCTGTGTTTCGTATTCTGAGAGTAGAGAACCGGAGACCGTTTGTACTTGAATCGGGTCTTTCATATAAGTCCTCAGGGGTGACAAGGCATCTGCATTTTGATTCTTTGTCTGTCATCCATAATCTATAAAAGAGATTCAGAAGTCTGAGTGTTCAGTACTTGTGTTGGGCTATGTGTTGATCATTATGGTAAAGAAACAAGTAAAGACTGAAGGAATTAGGGTTTGACGTAATTTTTCATTCTTGTTTGAAAATTTAGAAGTTCAGAAGATCAGAAGACAGTTCAAATAATGATAAGTGGATCGAATCGAATCGAAATGTAAATGCGCTGTAACCCTTGATGACAAAAGTGCTTCGTTACCAGTAAAATCAGGATCTCCGATTACAAAAATTTCAAGAAAATACATAAAATTATTAATGCTTATTTTAAATTACAAGTTAAGAATAAATTGAGGTTCGTATTTACGTTTATAGGATGTTTGAATTAAAATTTAGATTAAACCGTAGCTCTTAGATAAAGGTTTTGCGTTGAGTTTATATCCACAATTACTTAAAATCATGGTTGCTCTATTAATAAGTGGCGCTTTTGGGAAAACAATGTGAGAGTACTCACAACTTATCTGACCACGGTTTAAAGAGAATTTTATATTGCCTGATGTACGAAGAAGTACATGGTATTTCAATAGTTTAGGAAGTACGCTGACATCGCGCCTGCGCGTGCGACACGTTCATTCCAATTACATTTTATTCATAAGTATTTTTAGCAAAATAAACACTCTGTAAGGAATCGTACACAGTTTTGATTACCACATCCCGTGACGTAGATACAACCTACATCGACATTCTACACAACAACTGTACCTAGTCAGGTCATAAATTCTGTCACATGTTTAATATAAAATAATTGAAACAAGTTTATTCATTTTGTAACCATTTATATACCAAAATGAACTTAACAAAACATAGATTCTTATGACAAAGTTTATTCAAAATAACCTCCGTGATTTTGAATACAGGCCTTCAATCTGCGCGGCTAGTCGTCTATCGCAGCACGAACGAGGTCCATGTCAATATCGGCGGCTGCCTTAATCAAGGATGTCTTGAGTGACTCCAAATTGGGATGAGGCTTTGAGCACGCCTTTTCCTCCAAGTGTTGCCATATCTTGTAATCTAACGGATTCAAATCTGGACTGGAGGAGGGCCAGTCTTCGTGCCGGATGTAGTCGATTTCACGCGCCACCAGCTAGTCTTATGTGCTCTTCGCTCTATGAGCTGGCGCCGAATCTTGTTGGAATACCCAGTGCCTGTTATTGAACATGATATGAGAAACAGGTTCCACAAGGTTCGTCAGGACTGTATTTTGATACACAACTGCATTAGTTTTTACACCTTTCTCACAAAAATGTACCTCTGTTAAGCCCCAATAAGAAACTCCCAACCATACCATGAGAGAGGATGGAAAATGACCTCGTTGGACACGCGGAATACGGTTGCTCGCTTCTTCACTACTGTGTGCGTACACCTTATAATTTTTTTTGTTGTAGCTCTCTTCTACGGTAAAAATTTTTTCATCTGAAAAAAGAATTTCCCGATATTTTTTCCCGCGTACCGCTCCAACAAAGCGCGGTAACTCAATCAGTCTCAGGTCCATTAGACGAGTATTCAAACGATGTCCTGTTTTTCTTCGATATGCCCGAAGCCCTAAGTCTTCATTGAACACCCTTTTCACCGTGGTTCTGCTTAACCCCATCTGATGGGCCAACAGTTTCTGCTTACGTTTGGGATTTCTTTGAATTCGCGCCTTCACAGCTTTTATCACTGCTGGAGTCCTAAAAGACCGAGGGCGACCACTTCTTGACCTGTCATCTAAACTAGAGTCTTCATTGCATCGTTTGATGGTACGATAAACGAATCTTTTGGTTATATTCAAATTTTTCAGTATGTCAAAAATTTGAATTGGCGCGTAACCGCAACGATGCAACGCAATAACTGCAACACGATCTTCTTTAAGCGTCCACTTCATATTTAAAAATGAGTAAAATTCTAAAAAGTATACAGTTTTATTTTCATGAACAATTCGAAATTCGAATTCAATAAACATTTTTGTGGCCAGCATTCTAAAAGAAAAGTTTTTACTGTGTGACAACACTTATGACCTGACTGTGTATGTAGAGGGTCACAATTCACAAACCTCCCCCTACATTTTGGTCCTTCGAGTTTTCGACGTGAACAACGATTTAAAAATTACATCCACACTAGTTCAACAGAGAACTGTGTATTAAAAAAATAATTAGTGATTCAATCTGTAGTGGCACTTTGGAAGCTGGCCTCCCACAAGCGGGCCTCACCAGCTTGATTGTGGTGTTTACTACGGTAAGAGTTGCAGTCACACGTATCTGAAACCAACTGTTTACAACATCGTTCTCAAACCATGGAGAACCTAATTCAACAACAGAGAACAATCATTGAAGCTATCCTCAAAAGGGATTCTGATTGACGTCAGTCACGAACATACATACAGAAGAGGTTGGATGCTCTGAATGCTCAATGGGGGGTGCACAAGATGAATCATGGTGTTCTTGAAAAAGACAGACAGACAGTGAATTGGGTCGCGACTATTTCATCAATGAACCTACACCACCACAAAAAGCGGTACAAAGCGATTCGTGACATGCTGCCGAACTACTAGGTTACTGTGGAAAGTGGAGTGACATCAAGGTATGATAAGTTCATTAGCCAACAACGCACTAATTACCGGGCGCTCTGTAGGGTTATTAAAAACATTGACAGAAACGTGGGAAATTTATGACAAACTGAATTCGCTGCAGATTCGCTAGAAACTGACCGACGAGCTCCATTGGCAAAACGATAACCTGACTTCTGACGGTGATATGGGCTACAAATAAGAGTTTTCTGCATACGAAAACTTGTAGGAAACCACAAAGAGGGATTTGAATTGTAAGCTCAACTCAGTATCTCAACAGCACCAGCAAGTGCCAACAGTTGAGATTCCTTCTTTCACTGGTAATTATACCCAGTGACCTACATTCATGAACCTCTACTGTGAAGCCATCCACAACAATGCCATGTTAACAAAAACTCAAAGATGCAGCAACTCAAAGGCAAAAATAAAGGCGAGGCGAAGCGCATCGTACAGCATCTACAGTATCAGCTGATAATTATGACGCCTGTTGGGGAATACTTACCCATAGGTACAACAACCGACAACTTTTGTTTACAAAACATATGCAAACCCTTATGAGACAACCGGCGTTACAAACAAAATGCATATGAGCGGAAGAATCTATGTGACACAAGTGTCTAGATCATACATGCTATTCACAATCTGGGCATCGATCGACACAACGACTTGGGATCCGATCCTGGTGCACATTCTCACTGGCAAATTGGACTCCGACACGTATGCGGCCTACATGGAGATCAGAAAGGCTCCGAGAGAGTTACCTTCCTTGGATGAGCAGATAAACTTCTTGGAAAACAAGTTTACTGCGCATGAACCTGTTCAAAAGACGAGACAAATACCTAACAAGTCAAACAATTCGACCATCAAGGAGGCAACAGCTCAATTTAAGAAAGCCTTTAACTACACTAATAGGCGTAGTTTTCCTCGAACTTGATCTTTTTTTTCTTTTTTTCTACCAGAGATTACACCATCCCTAGTAGCCGTTTACTAACTAATGTTACACATTTTTAATATACTCGTAGTTTTGTAAACAAGTACAAGATTATTATTAAGACGGCTAATTACAAACAGCACTGCGATTTGATACAGTGGTGTTGCTTTGACCGTACGAGTAAATAATTATAAAATTTACGAGTTTCTATTTACAAATTTTCTGTTTATATACACTGTATATACACTAGAAAACTTTAACGTTTTAGGACTATTAAAGAAAATGTTGTTAATATAAAATCATTTAAACGAAAGAAAACTCTCAATTAGTTACATTTTTCTGGAAACTAGTTGATATAAACTGATGAAATTACTAACAAAATCAAACTTGAATTGTAATAGGTACCATAAAATCAAAGTTTTATCTATATTGTGCCTAAGGTATATCTAGGTATTATTAAATTTTTTAAGTCTGTATACGATTGTTTTAACAAATTTAACAAAGGAGTTCAGGGTTGATTCTTTCTTAATGAGTTCGGCTATTTTAAAAGGAGACACACCAGAAATGTTACAGATTAATTCATGATCATTTCTCGCGGCACTAAACGCGGGACATTGTTGGAGTAGATGTTCAATAGTTTGCGTAGCTGAATAATCGCAAGGGCATTTGTCATTCGCGGTGATTTTAAATCTGAACAAATAACTTTTATGGTATCCGTGGCCGGTGAGAACCTGAGTCAAGTGGAAACTCATATTGGTAGCCGCTCTAAGTTCCTGTATGAGATCCAGTGTCGGTAGTAATTCTCTGGTATGTCTGCCTGTTTCAGAGCTCTCATACCTGGTTTGCCAAAGAGTGTGCGTCTCAATTTTAATTCTGTGTTTTATGTAAGACGTAGGTGTTGCGAAATAGTCAGGTGCCTTGTGTGCTTTAGCTCCTGCTTTAGCCGCCATGTCTGCCACCTCATTGCCAGCTATGCCAGTATGGCTCTTGACCCAGGCAAAGTCGATGGTGCCAAAACATTCCTCGAACTTATCATACATGCACAGAGAAAAACTGCCCGTTGTGTAAAAACAATCATATTTTACTCTACTGCAAGTCGTTTCAAGCCATGTCAGCGGAAGGCAAAATGACGTCAATTTCGCAACTACATATTGAGGCAAATGCCTGTACTCACACAACGATAATAGATGCAACTCCTACATAAGACGCCGCGTATGCAAGGATGCATACCACACAACATAGTACGATATTTACCGCAAGGTTGATATCGGGGTCTCAAATAACGTGATACCTAAAAACAAGCTACATATGTCACAGCAAAAGGCAAATCACGTGTCTGAAAATTGTAACGAAGTCCTACTAGCGACTGTTCAACCAAAGGTGATGGCAGCTGATGGGTCAACTGTTCAATTGCAATGCCTTCTCGACCAAGGGTCACAGAAAATCTAATAACTGAAGATGCTGCTCAACGACTGGGACTGCAAGACAAAACGCCACAGTCTCAAGCATAGGGACGTCAGCACATTATAGCAACGAAACCTGAGACTTAGACTGTGAGTCTTTGTACGGAGGACATTCATTTACAATCGAAGCGATGGTAATGGCCAACATGCTCAGCAACCTGCCTAATAACACCTTCGAAATACTGGACTGGCCATATATGCAGAACATTCAACTGGCGGATCCCGACTACAACATCTCGAGACCAGTGGACGTTCTGTTAGACGCTGGAGTGTGTGCTGATATAGTAATGAGTGGTATGCTATGAGAACCCACACATGCACCCATGGCTCAACAAACAACAGTGGGCTGGGTACTGCTGGGTAATATCAAAACCTTCAACTGCCACGTGCTCATTAATCTTGACGATAATTTTTGAATTTGAGGGATGGAGGAAATTACCAAAACCAATCATAATCTAACATCAGAGGAATAATACTGTGAATCTGTTTATTCAACCACAACAACAAGGTAAGAAGACGAAGATGGACGATATGCAATCAGACTTCAAATGAAAACAAATTACGAACAAACCTTCAGCACTTCTAAACCACAGGCAGTCGCACAATTTCGGCAGTTAGAAAAACCATTGGCCAAACAGGAAATATTTTGTATATCATACAAGAAGTTTATTGAAAAATATTTACAGCTCGGCCACATGAAGCCATGCACTGAACAGCATGAGCCAAGTGACTTCTTACCTCATCACGGCGTACCAAATCTGGACTCAACAACTACAAAACTGTGCGTAGTCTTCAACGCCTCTGCCAAGACAAGTACAGGACAAAGTTTGAACGATCTCATGGTGTGCGGGCCTAACTTTCAACAAGACCTACAATTTATGATTTTGCGATGGCGAGCCTTTCAATACACTTTGATACCTTTCTACAGTGCAAACATTGAGAAGTTTTACCGTCAAGTACTGATACACGATGGAGATCAACACTTGCAAAAAATTGTAAGGCGTGACTCTGGTATGATTTTATCAAAGAATACCAACTGTGCACTGTAACATGTGGCACCAAAGCTGGACCATTTTTGACAATGCGCACCATAACACAGCTCGTAATGGACGGTGGACATCGCTATCCGCTCGCGGCTGAGATCCTTACTCACCAGCAGTATGTGGATGACCTACTTGGTGGCAGAAACGACATCTTTGAAGCACAAGACGCTCAAGATCAATTGATTGACATGTTAAATGGCGGCGGGTTCAATCTTCGCAAATGGGCTAGTAACCACCCCAGATTGCTTCAAAATTTACCCTGAACAACTCATAAGCCAAAATATATAATTGACTTTAAGGATGCAGACAGTAACAAAACACTCGGCTTGACCTGGAATCTGCACACTGATCAGTTTACATTCAAGGGGTTTCTTAGTAACACACGTGACGTCTAAACGAAACAGACGTTACTCTCTGACCTATTAAAATATATGACGCACTTGGTTGGCTGTCTCCGTTAACAATGAAGACAAAACTCATATTTCAACAAACTTGGACTGCTTCAACAAATTGGGATGAACCTCCCCCGGAAGATATACAACAAGAATGGTCAACCTTTCAACAAGAATTGCCCACTATTAATAGCATTGCTTTACACCGCTGGATTGGTAACACCAAACAACCAATCGAGTTACACGGATTCAGTGACGCCACCAAGAAAGCCTACGGCTGCGTTATCTACTATAAATCTATTGATAAAGGAGGGCAACAAATTATCAAGCTAGTGGCGGGAAAAACTAAGCTCGCACCATTAAGAAAATCACCATCTTTACCACGCCTTGAGCTATGCGGTGCCTTACTACTGTCTCGACCAATGAAAAAGGTCACAGAGTCAATAAATTCACAGACTGTAAGAATACATGGTTGGACAGACTCTATGATCGTGATGGGTTGGTTACAATGGGAGTCTTCAAGATAGATTACATTTGTGGCTAATCGCGTAACACAGATCACTGGCATCATGCCATCGGGATACTAAAGGAAAGTCAAGACTGAGCATAACGCAGCAGATAGTGCCAGCAGAGGCCTAACTCCACTACAACTGGCGAATCATCATTTATGGTGGGGACCTATTTAGCTAAAAGATAACGATCTACCACTTTAAGAAACACCCCACACAACTGTTGAAGAGAAAAGCTCAAACAAGTTTGTGTCTCAAAGGTCGATACCATTAATCGAGGAGCTTTTAAAAAAACACAGCTGTATGGCGCGCGTGACTCGAATCGTAAGTTAGATACTTCGGTTCGTAAACAATGCATGTGACGTCAACAATGCCATGCGGTCTTCGTACTTAGCAACGAGTGACCTGCAAAACGCACATAATGCAATTATCAAGGCTATATACAAACTTTTTTTGCCGACGGTATTGCACAACTCAATAAACATCATAAAGTGCGAATAACAACAGCATTTTAAACTTAAACCTCTTCCTGGACGATCACAAAATTTTACGTGTAGGAGGCGACTGGAAAATACCAACTTAAGCCAAGAACATAAACATCCAATTATCTTACCTTACAACGGCAGGTTAATGGAGTTACTGATCGACCAAGCTCACAAGAGGACCCTGCATGGTGGAGCCAGACTAACGTTATCATATCTACGCAACAGATATTGGATTATCAGCCGTTTGAGAGTAGTGAAGAAACAACTTATACGGTGCATCACGTGTCATCGCTTCAAAACCATCAACAACAACCAACTCATGTCCCATTTACCCCTCCACGCGTCACACCATCCCGGCCCTTCACACACACCGGTGTAGATTTCACTGGTTATGTGGAAGTAAAGGCTAACAAGGGCAGAGCAATGAAGACAATGAAAGCCTAAGTAGCGGTATTCATGTGTCTGTGCACAAAGGCTCTTTACCTCGAACTTGTCTTTGATCAGTAGCTTTTATAAACTTATTGAAGAGAATGTGTACCTGCCGAGAAAAGCCGCGTCACATGTACAGTGACAACAGCACCAACTTCGTGGACGCAGCAACAGCATTGGAAAAACAACAAAAGGAGGCATTACAATGCTACATAAGCAATGGCGTCCTAACTAACCTGTCAGATTGGGGCATTGAATGGCACTTTAACGCTCTTTCCTGGCCTACTGCTGGTGGACTCTACGAAGCTGCAGTCAAAAGCCTGAAACATCACCTTCAACAAGTACTTAAAGATCAAAAACTTACGTTCAACGAATTTTTCACACTTTTGGCACAGATTGATGGATGCCTGAACACTCGCCCCTGATGGCGTTGCCAGAGAATATCGATGACCTTGACTGCTTGACACTGGTTCACTTCCTGATCAGCGAGCCTTCTGTAGAACCACCACTATCCGCTGGGGAACATATTGTGCAAGAACGAAGTAGCCTATCTTACAATTTCCACATGAACTTAACGAAATTCAACAGTATAACATATCTTACGATCTTAACATGAACCGTCTCAAAGAGAAAGAGAACTAGTGAATGCAATTGTACTAGTCCTCTTTTTCCAATTTCCTTTTTGATACTCTGGATGAGAGATTTGCCAATCAGTACGAGAAGGATATCAACATACTCCAGTCAAACGAAAATCATCTATTGAATCTCTACAAAAATCACACATCGATCATCGAAGGTGAAAATAATCTTCTAAAAAGACACGAGAAAGTAATGAACACACAATTTCGTATCATTGACAATCATCTTGATGAAACTAAAAAACGAATACAAGTCAGTCATGACAATTTGCAATTTGAAGAGCAGCTCAACATCATCTCCGGGCAGTTACCAAGTGAGCTATCGCTACCCTGTGTTAACACACGCCATTGTATGCGAAGCCTGTACAAGCATGCGCGATATCAACATATTTCCTAAACTATTGAAATACCATGTACTTTCTGGTACATCTTGCCAATTTTACAAACAAAAAGAAAGTTTATAGCGATGAACCACTATTGAGTTTACGGGCAGCCGTTTGGGATCACCGCATCCAAACTAACCGGTCCGAAACCCGGAGCTCTGATAAATGTCCCTGGGTTGACTGCTCGACATTGTTGGAATCTGGCTTTTCGTGGAAATTCACGCTACAGCCTTGACATCTTCTTTTCAGCCAAAATATCCCCCATGAAATGAAGGCTGCAATGATAACTCCAACTATGGCGTATAACATATAGTTCTGGGTGTCATGTGTAAGTGGTTGTACACTCAGCGTTTGTTGCTGTTCCTTGATCTTATCAATGTTGTTTTTCAGCTCTTGTAAGGCGTCTTTAAGATTTTCAGGAACAAATTTATGATTGAAGTTTGTCAGTATGTGGTTCAGGCTTGATTCGGGAATGTATATTCTTTCTTCACTACCTGTGGGAGGCAGAGTGAGCAGTGGACTTTTAATTCAAATCAAATTCAAATTCAAATTTATTTAATTGCCATAAATATTATATACTATAAATATAATATAAATTTATTTAATTGCCATAAATATTATATATAAATATTATATACTCGTTTGTCACCCTTATCCTATAAAAAAAAATATAATTATATACATAATTAATTTTTTTTTATAGGATAAGGGTGACAAACGAGCACACAGTTCACCTGATGGTAAGTGGTTGCTGCGGCCCATAGACATCTACATCTATCCTTTATTACAATTCAAAATGTAGATGCGTTGTCACCCGTGAGGACTAAGATGGAATGCCTCATTTCCAGTAAACAGGGCCTCCGGCCACCTGCACTCACCAAGCGAAACACAGAGGTAAACCTCTACTTCACGCTGGTTTTCTGTGAGGTCGTGGTACCACCCCGGTTCGAGCCGGCCCATCCGTGCGACAGCAAAAGCTGCCGCGTGGCTCTACCACTGTTAAGAATGGAATGGAAGGATCTCTTTCAGGCAGTAAAAGAAAGTAAATATTTTTAGGCTGGAGACATTTTTAATCTCTGTTTAGTAAGAAATGGCCGTGTCGTGTAAGTGAAATTATCACTAGAAGTGACTAGAGGAAAGGCCAGAATTTTCAATCCTCCTGGGAAGCATGGCGATTAAGGCCATACCTCTTTATAACGGGAGAAGCAATAGACTTTTACAGGTCAATAAAAATATGAAAGAAGAAACAAAAAGTTAATAGTCCACCTGATATTAAGTGGTTACTGTGGTCTATAGAAATGAAATACTTCTTCGTCTATTCTTAATTAAAAATCAAAATGCAAATGCGGTGTCTCCCCTGAGGACCAAGATCGAAGAAGGGTCTCCGGTTCTCTACGCTGACGATACTAAACACATTTTCATTTTACGCTGAATGAAAAAATTATATAAACTGTTTCATTCATTCATTTATTACCGTCTGTCAAATTGCACTGCTGATGTTAACTCATTAGAAGGATATTTTTAATCGTGACCACGCTTGGCTTGCGGCTACGCCCATGTCCCCAATACCCCATGGCTATGATATGATCGCATTCATTCTTTTCCTATAATTACTTTTTAATTATTTGTTTTATGAAATACTTATAATTAAACTTAGAAAAAAAACCCACAGGGTTCTTATTGGTTCTTACAAGGCTGGTCATTCATTCATCAGTGATAAAAGTAAAAAGTACATTACACTAGAACAACTACATAACTACAACTCAAAATCTATCTCAACCAATTTTGGTATTGTATTCATATTCAAAACTTCATATCAATTATCAAGTTCAAAATAATTTTGCATGATTTTTGTATTTAAAGAGTAGTACGGGGATCTATTCTCGTTATCCTCTGATGTTTCCACGTCTATTTATACTGGGTATGGTCGGTCATAGCCACCTGAGTGTGAGGAGGGGTATCGCGTTAATTAAATATGTGCGGAAGGTATCACGTGGATGGAGACATCACATAGATGTGGTCGCTGCGCTCAATCTGCGTAAACCTAATAGTTACGTCTGGTCTCGTCGCCGTCCCCCGTTACTCCTCGTGCTCACTGCTAGTACGAACTTGCTTATAGAATTAAATATTTGATTCTGTTTAGAATTTCTGTACACCTTAGAATAAATTGCATATATTTTTTTGAAAATCAAGTACACGTTCAGCTTCATGTATAAATTCAACATTAATATAAACTCGCATTTACTTGCGAACGATTTGGCAACTGTAGCCAAACAAATTAGACTATTGGCAGCATAATTAGGTACTGTATCAATTTAGTTAAAATAACAAAGTAACGTCTTTAGTTATTTTTCTTACTTTATTTGTATTTATCAATATAATAATACATTATATATAAGTATATATATATATATATATATATATATGTGTGTGTGTATGTGTGTGTGTGTGTGTGTGTGTGTGTGTGTGTGTGTGTGTGTGTGTGTAACCGTGGAGTGGTGGTGTAAGAATATCCTATGATCGTACCGTGAGTGTCGTAAGACACGATAAGAACAAACAATCGAAAATAAAAAGGCAAACCGACTGCCAAGCGTGACAACTATGGCAAATATCCCCCTTATTGGGTAATCTATAGGGAGGCCCCTGTTCAGACTTTGATAGGCTATAATTAATTAAATTAATTGAAAAATGAATGACACAAAACTAGCCCAGTCATTAAAATATGTGATTAAGACTTCCTTTTTAATATTTGGTTATGCAAGGCCATAAATATCAAGTATACTGAAAGCCTTTATCGGTGAATATTTGAACGGACCCATTTCAACGAGGATGATGACGCCAGTAGGGATCCGATCGCAGGCCATGAGCAGTCATGAATAATTCTATCAAGGTACTGCCTATGAGGCGTCCGGGCTTAATTCGAGCCGTCTGTTGCAAATGCTGATTTGCGATTTGCGAATTCATTCATCTATTAGGTAGGGATATTTTTCTTCTAAAATATTTTTATTGCAAATTTTTAATGCATTTTTTGTTATACATTTTAAAATTTGAAACTAAACCGTTGAACCAGCTAAACGCCTTATTACCCGACTGCGACGTTAACATTCCAAAATTTGGGTTTGGTTAATATGTATGTGTATGTATGAGAGTCAGTTTATGTCTGTTTCAAAAATAAACTACAATCTATTTGCCAAAATTGTGCGAGAAAGAGTAGATTCCAAAAATTATTTTTACGAAATTAAGTAGCTTCTTTAGAAAAATTAGCACTAATCTTTCAAGAATCCATGTTCCTCATGTATAACACTGGCATTAAGTAACAGAACGATTCGCCTGCTCAGATAGAATTATTCTAGTTGCGAAGGTGATACAGACAGTGGGTCTCGAGATAGCGTTTTGGCCGATTTCTTGGCACCGGTTCCTCTATAACTGTTCGGTCGCTGAAAATCCCGATTCTTGAAACAATCGAGATTATCTTGAACTTTTTGTTTCAAAACAAAAGAGATTTTTTGGAAAGTTATTTAAAAAATTATGACATACTCGTAGTATAAAATTTAGTTTACCTTATTGTACTCGAAATGGTGTTGCTTTATTTAAACAACTAAACATTTTTATTGTTTACGTGTGCCAATATTTTGTGCCAAAGTATGATTCATAAATTTAAATTTTAATATTTTTTTAAACTTTAGTAAAAGCCAGCTTCAAAGAACTAAGAAGAAATTAAATAATTTCTCATTCAAAAGTCGGTAAAACTGTAAAGAAGAGTTAAATTCTCGGCTTCAGAATGTGAAATTATTTTATTTGTTTTTATTGCTTGAAATTGGCTTTAAAATTAATATCAAAAGTAAAAATTTTGACCCTGTTTCAAGGAATACCACAAGTTCAAAGTAATTACTAGAATGTGGTCTAAATAGTAACATTAAAAACTTCATACCCTATTTTCCTCATCTGAGAAGTGGATAAAATCTAAACACTTCAAATGTATATGAAACTACCCCCAAAGTATAACCTATATATGTAATGAAATAGAAACCATTAAAATCGGTTTGTTGTATGATATCTTCATTAGTTATATAACGAAGTTATCGCTTAACATACATCATCATCATCATTACAGCCCTTCACAAGTCCACTGCTGAACATAGACCTCCCCCAAAGAATGCCACAAAGCACGGTCCTGAGCCACCTGCATCCATCGACTTCCTGCATGTCTTACCAGGTCGTCACTCCATCTTGTGGGGGGACGCCCTACACTTCGCCTACCGGTACGAGGCTGCCACTCGAGAACCTTTCTTCCCCATCGGTTGTCGGTTCTTCGAGCTATATGGCCGGCCCACTGCCACTTCAGCTTACTAATCCGTTGGGCTATGTCGGTTACTCTGGTTCTACTGCGGATATCCTCATTTCTAAGTTTATCACGCAGTGAAACTCCGAGCATAGCCCTCTCCATAGCTCGCTGAGCGACCTTGAGCTTCCTCATACGGCCAGCAGTGAAGGACCACGTCTCAGTTCCGTAAGTCATCACTGGCAACACGCACTGGTATAACTTTATTAGTAACATACATACTAATAAAGAATACACAGTCCAATAGAGAACATCCTTCATTTATCTTATAAGTCGGCTCAAAGTAAAAACATTAAATTGGCTTTTTGGGCACACTTAGGTCGTACTTTAGGCAAAGGGAATCAATTTATGGCACTTAATTTAATATGTGGAAAAACTAAGATTTTAAAAACATTAATTTTCACATCGTTAATATAACGAACTTCCGCAGTGACGCCTAATTTATCTTTATAACAAATTAAAGTATCGTAACCTGTTTTTAATGACCCATTGGGTTGCATCTTTCTAGGACAGAGGTATTTTTCGAAACAGAGGTAAATAAAACATGGGAGTGACATTTAATAAGTATTATTTATAATCTATATTGAATAAAAAAAATCTATTTCTATTTCTATTATTGCACTTGGTTAATACCAAACTTCTCATCTTTATATCTATTAAAAATAAATGTCAACGTGTTAAATTAAAACGAACAACGTAATAGGGCCGCGCCTGTATGCCTTCAAAATTGCTTTCGGTTGGCTAGCAAAAAAATTTATATATGAAATTTCGCTGTCCGCCGCAAGCTATGAAGATGGATGGATGGTATTCGGAACACAACAAAAACGTTGCCAACACGTGGAGGAGAAAAATTGGGCCAAGTGAGGCTAGTTTATGCGTTTGCTCGAAAGGTATATCAGATAATGTTGGCGGGATTTATACAGGAATAATGTCTTAACCAAAAGTTGTGGGAATTGGCGATATGAGTTACGGACATAATTTACTGCCAAGTTTATTCGTTTGTTTGCGTTGGTTGTTTTCGAATAGAAAATATATAAAAACAACTTGTACATACTATTTTATGATAAATATTTCATAATCTGTGGTTAAGGTGCTCAGGCGATAAACGCTCGTCGTAAATATCACAGTACGTGACAGGCTGGATTCGATGCCCGCCGGCACCAATGAAATTGCTAATTGCAATTTCAATTGCTGATATTCCACGTGCTTGGCGGTGAAGAAAAATATCGTGAGGAAACCTACATGTCTGAGAAATAAAATATTTTGAGGAAATGTGTATTCCATCAACGTGAACTGTAGCAGCGAGATGGACTAGTCGCTTCAGAACACTCTCAGAAACCAGATGAGGCCCGTGCTCAGCTGTTGGCCTTTTTTAAATTTTATAAAGGCTCGGCTCAGGTTACAGCAATTACTTCATGCGAAATATAAAACAACATGCTCTGCTAAAGCCTTTTCAGTAGCCGATTTTAAATTCAAATGAGATATTAGACCTATCGTACATTTAAGGTCAGCACCTGGCTTCTAGATGACTAATAAAATCAAACCTTTATTAAACAATAAATTTCCCAAAATTTGTTCCATTTGCATAAATATTGGTAAAATAAATTTAAAGAAAAGCAACCTTTTATCTAGGCTCCTTCTCGGAGGAGTCCCTCTGGGAAGGTACCACCCACTTACTGCCCTATACCTTTCCCCAAACAGCAGCGCATGCACTGCATTGTACAGCATGCGATGCAATGCATCTTATCCAACTGGAGTTTAAACGAATCTGTGGCCTTTTTAATTAATATTATTTTTGGAACGAAGTTCTTTATCGGACGGCACGAATTTGGCGGATGGGGACTAGGCGAGATTCCGTCACGACCCCTTCTGACATAGTGTAGACGGCCTTGGCGGCTATGAGGAAACGAGATGGAATAATATCCACTTTTTTATCTTACCACGAAAGATTTGTTTTTATATGACGCTTCATCTTAATAGACGCTAGTAATTCATTTGTTTGTATTTGTTAATCAATAATATAATACGTTTACCAATAATAATATACTACGAAAGGAAATTCGTTCCAACCGAGTGTTGTCACTTATCATATTGACTCTGTTATCGTTGGTCACCCTTACATTGAAAAATCTTCTAAATATACTTGTCATTTGACACGTAAATATTAATTGGATTTGCATTATGTACCTTAATTTGTGTTAAAGTTAAAAAGTTAAAGTTACAGTTATATACGTCCCACAGCTGGGAAAAGGACTCCTCTCACTTCTGAGAGGGTTTTAGGGCAAAGAAACTTCCGCCGCGCTGCCCCAATGCATGTTGGCGAACTTCACATGTCTCCGAAATATTTTTTCTTGTTTTTAAGACATGCAAGTTTCATTATACGCCGAGTAAGTGGTAAATTAGCACTTAAAATTGCAATTAACAATTTTATTGGTGCCGGCGAGGATCGCACCCGGGTTGCTCGCGTACTGTGAAATTTATAGCGAGCGCTAAGACCCTGAGCCACCACATCTCACTTATAAATCAATATTATTATTATTATAAATTACTATTATTATTTTTAAATCAGACTAATTTCAGACGTGCTGATTTACCCCTTTTGACATTGTATGAAAGCAACGTGGAAGTCCTGCAACTAAAAACTACTAAATAGAATGTAATCAACGATAAGTCACGTGACTTGACGTTGAGATGATGCCTTACCCATTCACTTATAGTTTTCTACCAGCGATAACGATTGCAGAAAATAACTTGACTAACTTCGCAAGTAGTCTCTCCATCTAATGTGCTTCACCTACCACTACTACCCTACTGTACGCTTACCGTTACAAAGCTACCCTATTTTTAAAAGTTTGAATTTTCTTTTAAATCCATGTTTAGCTCAAGTGCTCCGCTCAAATTTCAAATTGATCGAGCAATCCGACAATCGATTTCTACCGGTCATCATCATAGATCTTCATCAAGATTACAGCCCTTCACAAGTCCACTGCTGAATATAGGCCTCACCCACAGAATGCCACAAAGCACGGTGCTGAACCACCTGCATCCATTGACTTCCTGCATGTCTTACCAGGTCGTCACTTCTTTTAGTGGGGGATCGCCCTACACTTCACCTACCGGCTGCCACTCGACAACCTTTTTTCCCCAAAAGCTGTCGGTTTTTCGAGCTCTATGGCCGGTCCATTGCCACTTCAGCTAACTAATCCTTTGGACTATATCGGTTGCTCTGGTTCTCCTGTGGATATCCTCATTTCTAAGTTTATCGCGCAAAGAACCCCGAGCATAGCCCTCTCCATAGCTCGCTGAGTGACCTTGAGTATCCTCATACGGCTAGCAGTGAAGAACTACGTCTCAGATCTCCTTTCTCAGGTTTTAAGACCTGGCGAGAAGATGTGTCGTAATTTCTCAAACGCTGCCCAGTCGAGTTGAATCTATCGATTGACCTCTCGGTCGAATTTGGACTTACCTAGTCGGACTATTTGTCCCAGGTAAACATACTCGTCAACAACTTTGGGTTTAGTGCTCCCAATAACTACCATAGGCATAGGTGTGATATGGACATTACACATGATCCTTGTTTTGTCCATGTTCATCTTAAGACCTATCCATTGGGAGACACTATAGAGGTCATTGAGCATGGTGCTTAGGTCGTCCATCGAACCTGCCATAAGGGCTGTATCGTCGGCAAATCGAAGGCGTGTGACGTACTCGCCATTGATGCTAATACATTAAATATACTATCCAGTCCACTAGCTTGAAAACGTATTCCAATACAGCTAAGAAGAGTTACGGGGATATACGTCTTGTCATTGTGTAGATGTGTGTGTGTGTGTGTGTGTGTGTGTGTGTGTGTGTGTGTGTGTGTGTGTGTGTGTGTGTGTGTGTCTGTGTATGTGTCAGTGCGCGCGCGCGCGTGCGTGCGTGCGTTCGTGCGTGTGTATGTGCAAGCTTGCGTGCATATATCGTGACATTTAATATGATGTAATATTATTTAAGAAATGCTATATTTATACACATACTTTAATTTTTTTAATTCTTCTAATCCTATCTTTATAATAGCCAATGAAATTGATCTCTCATATAACCCATTATAGCGGTTGTAGGATACTAAGTTCGCTAACTTCAGAGACGTGCACCGGGGGAGGGGGTTATAATGAATTAAAATCAAATCACGTCTTTCGAACGTCTTGAAATTGTTCGCGGGTTAACTATCGGCTTACTAAACTTCCAACGATCTGGAATTTTCGAAATATTACCCTCGTTGGATGCTGTGGAAGCGATGGAAGTATGGCGGATTATTTGGCTGTCGCATATCTTACACCAAATAAACTGGGAATAAGTAATCCTATATACGCCCAGGAGCAGCGATAACTCAAGGGCTCAAGGGGCTAACACGGGCTCGATCCCCGCTGGTACTAACAAAATTGTTAATTGCAATTTGAAATACTGATTTACCATCTGTTTGGCGGTGAAAGGAACATCCAGAGGAAATATACATGCTTGAAAAATAAAAATGTTTCCAAAATAAAGAATACAATCGTATAGAATAGAATAAAATATTTTTATTCAATGTTGATTGCAAGTAATTCTTATTAAAAGTCATTTTTTATACTTTACCATTGGTTAGGAAAACACCTCTGTATTGGCAAGAACCAGCAAGAAAACCAGCGGGCCTTTTTTTAAATCAAATTTTAAAATACGAGTATAAATGATTACAAACTATTTACAAAATTTATTTTAGAAACAGCTTGAAAGCAACCATCATTCCCAGGAGTTATTATCAATCATGTATTCATTTATTTTATAATAACCCTTTTTATACAGTTTTTGTTTAATTGGGATAAGTCGCTCGCGTCCGTAGGCTTCGACCACCTCATCCTAGGCCCACCCTACACGTGTCCCCCGGGTGGTGCTAAACGAGCGACAAAGCCGACAAAGCCAATAGCATAGACTCGGCTCCTCGCCGTATGGTAGCGGCGTAAAATCTACCACCACCTTAATTCGCACCATGAGCCAAGAAATAAAAGAAATGGCCCCGAGTTCCCGGCGCCCCTTTAATGGGGCAGGGGTGCGAAGAATCTCCAGGAGAAAAACCGGCGACCAGGTGCGCCACCCGTCACGTCCTGTCTCCCGGAGGGGCGAAAAGTGGATTGCGGAGGCCCGTCTGGCTACGCTGAATGTATTTGGAGCAATGAATGATAAGATAGATTATCATTCATCATTACAGCCCTTCACAAGTCCACTGCTGAACGTAGGCCTCCCCCAAAGAATGCCACAAAGCACGGTCCTGAGCCACCTGCATCCATCGACTTCCTGCATATCTTACCAGATCGTCACTCCATCTAGTGGGGGGACGCCCTACACTTCGCCTGCCGGTACGAGGCTGCCACTCGAGAACCTTTCTTCCCCATCGGTTGTCGGTTCTTCGAGCTATATGGCCGGCCCATTGCCACTTCAGCTTACTAATCCGTTGGGCTATGTCGATCACTCTGGTTCTAGCTCAAGGTCGCTCAGCGAGCTATGGAGAGGGCTATGCTCGGAGTTTCTCTGCGTGATAAACTCAGAAATGAGGATATCCGCAGTAGAACCAGAGTGATAAGATAGATGAAGTATGCGAAATGATGAATGATAGAGGAATAGATGTGTTATGTGTAAACGAGACGAAACGAAAGGGAAGAGATGTCACTGCACATGGCATGTATACCGCTTACTGGTCTGGTGTAGACAAAACCGAGCGGGCATGCCAGGGAGTCGGTGTCATCCTTTCAGAAAGAATGGGTCAATGTGTGAAAGAGTATGAATGTGTAAGCCCAAGGCTGCTGTGGATACGAATGAAAGTGGGCTTAAATAAGTTGTTTGTGCTAGGGGTGTACGCCCCAGATATGTCTAAGTCCACTTATATCCGAGAGCAGTTTTGGGACATGGTAAGGCTGGTGTTGATGAAATGTAATAAAAATGAATATATTATTATGTTAGGAGATTTTAATGGAAGCGTTGGGGTGAAGAGGTCTGGTTATGAAAGGATATTAGGAAAGTTTGGCGATGAAAGAATAAATGAGAATGGTGAAGACCTCCTCACCGTATGTGTGGAAAATAATATTTTTGTGGCGAACACTTTCTTTCGCCATAAGAGGATTCACATGTATACATGGGAAAGAGGGGATGATAGAAGCATGATAGATTTCATAATTGTGGATGAAAGAATGAGGAGCGCAGTGGTAGATAGAAAGGTTTACCGGGGGTCCAACGTAGGGAAGGATCATTACTTGGTCTTATGCCGAATTAATGGTCTATTCAGGCATTGGCGGCATCGTACATCTGTGTCTACCACTGCGTTACAGCGTATAAGAATAGAGAGGCTACAAGATGAAGGTTTGAAAGAGAAATATAAATGCAGACTGAGAGAAAATATAAGTGGGTTGAATGAATTATGTATGAATGATTTAGACTTGAAGAATGAATGGAATAATATTAAGAAAGTTTTGGTGGATGCAGCCACCGAAGTATGTGGTGTAAGTAAGAGAAAAAATGAAAGGAAAAGTAATACGTTGTGGTGGGATTATGAGGTACGGATGGAAGTTGAAGCAAATAAAAGAGCATGGCTAGATTTACTAGCAACCAAAGCTGGTAATTCTGGCGGTATGAATGATGAGATTGAAAGAAAAAAGGCAGACTTTAGACGTATAAATAAGGGAGTGAAAGAAGTTGTTGAAAGGAAAAAGCTCTCGTTAACAACGTTGTAAAGATTGTGAGTATGTTAGACAAGAAAGGCGACAACGCTCTTTTGAAGAACTACAGGCCTTCTGAGCCGCGTCTGCATGCTGTTTTCGAGAGTCATTACGAATCATCTCGCACGCAGACTCGACCACTTCCAGCCTTCCGAACAAGCTGGTTTTCGAAAAGGCTTTAGTGGTACTAAAGCCTTTTCGATTAGCCTTATTATTAGCTTGTTTCTTTTCTGTTTTTGTCTCTACGATTAGAACACCACTCAGAAAATTGTACAGAAGACCAAAGAGTACAATCGGCCACTTTGCCTTGTGTATGTGAACTATGAGAGTCAGTTACAGTCCCTTCAGCGGTGCGAAGTTGACTGTCGGTATATCGAAGTGCTGAAGTGTTTGTACAATAGGACTACGGTAGCTATCCGAGTACAAAACCAGAGTAAGAAACTTATCTTAGATCGACCAACGTATAGGCTGTAACATTACATTTAACTCAGTCATTCACAATATAAATACGATCCTCATAAAGAAAACCATAAATTTAACATCGTTGGATAAAACTGATTATCATCGGGGGAATAGTAATCAACCACTGGTTTATAATTATTTTAAAAATCTAAAGAATGATTTCTTATATTTACGCAAACACTGCATTATTCTTATTTATTTTTATATACCTATTATTATTATAACATTTATGAACATTATTTTTAATTCTATAATTATATCAAGATATAGCAAATTCTATTATTTACTAAAACATTTTTAACAGTAAGTTTACGATTATAGTTTGAAGTGAATAGCTTAAATCGCTTTAACAAATGCAAGCTTTTAACGACGTCGCCTTTAAAAGCATGTCGAGTACTTATGAAATTCAACAGTCGACTTTACACGGCCTAAGTGCTAGCGAAATAGCGGAATTACAACGAAATGCACACGTTTCGTGCGCCGAGTTGATTCCATTAAATTTTTAGTCGCTCTTTGAAATGCCGATATAATTGTTTCGCTTTAAAATTAAACATTATTGTTAGATAAAGGTAATTGGTTGTTTAAATGCAAACGCTGACGATTTTATGCAGCAGTAACGGACATGTGACTGGAATTTAAGGCGACGTTGCAGCAGAGACGGTTCAAAAGAGATAAAAAGTACCTATTTTTATTTCGTTTTGTAAATCTAATTAATTATAAAAATGTACAAGTCAAAATCATTTTATTAAAACTCAACATACGGAAAATGGTTGTGTAAGAAATAATCGTGATTATAATAATTGGCTCCATAAAAATACTAAAGATGATACTAAATCGCTTTTTAGACGTGTATCTTGCAGAGGTTTCATAATGAAACCGTATAAAACTTATATCAAATGAAAATGTTTTTATTTTTTAAGGTCATGTTAAAAATACTTTTTAAAAGTTATTTATCATGAATTTTTATTATCTCATTAAAAAATAATCATAGTTCTTGCGGTCACCCCAGCCACACTGCCAATGTGACTATGGGAATAGCCAGAAAAATCGATAGGAATTTCGAATAGATAGCAGGACAAAATTGGTGGAAATGTCCAATACCTGACGTAAAATAATTAGATCGGCTAACGAACTGCAAAACTGTGTTCTTAACTATGTTCTGCAATAGACTTTTATTTATTTATGAGGAAGAAGAAAGAGCCATTATAGTTGAAAAGCGTCGTTTCAAATGGCGACTTGTCCAACAAACACAATTCTGAGTGAATAATCAAAAACCTGTATTAAAAACAGTTCTCATAAAAATCAATTATACCGATTTTGGCATAACTACTACTTATGTTCTGAAAGAAATTTCACCAAAACATAAATATTTTTCTTTAATACTAATGGTATAAAATAATGAAACATTAATGGACATCTTGCATTTTGATCCAAAATCTTGGACAAGTTTCACTTTGAAGCAGGCTTTAAATTTTTTTTCTTTTTAGTAATCCAAATTATATTAATCTTGCTACTTATAAAAAAGTATTGGAAATAAACACGGTATGTGGGTAAATCAGACATTTATTTTATATACGTTATTATTTATTACGCTACGCCAAAGATGTTCTCTCTGAAAGTAAACACGCGCCGCGCGCGTCAAAAGAGAATGACGTTTGACATAATTCATAGAGAAAAGTTGCGTTCAGAAATAAAACATTTTTGGTTGCATTTTGGCACAACACAGTTGCTGTCTTATTTTCGTTTTGAAAAAAACCTCATTTTGACATACTTTTTTATACGTGTTAATAGCATTTTGAAGAAAATCGAGTTTCGTTGTAGTAAAATAGTATATTTAAGGGGTACGTATGCGTAGCATATTGAACATTGTGCGAGATGTCACAACTTGCATTTCGAAACGACGCTCTTCAATTAAGCTTTTCGTTTTCATTTTAGTAGTGTACTTAACTGCTTCAAATGGGTTGCAGGTGTGCGTGAACCGCAATAACCACTTACCATCAGGTATAGTGTCAGTTAGTTTTTAAATTCAATATTATTTTAAAAACAAGCCAAGTTCAAGCCGGGTCTAACTCTATAAGGGTTCTGTGGGTATTAAGATCTATTCACTTTTTTTTAAACAAGATATTTTATTGGGTAATGCTTTTTCTGTCTGCGGTTCTTAGCCAGTATAAAATCGAATCTTATCCCTATGCGGTATTGATGGATAAAGAATAAATATTCGCAAGAAAATATAAAAAATCCTATAATAAATGTTATGTTTACAATATTTTCATGTTTAAAAAGAATATGGGATATAATATACAGATATTTCAAAATCCTTACTAGTTTATTTCTTGAGATAGACCCCTAACAAAATGGCCTAATACTGACAACTTTGACAAACCTACCTAGTCTACGAGCTAGAGATTCGTGTGTCCGGGCAGGTGAAGAGTGAGACAGACGAACAGACACACATACAAACAGACATATAGATAATCAAACAGACAGTCACGCAGATGGTAAAGTCAATAATAGGGTTCCGTTTTACCCTTTGGGTACGGGACCCTCAAAAGAGTAAATATAAAATGTAAATGTTACAGTCAAAACTCATAACCGGTGAAAACAACTTTTGACTGCAAAAATCTAGTAGTTTTTAGTAAGGAAGTTGGTCAATACCACTTTTAACTGCAAAAATATTGGGTAATAGTAATTTGACCAAATTATATCGGTTAAAAGTGGTTTTGACCAAGAAGGTTAGTCAAAACTACTTTTGACTTATACTTTGTGAATTTTAAAACAAAAAAAATTCAATTTTTATAATAAAATATTATATATCACCCTAGAACTGCATACATTGACTCTAGGATGGCCCAAGGGTCACCCCAACCGCACCTAAACCGACTGTCACTGATATTGCGAATATTGCCAATAGTGTGAACTTTAAATTAGACAAAATCTCTTTTGACTAAGAACTTTGGTCGAAACCACTTTTGACTGTAAAAATCAGGCAAAACTGCTTTTAACCGTTGCCCATACCTAACTAAGTAGCTTATTAGTTTTGACAGTGATTTATATGTGCACTGGCGAGAACAGGTGCTTAAAACATTATATCAATACATTGTACAATTCGTGTATGTAAATAAAATGTTCGTTAGGAATCGCCCTTAAGCAGACGCCATAACTCATGGCACATCGGAAACAGGCACCGTAAGCAGATTTATAGTATTGTATACATCTGTTCGCGATCGAATAAAGCATGCATTTGTCATTCGCAGCGCTTGACGCCGTCGCCGGCCGTGTGTGCAATCGATATCTAAAACTGGCCTATAGTTGCTGAATTATTTGTATTTTAAAAATATATAAACATTAATGACCACTCCGTGGCGCAGTGACTTAACAAGTCGTAGTGCTGAAGGCCACGGGTTCGAATCCCGCACAAATAACTGTTCCGTATCTGGATGTTTATGTATGCAAACTTCGTTTAAGATACAAGAGAAAGTGTTAGTTTAGGGTAACGTTTTTTTAGAGTAAAAAAGGAAAAAAACATTAATAAGAATTTTTAAGTGACAAAACCCATAAAAATCACATTTTTTTAAAACATCGTTTGTTGATAATCTCGGTTTCAAAGAAGAGTCTAATATAAATAAAGGAATTTGGAAGCCTTGATTCCTTGTTGGTCTAATCGTCGTAAACGCGATTGCTGATCATTAGGTGCCGGATTCGAATCCCGATTCCGGCCAAAAGATCAGATTGCGGATATTGGATTTCTGTCCCATCGGACTATGAGAGTGAGGGAATAGACAGTGCACCTGTGCTTGCGCATACACCGCGCACTATAATACTGTCCTACGCAGATGGCGAGTAACCGGTGAGATTGATAGTTGGAGGACATTATAAGCCATTGCAAGTCACGACAGAAACCTCTTAGAGCTCACTTAGTCACGGTGCCACAGTCAGCTAGTCTTCGCGAAATTTTTACATTAATTTGCTGTCAAATTCCATATTTAATATATACACTTTAGTTCGCATATTTTCCACGGGACTGTATTATTTTTTTTATAGGAGAGGGGGTGAACGAGCATGCGGCTCCCCTGATGGTAAGTGACTACCGCCGCCCATGAACAACTGCAACACCAGGGAGGGAATTGCAGATGCGTTAGCGGCCTTTTAAAAAGGAGTACGCTCTTTTCTTGAAGGTCCCTAAGTCGTATGGGTCCGGAAAAATCGCTGATGGTAATCGATTCCACAAGAAAGTAGTGCGGGGAAGAAAACATCTTCTAAATCGCACAATGGAGGACCGCCAATCATCCAGATGGTGTGGATGGTAACTGGGGAGCCCCTGCCCAGAGATGGGAATAGTATTCCATGTGAGGCCGAACCTGCGCCTTGTAAAGTTGCAGGTGGTGTGCCGTCATGAAATACTGTCCCGCTCTGCTGAGCACGCCAAGCTTTTAAGAGGCCAATTTGGCCTTCTCTCCAAGTGACCACGAAACTGCACGCCACTCGATATGTCGACTCTGAGGATTCCGATACTGGCTGAGGCAAGAAGGGGAGTACCTTGAAACTGAGGAGATACGACAAAGGGGTTCTTTCTAGCGGTAAACGCGCAAACTTGTGTCTTCTGAGGATTAAACTGGACTAGATTTAGTCTGCCCCAATCCAAGACTGTTCAGCAAAGACTTTTCCCGAGAAATATTGGCACGGCCGGTGTATAGAGCTGGCCGGTGTACATACCAGTGCTGTCATCCGCATAGCAATGAATCCTACCGGTTTGCAACATATCATTGATATGCAGAAGAAACAGCGTTGGTGATAGCACGCAACCTTGTATAACACCAGAGTTAATAGGCTTGTAGTCGGAGCATGCACCGTCTACAACGACCTTGATGCTCTGATCTGCAAGGAAGCTGGTGATCCAATTGCACAATTTCTCAAAAAGCCCGTAGGAAGGGAACTTCGAAAGAAGCGCTTTGTGCCAAACTCGATCGATGGCCTTCGCAATGTCCAAACTAACGGCCAATGCCTCCCCTTGGACTCTACTGTCTCCGCCCATCTATGGGTCAGGTAGACCAGAAGATCACCAGCTGATCGACCCCGACGAAAACCGTATTGACGGTCACTAATCAGCTGGTGATCCTCAAGGTACCGCATGAGCTGACAGTTAATAATGGATGCCATTATTTTGGAGAACAAGGAGGTAATGGCCATAGGCCTGTAGTTGGACAGGCCTGAGCGGTCGCCTTTTTAGGGATTGGGTGGACTAAAGCTGTCTTCCATGAATTCGGGACTACGCCTTGGGAGTAGATGTACCGGAAAAGACGCGTTAGGACCGGTGCCAACTCCGGAGCTCACGTCCTCAGCACAATTGGGGGGATTCTGTCAGGCCCACTCGACTTCTGTATGTCCAGGAAGAGGAGTGCTTTGCAAACCGAGCGCTGTGAGAACAGCACATCCGGCATGGAGCACTCACACCGCGAGATGGTCGGCGGTGTTTTACCCCCGTCATTACGAGTCGAGTCGAGTCGAGTTGGATGCAAAAAGGGAGCCTAAAAGGTTGGCTTTGTCTTTTGCGGCTTGGGCCAGTTAGTCGTCCTCCCTGTGCAGAGATAGTAGTAGGCTTACAGAAATTATCTTGGACAGCCTTGGCGAGAGACCAGAATGCACGGGTTCCCGAAGGAAGGTGAACTAGTTTCTCACCAATTCTGCCTATGTGCTCCGACTTTGTCTTGGCAATAACAATTTTGAAGGACCTGGAGGCGAAGTTATACTTCTTTTTAAGTGTGCTGGCGTTTACATCCCGAGTCGCCGAAGCCGCAGCCCAGTCTTGATAACACTCCTGCTTACTGCGTAATACAGTCTTACAGGAACGACCAAACCAAGGCTGAGATCTGCCTCCTATAGGTACCACAGATGATGGAATAAATAGTTCCATTCCCTATAGCACAACATCAGTGACAGAGTCAGAAACAGCGCTGGGATGATCCGGCCAGATGCAAACCCGCCGCCATGGGTAGGATGCAAAGAAAGACCGCATTCCGTCCCAATCCGCCGACCTTTAATGCCAAACACGGCGGCAACCTGCAGAACGCAACCGCGAGGGGAGCGTGAGTGGCACCACAATCCGGATCAGACAATGGTCCGAAGAGCCGAGAGGGGCATCGACGGAGACCTGATATCCGTCCGGATGTGAGGTCAGCAGAAAGTCCAACAGGGAAGGTGGATGATCCTCCACATCTGGAATCCACGTAGGCAATGTAACCAGTTGTGTCAGACCATATGCCAAGGCAAAGTCATAAACGGATCTCCCCGCATGATCAGTTAAACGTAAACCGAGCCATTCGGCGTGGTGGGCGTTAAAATTGCCAAGGATCACGACCTTTGCGGATGGGACCTGTTGTAGCAAGGAATCTGTAGCCATTTGGACGTGGTCGATGAGTCGGTCTGTGTCGGCATTACCGCTATGGGAGCTATAGAAGCACCCGTAAACGCGCGGATGGTCGTTGCTGTCTACGCGTAGCCAAAGGATGGACAGGTCCGAACCTTCAAGACTGCCGAAGCGTCGAGAACAGATGTCCTTTCTGACATGCACGCAACCTCCAGCCCGAGGCACAAGGGAGTGCTCCAATTTGTACCCCAGGAAAGAAAGAGCAAGGCCGGCTTCGTCGTTTCGAAATGGTAGTGGACGGCGTTTAGGTTTGAGTGAAGTCCCTTGATGTTGCAGAAATTCACGGATAGCGTGGCAGGGGTCGCCTTGGTATTGTTGCTCAGTTTGCCCCGAGCAGTTATGTTTTTGAGCGGAATTTTGACACCCCCCCCCCCCCCCCAGAATACGCGAAGCAGCCTGAGCACCCACGCTCAGGATTAGAATAACATGGTCGTGGATGCTCAGCGAGGGATTATCCAGGGGAGCTGGTACCCTCCTGGGGTAGTCTTTGGTGTAATTCCACCTGCACTCACCAGACGAAACGCAGAGGCAGAGCTTCTACTTCATGCCGGTATTCTGTTAGGTCATGGTACCAACCCGGCTCGAGCCGGCCCATACGTGCAACAGCAAAAACTGCCGCGTGGCTCTACCACCGTTAATAATAATATTGAAATAGACTCAAGCATAGAATAGATAAGAGTACAAGTACAGAAAAATCACTCTGATAGCGAACTTGCGAGTTTAAAACTATTGACAACGTCGCTAATGTTCATAATACTTTACACGCCTCGGATGCGATCTTCATTAAAATAGCCTACCGATTGATGCAGCGCGCGTGACAACCTCACTAAATTAGACTCTTATAGGCGGACATATTTTCATGCCTAAAGCGCGTAGTGAGACAGGCCTGTCTCAAGTTAAACTTGAATCTTTTATAATTGTTATAAATTGCGACTGTAACAGTTTTGCTGATTGAGAGTTATTTTAATTATTCTCATTTACTATCAGAGTTTTGAAGTTATCCACTATTAATAATCAGTGTTTAAGTAGTTAATTTAAAATTTTGCTTCCTAAACTGTATAGTTATCTTTAAGTTTATCTATTTTTAGTGCATATATTACTTACAAAATGTTTAAATTAATAAATGACAACATACATAATTAATTATTTATTTTTAGAAATAAATATGCAGTTATTTATTTTAAGTGGATACAAATATTTTATCTAGTTTTTTAAACTGCTAAAACGCCTATAATTGAACCAGGCAGTTTCTAATTAAGCCACATTTTACGTACGCTAATAGCGCTTGATTTGCATAAGCCAAAATGACGAATGGAAGCACACGAGCTCACATTAAACAACTTGGAAGACATCTGTCGTTCCATCAGACGCCACGGAAGCGAGACATGCTATTTGCATTTTATTAAAATCAGAATTTTATATTTTCAGCTGCGTCGGCGTTTTCCTAGCCGCAGATTTTCTATAGTCATGCTTATTTCATGAAAGCCGGCCGACGGTTTTTCATTATTCCTGTAACGGATGGGTTGCAAGAGATATCATGTTAAGTTTATAGCAAGCTTAATAAAAGTAATGCATTTTTTGATTTCTTAATCGCTTTCATATTTTATACGATAGTAGTTTCAAACAAGTTTAATATGTAAAGGTTTCTAAAAAGTATATTATTATGCCGTATATCACTTCCACAACTAAGACAGATCTAACAACTCCCCATATATAAAAGTCCATCCAGCCGTTTAAAACCACAGAGCCTGCCGAAAAAATAGACAGACCTTTATATATGTACTAGCTGACCCGGCAAACGTTGTTTGTCATATAGGTACATTATTTCTAAGAGATATTTGAGTTTTAAAAATCGCGATTAAAAAACAGGGGTTGATCGTACAAGGGTGAAAATTTGAAGTTTTATGTATTTTGCAATACTAAATCATAATAAAATTAAAATTAAAATATTTGTCAAAAAAATCAAAAAAAATACTTAGTGGTGGGTCAGCCTTGTCATTTAAGGGTTTGAAAAATAAACGTTGGCCGATTCTCAGACCTACCCGATATGCACACAAAATTTCATACAAATCGGTTCAGCCGTTTCGAAGGAGTTTGGTAACAAACACCGCGGCACGAGAATCTATAATTATGTATATATATATATCTGTATGTATATCGATACACATACAGTCGAAAACCCCTCCTTCTGAGTCAGTCGGGTAAAAACTTCATTTTTTAATATACCATTAAAGTGGCTATCTAACCTGCAATCCACACCGTCGTATACCAAATAAAGAAAATCATAAACCTGAACAGTAAAACGCGATCCATCATAAACTAAAATCATACCTACTTTAAGAAAATATTCCACTTCTGATGTTAGAAATTATTCTCAAAATTATATAAATAAAATAACACTACTCGGTAACAAACCTGCTTACTATCAGCACCCAATTATATGATAACACCAAAATTTGCAAACCAACAGTATCACTACCCATCTCAATGTAACACAGGCAGTCTCTCAGCAACACGATCTTCCTTGCCTACACTAGTAGAATACCCCAACGGGCATAGAAACGACCGTGACACTCGTAGAATTACCGACTAGTCTCTCTTAGTCGGTAGCGTGTTTTTTTATACTGCCAGAACGTGTGGGAGATTACAGTTTTACCTTCATTTCTTCTTATTTTCTATTATTTTTTACCCTCATTCGTAACACTACTATACTATACTTATTACTTGGGGATTAGACCCCTTTTCTGCCTAGAAATTCGTCTGTGTAGAAACCATCCACTTACCTGTTTATACCGCCAAGCAAATGTGCGTGCAAGGCTGTGATTCGATCTGAAAAGTATAGAACGCCAGTATATTTGCAGACTGTGAGGCATTCCATCTTAGTCCTAGGCAACAATGCATCTGTAGCCTCCTTTTTTGAAGATGGTTGCAGGTGTCCTTGGCTGAAGCTACCACTTACAACCAGGTCAACCGTGAAGAACCCCATCCCAAATGAAGTGAGGACTTGGTTAGAAGCGCAGAAAGTAGATAAATGCATGTAGCTAAGGATCATATTTTGAGGCATTCCTTAGAGGAGAGCTATGTTCAGCAGTGAACATATTTTTCTTTAATAGGATAGGATAGATAGGATAGGGTGACAAACGAGCACACAGTCCACCTGATGGTAAGTAGTTGCTGTAGCCCATAGACATCTACATCTATCCTCGTTCGCGAATTAAAAGTCAGATGCGTTGTCACCCGTGAGGACTAAGATGGAATGCCTCTTTTGCAGTAAAAAGAGTCTCCGGTTCTCTACACTCACCATACGAAACACAGCAGTTTTAAGCTGCTATTTTACGCTGGTATTCTGTGAGAGCGTGGTCCTTCCCCGGTCAAGCCGACCCATTCGTGCTACAACTATACTACTGATATAGCTGCAGCATGGCTCTACCACGTATAAAAATACCTTGATAACAATTTTAAATGAATGGCCAGAAACCCACAAATATAAAAAGAGGAAAACACTTCGTAATAATTCAAACAGTTAGTGGTTTCAAGCCAAAAACTTTAATGCTTATGTAGTATCGAGTCCATTAGTCAGTTAAGAATTCTCGTTTAAAAATGTTCAACGTCGCTTCATAGCCAAAGCAAATCATGAATCACTGCCAAAAATTCCCGATGCAGGAACAGGAAGTTAGCGGGTATGCAAGTAGCCTTCTAGTGTGTGGCAAGCGATGAACGGATTAGAAAGACAACAAAAAATAACAAGTAATTTCTTTAAATTGTGTATATTTTTTATTATACCAAGTTTTTTTTCATATTCCCATATATACAGTTAGTTTAAAATCAATTACTAAATTTGATCCGAACAGACATTCACGAAAGCAAGTTAATAAAAACGTATTAAAAATTAATTATATTTAATCCCGAATTTCTTCTTCATTATTGCATCCCATGCATTTTGACATTGATTTTTTATAGAACATGAGTGGCAAATGAGCATACAACCCAACTGATGGTAAGTGTATGCTAAAGCTCATAGACATCTATCCCCGATTAAGAATCAAAATGCAGATGCGTTGTTACCCCTGAACACTTAGGTGGATTGATGAAATTTCCAGTGAAAAGGTCCTCCGGTTCTCAACCTATTTTATATGATGCACAGCAGCATAAAGCTACTATTTTATTACTACTATGGTATTCTTTAAGAGCGTTGGCCTTCCTCGGTCGGGCCGACTCATTCGTGCTACAACCATAATATAGCTACAGCGTGGGTCTACCAAGTAGGTCCACCAGGTAGGTAGGTCTACCTACGTGTTTTCCAGCGCGGTCTAAAAGTGTAAACAAGTAATGACAGAAGAACACGTAAATGTAGGTTTAACCGGTGTCCTTTGGATAAAGTCCGAACAGTAATTTAAGTAACTATGATTTTTGATGAATTTGTCAAAAATACGAAAGCATACAAGTAATATCAGTAATATCATCGTCAGTAAGTTTAGCTGCGGACCTGTAGGCTTAATTTTGTAGCCGGTGAAAGAAAAAGGGGAGATCTCCCGTCGGGCAAGGTGTTCTGCCCGGGGAGCGGGCAACGCCCCGGGTTGTAGTTTGGAGATATTCTATATATATTGCTTTAACTTCGGAACTTTGTTAACGCGATTTAGGCTTCGATTTGTTTCACTTGCGGCGCGACGACAGCACCGCAACATCGCCCCCCTGCTCTTACCGGAGGTCGATAGTGCAGTCTAGATGTCGACGAATTTGCAAGTGCCAGGGAATTGCCTTGTAAGTCTGCGGTGAGTCAAGAAGAAGACAAGTAATCTGCGAGAGTGCCGTGAAGCAGAGGCGAGCAGTAAGGCTCAGAGCCGTGCCGAACACTAAAGCGCAGAGAGTAGCTTGAAGGAACAGGAAGCATTATTATTTCAGTGCTACGATGAACCTTTGTAAAGCTAGATGGCTTGCAGAATGTGAAGACTGCAGACAATATCTGCTCGGGAGCAAATGAATGGGGTAATTGCGAATGATAACGAAGGTTTTTGAAGTTGTATTTTCCGAAGGTTGTTAGTTGCGTGTTCATATCACGTCGGTTGGTCACCACTATGGCGGGTGGAAGGAAAAGGGAAGATCCCCCCCGCCGGGCAAGGTGTTCTGCCCGGGAGCGGCCAACGCTCCGATTGGTAGTTCAGAGATATTCTATATATACTGCTTTAACTTCGGAACTTTGTTAGCGCGATTAAGGCTTCGATTTGTTTCGCTTGTGGCGCGACGACAGCGCCGCCACAATTTCAAAATATTCGGACAGACAATATTATTTTACAGGCTAGAATGATTTGTTGAAATCGTCACGTTTAGAAGGTAATGCAGCTTTCGCCAAACAAACTGCGGTCGATACCTGGAGCTTCCGGTACTAATGAAGTTTCTTGGTGAAACTTTAAGAACCCGAATATGACGAACTCTATTCTCGGACATGTGCAGTTTATTAACATTAGATCAGTGCGGCGGATTCCTTTCTGCTCCAAAATATTCCTTATATTGCAGATTTAAATATTCTACAGATTCTTTTACTGCTGGCCCTATACTCAAAGTTGCCTTCACTTCTTGACTTCATAATTAAGACATTATCCGCAGACAAGAGGTAATATTAAAAATTTTGATCAACCGAAATGTGAATTTTATCAATATAATCCAAGTCAATTAAATGTCTAAGAATAACTCAAAAACTATTGATCCGATCTTGATAAAAAAAAAATTATAAAAAGAAAAAATAAAAGGTTAACTTTCATATAAAACGAAGAACCATCAAAATCAGTTCACCTACAAAAAGTTCTGAGGTAACACAGAGGTACCTCCTCTTTTTGAAGTCGGTTATCAACCAGTATATGCAACATAACACTATGAATCAATAAGCTGAAGTGACAATGGGCCGTCCATATAGGCCGGATAAAGTCAATAACTTAACGTAATTTACCACAATAATTGCCCCGACACACGATGTCATGACCCACATTATTCTTTCCATTTATTTCCATCCGAAAATAAATGTCGCTGACAGCTAAACTTAAAGCGTTATATCTTATTGCTTCTCTATTATCTGATCCTTCGATTTCGATGCTATATTGGTTGGAAAATTACTTACAGTCAAGTTATTTCGTTCGTATTAGCTCGTAGCACGCACCTATATGGCATTGAAGTTGCCTTCAAAATAAAACAAAACCTTCCTATCGTCCTATTCCAAGGTTTAGTCGATATCTAAAAATGTATATAGGTCTGATAGTGGTTGCTATCACAGTTGATTTGTTGGAACCTACTGCGCCATCGCCGTTGGCATCATTTAAACAAAATTATAATATACATTTTTATATGTTTTATTAATTAATCAAAAAATATGATGTGCTGCGCAAGCCCAGTACAAAAAATAAATTGACATATTAGTTCATCATCATCATCATTACAGCCCTTCACAAGTCCACTGCTGAACATAGGCATTAGATAATACATTTATATCATTTATACATTTATAACTTCCTTTTTTTTATATGTTACCTCCACACTAGGATTTTCTCCTGTATCATGGAGGGCGGTTTACGAGTACATTCATAAATTTTACGAGGATAGACAATTTAAAACAATTATTTGTAAGCCATAAACATGCCTGTTCCGTGCAGGATTCAAACCCGCTGCCCTTAGCGCTGCAACTCATCGCATAAAAATGTTCACCATGTGCTAGCGGGGTGAGGAGTGACAAATGTCAGTTAAAACTGGATGACGTGATCAAACTCGCTCTGGACATTATTATTATTATATAAATATGTTCGCAATGTTGTAGAGGGGTGAGGAGTCCCGCAGACGACAAATATCAGTTAAACCTGAACGCCGTGACCAAATTTGCTCTGGACATTATTATTATATAAATATGTTCACCATGTAGTAGAGGGGTAAGGAGTCTCACAGTTGACAAATGTCAGTTAAACCGGGACGCCGTGACCAAACTGGCTCTGGACATTATTTTTATTATATAAATATGTTCACCATTTGGTAGAATGGTAAGGAGTCAATTACACGCACCTAATCTCCTGGGTGTGAGCCTACGAAAATATTCAAGAGATTTTGTAGCCTGTCATATATGACAGTATGGTATGTGGTGGCAGTGTAGAAACGAGAGAAACTATCGCCTAATTTCAACCCCCAGGTGTCCTAATAGTCGATTATGGAAAACGCCACAAAAACCTTATAAATGATAGAAGACGTTTCACTCCCTCATTTACCTCAGACGTAAATTATCCAGATCGGCGATGGGGAGCAACTTCAAAGTTGTGAGACGTTTGGAGTGATGCTTAAGGCACATTCTCTCAGTAATGGGAGAGGTCCTTCTGCAGCGACCATGACCTAACCTCGTATACAAACCGCACGTAATAAACAAGGTCAAGATGTTTTCAATCATACAATTTTTTTTGCTCCAGTATTGTGGAGTAGATTTACATACGTAAATTACACATGGACAAACATCCAGGCCTGGAAAAATTATTTGTAGTCAATATAAACTATTGTACATTGCGGGATTCGCTTTCATTCGCATGCATTCGCACGGCGCTATTATGGTTAAATAGCGCCATAATGCAGACCTGCACCCCTGTATTCACCTGTGGACTGCTGCTGTGTTTCTTATCTACACTTCTACACTAATAATATTATAAAGAGGAAATATTTGTTTGTTTATTTGTTTGTTTGTTTGAATTGAATAGGCTCCGAAACTACTGGACCGATTTGAAAAATTCTTTCACCATTAGAATCCTACATTGTCCCTGATGAACAGAATATTTTCAAAAAGTTAGGAATCCGCATGAAAAGTTCGTTAATGTATCCGAAGTTGTGAAAAAATACCGAAAAGAATCATTATTTCGTGTACGCTGCGTAAACTATTGACAATATAGCAAAGTGATGTGCTACAATTTTATACAGAATATCAATATCTACAAAAAAGTCCGCGATACCATGTATATAACTATTACAGTTATGTCACAATAACTACGATTCCATGTTAAAGTATGCAATAGTAACGCCGGTACAAACTAGGCCACATTATTCGTACCTAGGTATTAGTCCTTATATCCAAATAAATCACTTCGTATTCAAGACTATATCGGTACCTGCACCATGCATAACCACCAGTTACGTTAACCATGTAATTTAAGTAACATTTTTCAATTTTTAACCTTTTTTTAATTCAGCAACCGTCCGTAGTGATGTCTCTTTCGAAGTTTGCATGTCGCGAGTCGCAGATGCGTGATATACGCGGGTGAAACCGCAGGGTACAGCTAATGGTAAATAAAGAGTTTCGGAATCCCTTTTACTGAAAACGAGGCATTTCGTCTTAGCTCTCAAGAGTGTCAACGCAGCCACGCTATAATTTTTAATCGTAAGTAGATGGGGATGTTTATGGATCACAGCATCCACGTGACATCAGGAGGGCATTGAAATCGTTTTTCACATCATACAATAGAAAAGTATTTATTTTCTTAGTCTATTACGAATTTGACTATAGTTCCCGATTAATATCGGAGATTGTTAACAGCGTAGAATATGTTAAAGCGTCACACGTGTACACGCAATAAGGCACTCTCAGTTTCCCACCTTATCATGTTAAATGTAGTTTGTGTATTTAGATTAAGACTCAAATCTAGAGTCATAGATAAAAAGACCATCGCAGTGCATAATAGAGACTCGCACTCGGTCGCTCGACGTCTGACGCCGGTGTTGAGCTTATGAAATATATTTTTAATGCCTGGGAGAATTCACAAGATGGCTTAGGTATTTTCTTTGATCTTTGCAAGGCTTTCGATTGTGTTCATCATGAGACATTAATCAGGAAACTACAACGTTACTATGTATAAAATTTGGCGCTTAGTAAGTCTAAGGCTGAGATCTATAGATCGTACTTTGACTTTGCTCAGACTTAGCTTACGACAAACTTAGCTGAGTATATGCTCAGCATAATCTTTGATTCTGAATTTATAGTTGTATCGGGCTAAGATTAAGCTAAACTTATGCTAAGGCCCAGACAGTCCAAATATTGGATGCTTCGTCACACGCATTATGTTTTTGACTTTACTGTATAAAATTAAAAAAATATACATATTTAAAATCAAAATTACTGTATAAAATTAAAAATAATATATATTTAAAATCGAAAAAAGTCCAAATTGTATTTCATAAATTATTTATTATTACATTAAATAGTAAACAGTCCTTTGAGAACGTGAACGGATGAGATGAGTGCAAAGTCAGAAAAAAATAAGATTTTAAGAAATTCGAAATAAATAAAAATTACCATAATAGAAAATGAATTAATGCTATTTAAAACTAGAAGACGGTCTAAAACTACCCATTTATTGTTTTAATTAATTAGAGTAACATAAAAACAACAATTTAAAATGAATACGGTGGTTTTGAATAATATCCTGAGTTTTACGTAAGTCGTCGATATCGTTGACTTAGGCTTTGCTAAGCGCGCACTCAGCACGACTTCGAAGTTAGTTCTATAAATACCGACATTGTCTTAGCTCGAAAGTAAAGTCTGAGCAAAGTCAAAGTACGGTCTATAGATCTCAGCTTAAGTCTAGTAAGTCTTAAGCTACTTCTACTTCATATTTAAGTAACAGAACTCAAAAAGTCATGATATGAAAATTTGTGTTTTTTACATAATTTATGGTGATAACTCATACTTTATATTTAATTTTCAGTTAATTCTGACGATTAAGTATAAAGTGATACGTAAACGACACAGTATTTCAAATGGAAATTTTATAAAGTGTATAAAATTGTTACGAAGAAAATCATAAGCAAATAACTTTTAAAATCAGTGTAATTACCTACTTTTTATATAAAAAATAACAACAAACTTTTTTTTGTATCCACTTATTTTTTTTTCATTTGTAGTTGCCTCTTACACTCACGCGGCAAAGGAAATAAGACTAAAGTATGTGACGTAAACGCGCCGCGTAGGTAAAGGCGGAAACTCGTCATTTGAAGTAAATTCTGTAAATTTAAAGAAGCGTAATTTAGTAACCAAAGTAATTCTAATAAAATTTTGGTTGTATAATTCTTATAAATAACATTTAAAAATAATTTTTCTGAGCACTCTTAATTATGGTTCTGACTAAACGTAGAGATAAAACAGGCTTTGATTCTGAAGGGCCCCTTCTAAATATTACCATACTCTTTGGAGCGTTCTACAAAGGTGACCTTGGATAATCCAATGCGCTTATTTTTCTACTACCTACAATTTTTAAAAAATTTATGTTCATACCTTTAACTTACCTCGGTTAATTTTGACCAGAGGAAAAAAATCATAAAACCTTTTTATGTAAACTTTTAAGCTCTACACATTTTCATTACAACTTTTTTTAGTTTCTAGTAATTGCGAAAAACACATTTGACAATTTTCTTCAACCCTTTCCGGGGGTTATTGACACGAAAACCTTTACACATTGTTTTTCTATCATTAGCAAAGTTGAGTGCCAAAATTTTTATTTCAGGCCTTATTTGACTGGAGTATAATAACACTTATATAAAGTGTACAAATACATATAAGTTGTAACTCGGCAAGAGTGTAATTGGAACGACAATCGTCATCATCATCAACATCATTATAGCCCCTCACAAATTCACTGCTGAACATAGGCTTCTTCCAAGGAATACCACAAATCAAAGTTCTGAGCTACCTATAGCGTTTTACTAATTTTCATTTATTTATTCATATTAAAAAATGTCCGACAACTGTTCCATACCGAGGCACCGACGAAAGACGAAATAATACGAATATTTTTGTGACTGTGACAACACTGTCAGTATTATGTCGAGTTAGGTCTTCTCGTTTCTGCAACCCAAATATATTATTGTATAAACTGTTTTTATATGTTATTTTCTAGTTTCTATTGTACGTTGTGTTCATATAATGAACGAATCATTTTTTAATTTTTTTTTATTACTCTATAAAAGGAATATAATAATAATAATAAACTTTATTTCTCTCTACAAAATAACATTTTTAAAATATCATTACATTTAAATATTAAGTAACTTACAAATGCTAGTTGTAAAGACTGGTGACGATACTAGGATTCCCTGTGCTACAGCCACCAGGCCTCCACCACCGGACAATAAATCTAATATGGTTACTAAATGGTAGGACTCATTTTGAGAATAGAAAATTTAAAAAAAAAACGTTCGTCTGGGTATGTACCACCGCGGTTGTTGCGTTTTGGAGGGCATAAAAAGACAGTATAATCCTTCTTTGTTTAAAGTCGGCTGCAGGTCTATAAGAACTGCAGTATCCACTTACCATCTGTGCACTGTCATTTCGTTTGTCAATTTTGATTTGCAAAATAATATGTCGGTAAAAACAACAGGAGGATCCCATAATGATTTCTTAAAAACTGACTAATCTTCTTCGGCAGCTCGAAGTATGTTTTAATGGAAGTACGCTTCAAGATGTAGCCAATCTTGTCAGTGACATCTCTGACATATGGCAGTACAGCAGGCACTCGCTAGACTGTGGCCGGCTTCACTCGTTCATTGTGACGTAGTCGTGCAGTTTGCTCGCGTTTTTGAGCTTGGCAGCCAGGTGTTTATTGTTACAGATCCCTCATGCTCTCTGAAACAAAGATTTACCCACAGTAGCTAAGTGTGAAGGACGGTGATGAGAATCACCATTTAAATATCTATCTGTTTGGGTATTTTATCTAATTTCAATAGAGAAGATGGCTAGGTGCTACCATCTGATTGGGATCTTATAATTAATAAAATTAAATCCCAACCCAAGCATACAACTGCAAGACTTCACGATACTGTAAGTTCATACTGCGTAGCCGTGGTTAACTATGACATTAGGACGTCATACAACTTAATCCCCCCCCCCCCCCCCCGTGAACTTGGGTGCTGTAAATTACTCGAAACGTCGGGAATATAAAATAAGTTAATATACGCAATAAAATCCGTAAAACTAGTGTTATTTAAATGTGTAGTATTTGCGTAAATATAAGAAACCGCTCTGTACCTCCTTCAACGAGCCCCACACTGCCGCACAGATTTTTCTCGCTGTGTCTGTTCTGTATACAGTACATATTAGTTCAATGTGGCTGAGACCTATATCAAGTATTGGCCTTTTATGGCCTGATGAAGAAGAAGAACCTGCCATATCGAAGTTGTTCATTGCAATCTTAATTAAACAACTTTTGAACAATATTTAACAAAACAAACGTCACAGACTGGTGATTTGAAGTAGTATGCGATGGTATTAACTCTACGCTAATCACCAAGCCCCCTGTCTAAATCTGGGAAAAACTTCTAAGTAATGAATGGCAACAGCACATTCTTGTTATGATCTTTGTCCAACAAAGTACTTAAAAAGACTGTAGAAGAGTAAAACGTAAAAAGTGCAAATATAAAGTTCTAAACGCAGAGAGCTGAAATCAATTTGTCTATCCTTAAATTTATCTTAAACAATTTAAGAAAGGAATAGATTGTTTTTTCTCATTGTTGGCAGGATTTGCCAATTATTGATTAGAAATGTCAAACAAATATCTTCAGTCTATATCACCACCGAAAAGTTTTCCAGATATGATAACGTCACTATTTTCGTACAACATACACGCTTGCCGCTTCACGTAATATGATGGAAAAGGTCGGTAAAGGTGCGGCTTTACTTGAAGCGTATTTGTATAATCTCATTGCCTGATCGTAATTATAAATAAATAAATAAAAAAAATAATTAAAAAAAATAATTTTCAACGTGCGTTCAATATGAGACTACCCCTGCCTGTGTGAGTATCACTCTCATATCTAACTCTCCCGCCGAGCAGGACTCTGTTATATTCCCGATTTAAAGGTAAATACATTCTTTCAGTATAGTTACCGGATAAATTTACTAAATTATTTCTTACTCTTATTTTATCAATTCTCTTAATTAATTTTGTTCGGACGTACCTACAGGCGCCTCGTTGGTTGGTGTCATTTGTTTGGTATGATATTAAGTGAAGTCTACCGCTTATCATTCGGTGGGTGAGGTGAGGGAGATGAAACAGGGATATTCAGCACCATCTTCCTAATAACAACTTAAAATAATAAAAAAACTGCGGTTGCCAACTATGATAAATATCAGATTATGGGAGAGGCCTATATTCAACTGTAGACTTTGGTAAGCTGTAATAAATTATAATCCCATTTTCTACCGACTTCAAACAGGAGAAAGTACTCAATTCGACTGTATGTTTTTTTGTTTTTTTGTGTGTTACGTCATAACTTTTTTCTGGGTGAACCGATTTCGATTATTCTTTTTTTATTTGAAAGTTGGTGCCTACCATGTAGTTTCATATAAATTTGATCAAGGTCTAACCAATAGTTTTTCAGTTATTCTTAATAATTTATATTGAAGTCAGTTGTACAAAATTATTAATTTTTAATTATCTCACTTTAGTTACATATAAATATGAAAAGTTTAAATAATTTTGTAAGTCAAGTAGTTTTAGTTTTAGTCTATTAAGATTGTAGCATTTCTTCGAATTAATATACATACTGTTAAGCTCATGGTGGAACAAAATAGAATGGCGGAGAAGTAAATTCGGTTTTGTTCCCACTATTTTGAAGATTATTAAAGTTATTAAGAAGTTGCCACTCAACAATTTCAGCCTATAGATCCGTTAGATAATGTCATTTTTTTTTTCAATAGGACATTTAATACTAAGAGCGTTACAGCTACTGTGTGCTACTCAGGCTGAACTGATGGATACTTTAACTGTCTTACAGCTCTCTGCTGTTGGGTAAATTTTATACTCTGGGTTCTCGGACTCGGACAATCATTATAGTCTTACTATACAGAGAGGTCAGAAGTTAAATATACCGAGAGTCAAAATGGCACCGCTGAACAGACTCTTGCACTGCTCAAATTTCGACGGAGTGTAAAGTTTTCTTATAGCAAGGCAAGCACCTTTCTTTTCCTTATAGCAAAAATAGCAAATTGTACTTTTCGGTCCTATGTTTAATTTACCGAAAGACATGTTGGTAGTCTATAAGTAATCAACACCTATTTATTTCTAAAACTTAAATCTTTTTAAAACTGTAGTATACCTTTTTTGTGTTACAATAGATGGCGTTCAAATAAAAATCTTTACTTTTCGCATATTTTTAAATCCTTTGCTATGAAACTAATATTTTATTGAATCAGAATAATTTCTATGAACTACCTATAGTATTTAACTCAAAACTAAAATAAAACTGCTTTATTTTATATAAACAATAAACAATATATACATTTGAACTAACAAAATGCTAAAAGCTTACAGTGCAGACACGCCCTGTGTCTGCGGCGCCAGCTACAATTTTAATAGTTATGGTAATGTACAGAGAGACAAAACCTATTCGATTTCGAATTTATATTCCAATAGATCTTTATGAGATGCCGCCGCTGTATTGAAAGAAAAAATGTTCTAGATAAGTCTAGGATAACAAATGACCCTGTACACCTGCTCCTTTATACCTACTAATATTGAGAAAAGATTGATGTATTAGGAATTTCTCATAAATATCTCACGCAACATTTTCTATAGATATGACAATGGCTAGTATACCATTTTATACAAGTAAAAGAGATAAAGGAGCACGTTTTATACGTGGTAGAGCCATGCTACAGTTATATTTTAGTTGAAAGCCTTTTCCCTGGAAAATGGCATTCCACCTTAGACCTCAGGAATGACAACCCATCTGCATTTTGACTCTTAATTGAAGATGGATGTAGATGTCTGTGAACTACAGCACCACCTCTGTGGACTAAAACTCATCATACGAAACACAGCAGTATTGTGCTACTTTTCTAGTATTATACTGGTATTCTGTAAGAGCGCGGATCTTTCCCGTTCATATCGACCCACGCTGCATCTGTACCATGGCACGGCATGAAAACTCATCATACGAAACACAGCAGTATTGTGCTACTTTTCTAGTATTATACTGGTATTCTGTAAGAGCGCGGATCTTTCCCGTTCATATCGACCCACGCTGCATCTGTACCATGGCACGGCATGGTACAGATGCAGCGTGGCTCTATCACGTTAAATCTGCCTATGATACTACATTTTCATAACAGTTTGATTCCTTAATATTAGTGCAAGAATACACGTTATTGATTTTCGAGCTTCTTAATATTGTGTACGAGCAAGTGCATATAGTATGGTGGCGAGGTAAGAGAATTCATCTCTCTATTTCGTCCCGTGGGTGTCACAATGGGTGACTATGTTAAATTTTTTTTATAGAAAAGAGTAACAAACGAGCACACAATCCACCTGATGGTAAGTGGTTGCTGTGACCCATAGACATCTACATTTATTCTGAATAAAGAATCAAAATGCAGATGCGTCGTTACCCGTGAGGACTAAGATGGAATGCCTCTTTTCCAGTAAAAAGGGTCTCCAGTTCTCTACACTGACCATACGAAACAGAGCAGTATCAAGCTGCCATTTTACGCTAGAATTCTGTGAGAAAAATCTTATAGAGGGGAAAAAATATGAAATGAATGAGTTGTTTGAGCACGACATAGATAGTGGTTTATTTATAGAATAAGGGTAACAAACGAATGCACAGTACACCAAATGATAAGTAAATGCTGTGGCACATGGACAATTTACATTTATCTTTAATTAAGAATAAAAATGCATATGCATCGTCACCCCCAACAACTAAGATGGAACGTATCGATTCCAGCAAAAAGGGTAGAGGCCAAGGTCTAGCAATGAACTTTATTAGCTGATAAAGAAGAAGAAAAGAAGGCGCGATATTATTGTTGCTAGATTAAGAAGTTATTAATAATCCTAATATATTTGTTGTTTTATTTTTAGTTAGTAACAACAAGTCATTAATGTAAGTGAATACTGTGACCCATAGACATTTATATTTGTCCTCGATTAAGAATTGAACTTGATTTAAGAACACACATACGTAATACGTGTTGTGTTTTTACGTTGTAGAGCCATGCTGCAGCTATATTAGTAGTTTAGTTGTAGTACGAATGGGTCGGCTCGACCGGGTAAGAACCACGCTCTCATAGAATACTAGCGTAAAATAGCAGATTAACTGTATTGTGTTTCGTATGGTGAGTGTAGAGCACCGGACACCCTTTTTACTGGTAACGAGGCATTCGCACTTAGTTCTCACGGGTGACAACGCGTCTGCATTTTAATTCGTAATCGAGGATAGACAGAGATGTCTATGGGCCACAGTAACCACTTACCATCAGGTGGATAGTGTGCTCGTTTATTATCCTTATATACAACAATAATAATAATCCTTTTATATACATATTTATTCAATCCAACCAGATGGGAATAGTTTATAAATATCCCTATGATAATTATGAAAAAGTATTGCACAATTTCGGCATAAGTGACTTGAAATTACTTTATACTACTGATTTGTGTCAGTTGTTGTTTTTGGATTATTCAGTCTACTCTGTGATTATTGTAAAAATTATGGATCCGTGGAGTCTACATGCAATAAAGTTCCTTAATGAACTATTTCCAATATGTCGTAGCCGCTGGTGATCATTAAAAAGGTATTTTTTCGCTCAAAATTAAGATAGGATATTATAAGATATAGTTGTTTTGTAAATAAATGTAAAGTTCCATTTATAAATTTAATAATTCAATTAAATTTAAAAATGGAAGAATCTCCGGGAGAAAAACCGGCGACGAGGTTCGCCACCCGTCACGTCCTGTCTCCCGGAGGGGCGAAGAGTATCCACTCTTCGCCCCTCCGGGAGACAGGACGTGACGGGGACGTGCGGAGGCCCGTCTGGCTACGCTGAATGTATGTGGAGCAATGAATGATAAGATGGATGAAGTATGCGAAATGATGACTGATAGAGGAATAGATGTGTTATGTGTAAACGAGACGAAACGAAAGGGAAGGGATGTCACTGCACATGACATGTATACCGCTTACTGGTCTGGAGTAGACGAGACCGAGCGGGCATGCCAGGGAGTCGGTGTCATCCTTTCAGAAAGAATGGGTCAATGTGTGAAAGAGTATGAATGTGTAAGCCCAAGGCTGCTGTGGATACGAATGAAAGTGGACTTAAAGAAGTTGTTTGTGATAGGGGTGTACGCCCCAGATATGTCTAAGCACACTTACATCCGAGAGCAGTTTTGGGACATTGTAAGGTTGGTGGTAATGAAATGCAAGGAAAATGAAAATATTATTATGTTAGTAGATTTTAATGGAAGGGTTGGGGGTGAGGAGATCTGGTTATGAAAGGATATTAGGAACGTTTGGTGATGAAAGTATAAATGAGAATGATGAAGACCTCCTCACCGTATGTGTGGAAAAGAATCTTTTTGTGACGAACACTTTCTTTCGTCATAAGAGGATTCACATGTATACATGGGAAAGAGGGGATGATAGAAGCATGATAGATTTCATAATTGTGGATGAAAGAATGAGGAGCGCAGTGTTAGATACAAGGGTTTACCGGGGGTCCAACGTAGGAACGGATCATTACTTGGTCGTATGCCGAATTAATGGTCTATTCAGGCGTTGGCGGCATCGGACATCTGTGTCAACCACTGCGATAGAGCGTATAAGAATAGAGAGGCTACAATATGAAGGTGTGAAAGAGAAGTATAAATGTCGACTGAGGGAAAATATAAGTGGTGTGAATGAATTATGTATGAGTGATTTAGACTTGAAGACTGTATGGAATAATGTTAAGAAAGTTTTGGTGGATGCAGCCACCGAAGTATGTGGTGTAAGTAAGAGAAAGAATGAAAGGAAAAGTAATACTTTGTGGTGGGATGATGAGGTACGGATGGAAGTTGAAGCAAAGAAGAGAACATGGCTAGATTTACTAGCAACCAAAGCTGGTAATTCTAGCGATATGAATGATGAGATTGAAAGAAAAAAGGCAGATTTTAGACGTATAAATAAAAGAGTAAAAGAAGTTGTTGAAAGGAAAAAGCAAGAAAGGATGGATAAGAATGATAGAAGGATATCTGATAATTTCCAGGCAAATATTAAATTGTTCTGGAAACTCGTAAGAACTGCCAGGGGAAATTCAAAACAGCCTAGAATGAATGCTATACGAGACGAGAATGGCTGCATTCTGAATGATGAAGTTTCGAATCTAAAGAGATGGAAGGAATACTTTGAAAGAGTGTTTAAGAGTGAAGAGTCGTCTGAAGTAAGTGAAATAGAAATTCCGGAAGAAGTGGAGAGAGGTAGGGAGATAAGTGTAGATAAAATAATGAAAGCAATGAAAAGCATGAAAGCAGGTAAGGCAGCTGGATATGATAGAATATCACTCGAGATGCTAAGGGCTGGAGAGGGTGTGGTTGCAGGCCTGCTGTGCACCTTGTTTAATTTATGTTGGGAACTGAAGCGAGTACCGGAAGACTGGTGTAAAGCCGTTATAGTCCCAATATATAAGGGAAAGGGCTCACAGCAGGACTGTAAAAACTACCGTGGTATCAGCTTGCTTGGCATTGTGGGTAAACTGTATGCTAAGGTGTTAATTGAAAGAGTTATGGAAGAAACTGATGGAAAAATTTGGGATGTGCAAGCTGGATTTAGAAAGGGGATGGGGTGTACGGACCAAGTCTTTTCCATGCGCATGATTGCGGAGAAGTTTTTGGCCAAAAACCAGAAAGATTTTTGTGCGTTCATGGACTTGGAAAAGGCTTATGACAGAGTGGACAGGAATGTGTTATGGCAAACACTGAACTCATTTGGGTTGAGCGCTGGTTTGATACAGGCATTGAGGTCCCTTTATAGGGACTCTAGTGCTTGTGTCAGGATCAACGGGGTCTAGTCGGACTGGTTTGGCATACATAAAGGTGTCAGACAGGGATGTGTAGTTTCCCCGTGGCTGTTTAATCTATTTATGGACAGTTGTTTGCAAACTTTGAAAGTTGAAGAATGTGGGTTGAGAATGGGTGAGTTAACCGTCCAATGCCTTTTGTACGCCGATGATCAAGTCATATTTGCATCGTCGGCGGTCGAGTTGCAAATGATGGTTACTTTAATGAACTTGTCATTGAAAGAAAGGGGTATGAAAGTGAACGCAAGTAAGACGAAAGTGATGGTTTTTGAAAGAGAAGAGAGTAAAACGTTATGCGAAATAAGAATAGAAGGGGAGTTGATTGAGCAAGTGGATGAGTTTGTATATTTGGGATGTTTATTTAGCAGGGATGGTAGATATGATAAGGATATAGAAGGACGAGTAAACGCAGGAAATAGAGTGAATGGGGCTCTACACGCTATTATGAGGAGTCAGAATGTGTCAAATAAGGCACGTATGGCAATTCATAGTGCTGTGTTAGTCCCTACTCTAATGTACGGTAGTGAAAGTTGGGTCTGGCAGAAGAAGCATGAGAGTAGAATAAATGCTGTAGAAATGCGGTCCTTAAGGATTATGCTAGGGCTGAATCTAAATGACAGGGTGAGAAATAGTGTGATAAGAGAAAAGTGTGGTTTGCAAGATGACGTTTTGACCAGGATTAGAAAAGGAATGCTGCGGTGGTGGGGGATGTAGAAAGAATGAAAGAGGAAAGAGTGACAAAGCAAATTTATGTTGCAGAAGTGAACGGCAGGGTCGGGAAGGGACGCCCTAGACGAAAGTTTATCCACCAAATCGGCGATACATTAAAAATGGGCCAGATTAGGAGTACCCTTAACCGACGAGCGTGTATGTGTAGGTATATGGATGTGGAGGAAGCGAGAGAGGTGTGTCATGATCGTGCCAAATGGAAGTCCGTAGTCTCTGCCTACCCCTCTGGGTGACAGGCGTGAGTGTTTATGTTATGTTATATGTTATTCAATTCGAAATATGAATTAAAGAAGGATATCAACATCATTCTATTATTTCCACAGTTAACAATTTTCCAACGTGATATTATGGTTGCTATATTTTGCGACTCAATCGATTCTAATTAATATTTACGTTTAATTAGGATATCAGAACTGCACAGCGATAGGGAAAAAACAGGACGACGAAATAAGCAACGGGTTACAAAATTCGTTATCATATTTGCATGACAAAAACACATTTCGGCGTCAATTTCCGTTGGAGAAATTTGCTATGTATTTTTATAGAAAAAGACTGACGAACGTACTCACAGTGAAAAAAGACAAGAAGAAGAAGCTCAAATTAGCTCTCTATCAAGTTATACGCTCGAACGAGACATAATACGATATTCAGACACAGTCCCTAATTAAAGGTGAAACCTTATTTATTTAAATAGGCACACCAACTCAGTATGTACAAAAATATTGATTATACAGATATTATTATTTTTTTATTAAAAATAGGCTCACTCACGAACTCAGTCTGGCCCGAAAGCAAAAATGAGGTCTACTTTGAAGCGAGTTTGCCCAGGAGAAGGGTAGGGTGAGGGTAGAGAACCGGAGACCCATTTTACTGGAAAAGAGGCATTCGATCTTAGTCTTCACGGCTGACAACGCATCTGCATTTTAATTCGAAAACGAATATAGATGTCGATATCCATGGGCCACAGCAACCACTTACCATCAGGTGGACTGTGTGCTCGTTTGTCACCCATATTCTATAAAAAAAATGTAACTCTCATAAGAATTTGGGATCTAGATAATTTTAGGTTAGGAACTATAACTTTTAACGTGCCCTACGTTACGTACTCATTGGATGTAGTGATGATCTGGGAGGCATGCAGAAATTTGATGGATGCCAGTGACTCAGACTTTGTGACATTACTTGAGAAAGGCCTATATTCAAACTTGTGAAAGCTGTTATTATTATATAATTGATACTTGCAATTTTTCTCACTCGGTAAAATTCCAGCTTCATTTTTGTGATTTCGATAAGTATTATTACTAGTTCCACAATATTTATTTTAAATTATTATTATTATACTAATTATAAAACCATCTATCGTCTCAAGGCATCATCATGGTACATACCCGTGCGATATGTGTTAGATGTAATGTAATGATGATGATGTTATCAAAATATGCTTAAGATTGCTGTTGGCTTCAACAAATTAGTATGATTTGCTAAATTACCCTTATAATTATCGACCCTTACAACGCGATGAGTGAAATAACATCCCCGTCGCCTAACGATGCAATTAAAGTGGTTATTTACGCTGCGGCCGCCATATTTGCTCAGCCGCCTCGTCTGATGCATTTTAAACACGTACAATATGCATATTGCCATGCATTGTTTGACGTTGCAACGTCTTTACTTGAGCAAGATAATAATGTTCACTAATGAAAATACGTCATAAATACGTGTAGCATTCTAGATGCTTCACTGCCGGTAACATGAAATTGTCAATTACAATCTTAAGATTTGATTTACTACTTGCTTCGTGGTGAAGCTAAACATCCCTCTGTTACTCCGCGTACCCACAGCTAGGACGAACTTGCTTCAGAATGCACCATAGTCACTCCTGATGATGGAAGGCCTCGTTTCCAGTTTAAAGGGTCTCCGGTTCTTTGGGCTCACGAAGTAGAATAGAATAATTTTTATTCAGTATAGATTATTACATAATACTTATTGAAAATATTTTTTTTTATTTACCACACACAAAATCACAACAAAACACAGCAACATTAAACTACTATTTTTCTCTGGTATTCTGTGAGGGCATGGTCTTTCAAGCCGACCCATTCGTGCTACAACTATAATTTAGCTCCAACATTTCTCTTCACTTATAAAACATAAATTTAAATACAAATTCAAATTAAATTTGATTTGAGTTTTTTCATTTTTTATTGTTATTAGGAAAACGCTGCTGCCCGCCTCCTGGTATGTTTAGCTCTGTCGCCTGTCGCTGTCACGATAAAATATGCGGTAGTAGATATCATTAATACAACAATTATTTATACAATTATGAAATGTGTAGAATAATTATGCCCCGCTGGTGAATCAAAAACGTAAGTTGCTATGGCGTAAATATGCATAAAAAGACATTTTCATTTTCAGCGCTCACCGCAAATTACGCAGTACACGAGCAACTAGTACGAAGCCCATTAAATTTACCTACAATACCTACAATTCCTATCTGCCACTTGCACAGGATAGAGTATAACAGTAATAGAGCATTACAAAGCATAGATCTGTGTAATGGACATAGAATATCTGTTAGGTTGCTGGCCGTTATGCATATCTAAGCTCGGTTGCCTCTCTGTCAAACAGATTGGAGAATACAATGCATTCATATCAAGCAATCTCGTAGCCTCTTTAATAATATATTGATACTCATAAACTTCATATAATTTCATAAAATGACATGTCTTAGGAGAATGTTTGAGAAACAAATAGCATATTAATTAAAATATCTTATTATACACACAAATACAATAATATAAATATAGGATATAACAGTATCAACATTTTCTTTTTAATAATTGTCTAACAAAATGAAAAACAAAATGTTTTATTTCGGCGTCAACTGACTCTAGATTACTTCTAATTGTAAATTGAATAAAACAATACGTATAATATACGTTTCGTCTCTTTCTTGTGTTCCATGTAGTCCACTGCTAGATCTGGCCCTAGGTACAGTGGTATTGAGAGAGAAGAAATTTCAACTACCGCGATTTGAAAATACGTCCAGGTACGTAGGCGTAGGCACGCCGAGACACGGGGAGCCCCCGTGTCTGCATAGCGTAGCCTTGCCTTTGTAGTGAGTTCCATATAATATGTAACACCATGGTGTTACATAGTTACATAGTTCCGAGTTCATCACTAATGCCCGTATAAACGTTACTCAGCTCAAGTACACGCACTTGAGTACAATCTTGAGGCTATGATCTTATTAATAAACATATCTTAAGATGCGGTTTAGGTTTACGATATCAGCTGAGTGCCAAACTGTTTAAAAACGAAACTCGACTCTCAAGTGTGTGTACTTGAGTGCAAGTCACAGAAAAGTATTCCTAGGTACAGCGTTTTGAGATACTGTTTTATGTGTTTATTAATTTTCAACGATCTTGAGATGCTGATATCGTAATGAGGGCGTATCAAATGATTACGCACTTGAGTTCGTCGTTGAGTAACTTTTATTAATACGAGCCTCAGTGATAGGGCTCATTTTCTGCCTACCTAGTCAACAACCCAGGTGGCAACTAGTAGTTGCCACCCTATTCTAATCTAATTTTTTGTCTTTGTTCTATATCGTTTCTATGCGTACAGCAAAGGAGTGGAATAATTTGCCAGCATCTGTCTTTCCATCCGATTACAGTGTGGGTGTCTTCAAGGCAAGAGTGAATAGGCTTTTGTTAAGTCAGTGCGCTTCACCATTTTAGGCTACATCACCACTTACCATCAGGTGGGATCGTAGATAAGCGCTGGCTTAGTAGAATATAAACAGTCGAGTGGCTAATATAGAGGCCTCACTTTCTGCCTATCATGGATATGTTTCTTCGATCCTACGTTACGGCTTAATAATTTGGGGTAATTCTGTCGATTTAATTAGAGCTTTTCGCAGGCAAAAATAATGTATAAGGTCTTTATGTGGAGCACATCAATTAGATAGTTGCATTCCCCTTTTTCGCAAATATAAAATATTGCCACTTCCTGCATTATATATTTACGAAATTTGTGTCTTTGTTCACAAAAATAGTAATTTATTTGAAAAACAAAACGACGTAATAATTAGGACTAATAGAAACATACATAAGTTGTTTGTACCAAAGCAAAGAATACAACTTAACTCAAAAAATATATATTGCATGGCAATACATGTTTACAACAAATTGCCTGTTTGTTTAAAAAAAATGAACATAGGAATCTTTAAACGTAAATTATATCAATTTCTTTTAAATAAATGTTATTACTCTATAAATGACTTCTTAAATGATAAATTTGACTTGAATTGTAATTATTGCATACCTTAAGCGAAAGCGCAAGGTAATGTTCTACTATCGCCTAAAAATTAAAATTCCAACATTTTATCGAATAAAATCGTATCTAGCAATCATATTATACATATAAATGATATAAAAACCACATTATTAGAAAGATAAATGATTGTTGAACTTATTAATAATTTTTTTAAATCGATTAATTGCTATTTTTAAATAAAAAAAAGGGTTTTAGTGGCTTATGGTGTGAATTTATCATGTCCCTGTGGCTTGTAAACACTATAACTTTTGAAAATATCAATTGTTTAACTCAATCTATTTTTTAATCTCTTTATCTATCATGTGGGAAGCCACTGAATGTAAATGGCAGTGTAATTTTGTTTTGTTTAGCTATAATTAATTTTTTTCGGCTCCAAAATGGCGAAATTTTCGTTGATTTGGTTGCCTCGTATACAAATTATTTCTGTAAATGGGGATCTATAGCCACAGAGTAGTTTAGTTCACAGAGTACCTTTGTATTAAGTTTAGTTAGGCTTCAGTTGCCGTCGTGAGTGGACATTGTTTCGGTTGTTTTCAGCGGCTCAAAAAGATCGCTGTACAAATACACAATATTCGAATAACCAAATTTCTTAAATACTTGATTATAATAATCATAAGAGATTATTTTATTACAATATTTAAAAGCACAGAATAAATAATAGTAGTACGTACTAAAAGTAAGTAGTATAATTTTTTTTGTCATGGGTGACATTTTCATGCTTTTCGAGGGTGTCGAAACCGATAGGGTTGTCGAAATGTAAATCCAAGATGGCGGCCGCAATAGGTATCAATTTTTTCATCATGGGTGTCATTTTCATGGTTTTCGAGGGTGCTGAAGCCGATAGTGCTGTCGAAATGTAAATCCAAGGTCGAGGCTGCAATAGGTATAAAATTTTTCATCATAGGTGTCATTTTCATGGTTTTCGAGGGTGTTGAAGCTGATAGTGCTGTCGAAATGTAAATCCAAGATGGCGGCTGAATTAGGTACCAATTTATTCATCATGGGTGTCATTTTCATGGTTTTCGAGGGTGTTGAAGCCGATAGTGCTGTCAAAATGTAAATCCGAGATGGCGGCTGCAAAATATGGATGTTCCTTACGTCTGAAATAAACACTTATTATTATTATTATTATTATTATAAAATATATCAATTTTTTCATCTTGGGTGTCATTTTCATGGTTTTCGAGGGTGTTGAATCCGATAGTGCTGTCGAAATGTAAATCCAAGATGGCGGCTGAAGTTGGTATCAATTTTTTTATCTCGGGTGTCATTTTCATGGTTTTCGAGGGTGTTGAAGCCGATAGTGTTGTCGAAATGTATTTAAACTACTTTAATAATTCCGTATAATCATGTTATACGTAATTTTTTTAATACGCTTAAGGTATGCCCAATTGGATTTACCAATATATTGAAATTAATCTCGACTTAACTTATTGACATGTTTTAACTAAAAAATATTATGAATTAATTGATTGACATTTTTGTTTTTATATAGATGCTACTTATTTTCCTTAAGTAAAGCTGTAAATATATTTATATTCTATAATAATTAATCTCTTGGTATTCTCTTAAATTCTAACATAATCTGTGTGAAAATATTTGTACGCAGGAAACTGCAGAATATTTAGGATCTCAATTATTCTGTAACAACTTAAATGTACCATATTCTAACAAATAAATCATCTTATCTTATCTTATTTAATGGTCGCCTAATAGCAGTGCATACCCTTCTGTGTTCCAGCCTGAACAGTATAGAGAGCCAGTATAATTTCATGCTGTGAAGGATTCCTTTTTAGTCCTCAGAGGTGACAATGACAATTGCCGTGTAGTGGCTGTTGAGAGTATCCACTACCCCATATCTTCTCGTAGGTGTCGTAACAGGCGACAGTGGGAAACAGGCAGGAGATGGGCAGCAGCATCTTCCTGATAACAGCAATAGCAAAAACTGCGGTTGCCAACCCGCTCGCAAAGCGTAGCAACTATGGCAAATACCCCCCATGATGAGAGTAACAAAGAGTCGGCCCCCAGTCCCCGGCGGCCCCGCTATTCATGGCTACGGTGGCGACCATGGTAACGGCGGGGCAGGGGGGGCTAAGAATCTCCGGTGGAGGTTCGGTTGCCACCTAAGACGACTCGACCTGGCAACATACAACGACCGCACCCAGAGGACTGAAGAGAAGATCGTGGAGCTGGAAAAAGAGATAGACAAGTTACGCTGGCATATTATAGGATTATCTGGGGTCCGAAGAGAGGGTGAGGACACGGTAATCCTCGAATCCGGCAACTTGCTCTATCACCGGGAGGAAGAACATCTGTCCCAAGGAGGTGTCGGAATTATCGCCCACAAGCCTCTCGTTAACAACGTTTTAAAGATTGAGAGTGTGTCGACGTGACGACCTTATACTCAGAATCACCAAACAGTATTCGCTGTGAGCTGAAAGTAGGGAAATTTAGAATAGGGCAATGGAACCCAAGGGGCCAGCAGCTGGCCGACTTCATGGAGAAAGAGGGACTCTTTATGATGTACTCTCTTCCAGAAGCGGCCCCACAGTAAATGGACCTGGTCGAGCCCCGAAGATTTGACAAAAAATGAGATTGACTTCATTATAACGACCAGACGACAACTGTTCAGTGATGTCTCCGTGATCGAGATGGTGAAAACTGGTAGCGATAACCGAATGGTTAGAGGCACACTGAACCTAAACGTTAAGTTGGAGAGGTCACGTCTAATGAAGTCAACGCGCCGGCCCCCTCGTGCTCTATTCCAAAGTCCCGAAACCTTTCAGCTCGAGTAACAAAACCGTTTTCAGCGCTTAGAAGACTGCAATGAAGTGGAAGATATGAATGACAAGCTCGTGGAAACTGTCCATGCGGTCGGAGCTGATTTCTGCAAGACACGCCGCAGAAGAACACAAAAACTCTCTGATCACACTCTTAATCTCATGGCTGTTAGACGGGAGATGAAGCTACAGTCTTCAACAGATTTGACAGCATACAGACAACTGAACAGACAGATCGCCAAATGCATGCGGCGGGACTTACGCATCTTCAATACAGCTTGTATTGAAGAAGCGATCGAGCGTAACCAAGGCTTCAAAGTGTTTGCCAGAGATCTGTTAATGCGAGAGAGTTGTTAAATGGGGAGAAACTGAGTCTTGTAGATACCACCATTTTTCTTGGAATCACACTAGACGCGAAGCTTCAATGGAGCCCCCATATATCAAAACTAGCAAGCAGACTTAGTTCTGCAGCATATGCCGTAAAAAAGATTAGAAGTCTAACTAGTGTTGAAACAGCTAGACTAGTTTACTTTAGCTATTTCCATGGCATAATGTCGTATGGTATTTTGCTATGGGGACACGCAGCTGACACTGAAATTATATTTGTTTTACAGAAGAGGGCCATAAGAGCAATTTATGATTTAAAGCCTAAAGAGTCTCTGCGACAAAAATTTAAGGAAATTAATGTATTAACTTTGGCCTCTCAATACATTTATGAAAATGTAATGTACGTACACAAAAATAAAAGTAGTTTTACAAAAATAAGTGATATTCATTCTGTAAATACTAGGAACAGACACAAGCTAGTAGTACCGGTTACTCGACTCCATCGAGTCAGTAATTCATTCTTGGGGCGATGTATACGCTTTTACAACAAAATTCCAGAAAATATACAAAATTTGACCTGCTCAAAGTTCAAAAACTTTATTAAACTAAGTTTCTATAAAAAGGGTTATTATAGTATTAAAGAATTTATAGATGATAATAACCCCTGGAAATGAGGTGATCGCTACCAAGCTATTTCTAATTTGTTGTGTTGTTAATTTGTGTAACATACATGATTGTAAGCTGTTATTTAAAAAAAAAAGTCCCGCTGGGTTTCTTGCTGGTTCTTCCCAGGACAGAGGTTTTTTTTCGAACCAGTGGTAATTATACAAAAGAGTGACTTTCAATAAGCATTATTTATAATCTATATTGAATAAAAAAGTTTCTGTTTCTGTTTCTGTTTCTGTCTTCCAGAAAGAGCCAACTGCCAAAGGTGAAGATCGAGTGTGGCAGCATTGTTTCCGGGACACCTGAGATTTTGAGTGAGATTTATAGGTTCTATGGGCAGCTGTACACGTTATGGTTGGAGCCACACGCAACGATAACGATCCAAAAGCGAGCCTTATCCGAAACTATTCCGAAGATCCCGAATGTCAGTCTGAGCGAGATTAGAATGGCTCTCCAGCACCTTAAAACCGGCAGGGCCCCAGGTGCCAGGTGAGGATGGAATTACAGCGGAGCTTTTGAAAGCTGGTGGAAAACCGATACCTGAAGTCCTTCAGAACCTCTTTAATTTCGTCCTCTATGGTGGCACTACTACGGTGATTAGGAGCAGAAGTGCGGTGGTCTTGTTCTTCAAGAAAAACGACAACGCTCTCTTGAAGAACTACAGACCGATTTCCCTTCTGAGCCCGGTCTACGTGCTGTTTTCGAGAGTCATTACGAATCGTCTCGCACGCAGACTTGACGACTTCCAGCCTCCCGAACAAACCGGTTTCCGAAAAGACTTTAGTACCATTAACCACATACACACCCTTGGGCAAATTGTACAGAAGGCCGAAGAGTATAATTTGCCAATTTGCCTTTCGTATGTGGACTATGAGAAAGACTTTGATTCCGTCGAAATTTAGGCGGTGCTGCAGTCCCTTCAGCGGTGCCAAGTTGACTGTCGGTATATCGAAGTGCTGAAGTGTTTGTACAGTAGGGCTACGTTGGCTATCCGAGTACAGAATCAGAGTACGAAACCTACTCAACTGCAGAGACGTGTAAGACAGCGTGACGTTATATCCCCGAAACTCTTCACCGCCGCATTGGAAGACGTTTTCAAGCTTCTGGACTGGAATGGATACGGTATTAACATCAATGGCGAGTACATCACTCACCTCAGATTTGCCGAGGATATAGTCCTTATGGCAGAATCGCTGGAGAATCTAAGCACTATGCTCAATGACCTCAATAGTGTCTCCCAACGGATAGGTCTTAAGATGAACATGGACAAAACAAAAATCATGTTTAACGTCCATGTCACACCTATGCCAGTAGCTGTTGGGAGCACTAGGCTCGAAGTTGTTGACGATTATGTTTACCTGGGACAAATAGTCTAACTAGGTAAGTCCAACTTCGATCGAGAGGTCAATCGACGGATTCAATTCGGCTGGGCAGCGTTCGGGAAACTACGACAGATCTTCTCGTTAGACATACCTCAAAATCTGAAAACGAAATTGTACAACCAGTGCGTGTTGCTAGTGACGACTTACGGATCTGAGAAGTGGTCCTTCACTGCTGGCCGTATGAGGAACCTCAAGGTCGCTCAGCGAGCTATGGAGAGGGTTATTCTCGGGGTTTCTCTGCGTGATAATCTTCGAAATGAGGATATCCGCATTAGAACCAGAGTAACCGACATAGCCCAACTGATTACTAAGCTGAAGTGGCAGTGGGTCGGCCATATAGCTCGAAGAACCGACAACCGATGGGGAAGAAAGATTCTCGAGTGGCGGCTTCGTACCGGTAGGCGAAGTGTAGGGCGACCCCCCACTAGATGGAGTGACGACCTGGTAAGACATGCAGGAAGTTGATGGATGCAGGTGGCTCGGGACCGTGCTTTGTGGCATTCCTTGGGGGAAGCCTATGTTCAGCAGTGGACTTCTGAAGGGATGTAGTGATGAGGTGACATTGCTTCCTTGGTTGTAGGTGTACCTACATAGGCTACAGTAGCCACTTATCATCAGGTGGACTGTATGTTATTTGTTACTATCATTTTATTAAAAAAACATTAAGTTTTGAGTCAGTGACAGTGACAGCACAAGACTTAACGATATCTTAAAATTGAATAGCGCTTCAGTATTTGATATGAGTTTATTCTCACACACCAACTATAGTTATATCTAGAGTCGGATGATCACAATTCACAACATGATAACACATTCGAAATCTTACGTAACGTTACATATATATTGTGGTGAATTCGTGTCGGAGTCGTGACGGAGACGTGACGCGTGTCGGCTGTGCTTTTCACGATTAAGCTGAGGGCTGGGTTGGGTTTGAAATTATGTCACCTGAATTTGAGGATTCTGTCACTGTGGGGGGGGGGGGGGGTCAAGGAGGTTTATTTGAAGCACCCCCATTCAATTTTTGCTGCCAGAGCAGCGTCGAAGTATTTTTAATTATTTTTTAAAAAATATTGGCAAATCACTAACCAAACGTGAAATGGAACGTAGATTTAACTAAATTCTAACGTGTTTGATGTAGCATCTGTCAAAGTCATCTCAAAATGCGTAAAATAAATCTGCGATTCTGAGGATCTGCGATTAGAGGTGCGTAACATACGTTCCGCTGAGTTTTTGGTGCCCTTAATTAAAAAACATATAGAGATAGGCACCGCGATTCATACAGATTTTTGGAGAGCATGTAACTGCCTAGAGGAACATGGGTACTCCCACAAAAAATGAACCACTCGGACCCTGACAATCCATTCATGGCTCCAGATGGGACTCCAACACAAAGAATAGGGTCACAATGGATAGCCATGAAAAGTTTTTTTTTAAAAAGACAATTATAATCATCCATAAAATTTTGGTGATACCATAGTAGAGTATTTGTGGTGACGGAATAGTGCAAATTTTCTCAAATATCTATAAATTATTTTTATAAACTAAATTAATTATAACAGTTAATATTTTGGTGTTTTATTGAGTGCAAGAGCGAGCGAAGCGAGCTCGGGACTCACCAAGCCCCACCAAGCGGGGCTCCGTCGATCGGGCTACCCTCGACTGCGCTACGTTGAGTGGCGTGGAGCTTCCCTCATCCAACTCTCTCTCCCCATAAATCAGGTTTATATTGTCAAAAACATTACGAAAACATAACCTCAAAATAAGATTTTTAAAATTTATAAAAAAACTAAGCACGTCCGGCAGGGAAGGGAAGGGGGCGACTCTACAACTCCCCTCACCAGCGACTTACTTTCAAACCGTACCCTGAAGGCTCGCGTACTTTGTAGTGTGCCGACAATTATTGAACTAAAGTAGGCTTTCCAAGAGTTAAATGTCTGGAAGATCAAGGTTTTATCTTAGCTATTTTGTAAGTGTATAATCATTTATGCGATTCTGTGATTTAAAAAATATAATTTGTTACATTTTACACTTTGTACACTTTTTCTACTCATAAAAAAAGTTTATCTAGTGTTTGCCTTTGCCTTAAGTGCCTAAAACGGAATAACTAGTAACCGACCGAAGATTCGGTTTCGGTTTCGGTTTCGGCAAGTTTCGGCAAAAAAATCTAGTTTCGGTAATAGTTTCGGTTTCGGCAAAAGATCTGCCGAACCTTCGGCGGCGCCGAAACTCAGAATTCGTGGATTATCGTGCGTCGTTCGGACGAGTTCGTGACTCGTGTATTATTTATAATTATACAGAAACAAAAACAGAAACTTTTTTATTCAATACAGATTATAAATAATACTTATTGTAAGTCACTCTTTTGTTTAATTACCACTGGTTCGAAAAAAAAACTCTGTCCTTGGAAGAACCAGCAAGAAACCCAGCGAGACTTTTTTTAAATAACAGCTTACAGTCGTAGAGCTACGTCTCGTGGACTGATATAAATGTGGGCGAAGTTGTATCAGCGAGGTCCCCTTTCTTCGTTCCAAGGATCTACTCAATAGATCTATCCTACCAAACATGCTTTGATATACCTACTCATATCTATTAATTCCTGATAAGTCTCGTAATCCGTCAATGTAACAGTCGCGGTCTTTGAAGGTAGTTACAACGGCCTCGCAGTCGCACTTAAGAGGGGCTTCTTGCGAGGCCCCAAACAAACACACTTAAATTTATGACTTTCATTTTCGAGTGTAAAAGTGATCGAATTAATTAGTCATCTGTGGTTAAGGGCGTCGCATATTGGGGGACTCGCAAGGCCCCTTTAAGTGCGAGGCCGTGGTCGAGGGCCCACTTCGCCCACGCCTAGCTACGCCACTGCTTACAATCATGTATTATTATTATTTTTTAAAATGTTACACCCACACTAGGATTTTCTCCTGTATCGTGGAGGCAGTTTACAAACATAAATTGCACGAGGACAAAAATCTAGACTCGGAACAATTATCTGTAGGGCATACAAATACTTGTTCCGTGCGGGATTCGAACCCGCGACCCCCAGCGCAACAACTCATTGCTAAGCCACTGCGCCACGGAGCCGTCCAATCATGTATGTAACACAATTAAAAACACAAAACATATTAAAAATAACTTGGTAGTGATCACCTCATTCCATTCATTATAATAACCCTTTTTTACAAACTTAGTTTATTAAAATTTTTGAACTTTAGTCAGGTTTCGTAAATTTTCTGGGATTTTGTTAAGCTGTGTGTATATTGTGTGTAAGTGTGTGTGTGATATTATATTAAGTTAATGCCCTCATTGAATAATATTAACAATATTGTGAACACAATAAAATATGTTCTCAATTAGCGAGTAACTTTTTATGGGTGTAAGTGTTGATTTTTTTTACAAAATTGACTTAAAAAGTATTTCTTAACGTTAAATTGTTGATTCTTACTTTAAAATAAATAAATATATTGCTACATGACTATTACAATTACTGTTTCTCATTAACATGCATTACCTATCTGTATATGTATAAAAATATACCAGATTACAGTATACAATAAAAAATAATTAACATGTCTAAATAAGTTTCGGTTTCGGTTTCGGCCGAAACTGACACCTAGACCGAAGGTTCGTTTTCGGTTTCGGTTTCGGTTGAAAATCCTGTTTCGGTCGGACACTAGGAATAACCATTCAACATAGATTAAAGAAATCATTTAAAGTATTTATTTGCTATTACCACTGTTTGGAAAAAAAACTATTCTAGGAGTAACCAATTAGAAACCCAGTTTTTGTTGTGTAGAATAAGGGCTGTGCAATTTGCATGACTATGACAGCACACAGTTCACCTGAGGTAAGTGGATGCTGTATGCCCATAGACATTCACTCTATCTTCGATAAAGAAACAAAATGCATAATATTATGAATTGTCATGTGTAAGAAGGAATGCCTCGTTTCTAGTAAAAAGGGTCTCCGGTACTCTATACTTAACATACGAAATACAGCAGTATTAACACAAATAAAATCTCTTTCTTAAGCTAAAACCTTTGATATTTATTGTTGTACTAAGTGCTAAGGCTTCAAACGCGGCCACAGATCACCGTTAGCCGCGGACCAACACGATGGAAGAGGGGTAATCTCATCAGAGTGTACCATAAACAACAATATCGTTTACGTGCGTAAATTCTCATTAAGACCACCGCATGGCTGCCCGTTTCAAGCGATATTTCATAATACTAACATAGCACTATAAAATATTTACACGCGTAGCACTCGCGCTTTTAGAGAAAGTAGTGTTGTATGCGGCCAAGCGCAGACAAAATTACTCTAATAGAGTAATAAATTACTTTAAAATAATATACCATACTATATCAGTTTCAACACACAATACATGTCCTTAAGAAAAACGTTAAGAAAACAATTAATTCATACTTCAACATAACACTTTTATTCATACTTATCTTCACGCACAATCCCTGACGGGGTAGCCAGAGAGAACAGATCGCCAAGTGTCACGATCCTTACATACCTCTTTCGCTTCTATTTTCTTTTATTCATGCTTATTTAAATCTTAAGTAAATGTACCTAACTGACGTAAGTTTATTCCAACTTTCTTTAATCTGAGTATGGTCTAAGAAATACTTCTTGCTTCACTGATGTATGTGCTACAATTTTATGTTTTAGGTGATTACTAATTATGTATTATTAACCCCGACGAAAAAAAAGGGTGTATGTTTAACGTGTGTATCTAAACCGTGAACCTATTTAGATGATTCTTTTTTATTTGAAAGCTGGTGTTTCTCATATGTTTCCCATATAAATATAATTGACCAAGATCAGACCAGTAATTTTTGAATTATCCTTAATAATGCGCATCATATTTTTATTGAAGTCGGTTGTACATTTTTTTTTTTATTTTTACCACTAGTTATAACGAGCATTTGTGATTCATAAACAGAGTTATATAATGCGTATCGAAAAATTATTTTAGTCGTGGTACCTCAGAAGCTAAGCGCTTGCCGCAAATTTCACAATACGCGAGCAACCAGGGTTCGATCCCCGATGGTATGAATGAAATTATCAATATCAATTTTATGTGTTGTTTTACTATTTAAGTGCATGCGTGCACACGTGCTTGCGTAAAGCCAGGAATTCACTTGACGGACATGTCCACGTGCATGTCTGTCCGGGCATGTCTGTCGCCGCAATACACTACACAGACTCATCAGTTTGTTTTAGACCAGGCATGTCTGTGCCCGCGAAGACAAAATGGGATCGCGCGGACGTTCAACAGGCAAGTCTGCCAGACCGACTGTGATGGTCCTACACTATCAAACTTTGCATAGACCTGTCTATAGTAGCAAAGTCCGGCAGGCATGTCTATAGACATGCCCGCGGGCATGTCCGTCAAGTGAATTCCCCGCTTAAGTATGTACGTGCATGCGTGCGTGCGTGCGTTCGTGAGTGCGTTCGTGCATGCGTTCGTACGTGCGTTCGATAACGTAAAGTAGTAACAATACAATAATGCTGATGTGTTTCGTATGATGATTTTTTCAGCAGTTTTTCATCTTCAGCTGTTTGTTTTTAGTTATTATTAAGAAGATGCTGCTGCCCATCTCCTAATGTGTTTTCCTCTGTCGCCTCTTACGACACCCACGGGATGATAATGGGTAGTGGATATTCTTACACCGCCACTACACTGTTAGTACTTGTTGAAAGTTTTTACTGACTTGTATTAACCAGCTATACATAAAACCACAAATATATTAAGATTATTAATAACTTCTTAATCTAGTAACAATAATATCGTGCCTTCTTTTCTTCTTCTTTATCAGCATATAAAAGTCCACTGCTAGACATCTACCCTGTTCACTGGAAACGAGACATTCTATCTTAGTTCAGGAGGGTGACAACGCATCTGCATTTTGATTCTTAATTATGGATAAATGTAAATGTATATATGCCACAGCATCCACTTACCATCTGGTTGATTGTGTGTTCGTTTATCATCCTTATTCTATAAAAAAAAATAGTAATGGATGAACGCCAACACCACATGGTACAATTTTACCACTGCTTCTCTAATAAGATAATGAAACACTGTATTTAATCAAATAACACTTACATTGTGTTTGCACTAAAGGCTTTATCGAAATTTGAGTAATCTCCTGAAACAAAGAAACCGTAAAGTGAGATTTATAGGCAGTAAACATCCATAGTAAATATCCATAGATTTATAGATAGTTCGCCATAAGGCCAAATATTCTTTTATTGAAGCAGATATTAAAGAATGTGTATTTCGTATATTCGGTACCTTTTATTGTGCGATTCAATACGAGATAATATCAGTAAGAATACGGCATTTGCCTTATTGATATTAATTTGACGTGGGTTTTGTTGTAAATATAGAGACACTTTTTGCTTACTTAAGAATAAAATTATTTACAGGACAATGTTATGACCATAAAAAAGGAATGGTCCATCGATTTGGACACGCAGAAGGGGCCAACTTTTTTGACTTCATAAACTTTAAATTGGGAACTATTTTCTGCCGACTTCCAAAAAGGAGACGGTACTCAATTCGACTGTGTTTTTTTTTTAATGTGTGTTACCTCATAACATTGTACTGGGCGAACCGATTTCGATGATTCTTTTTTATATGAAAGCTGATAGTTTTCGTGTGGTCCTGTATGAATCATCAATCAAAAAAATGATCAAGGTCAGACCAATAGTTATTGAGTTATTCTTAAATAACCTATATTGAAGTCGCTTATATTAAAGTGGGCTGTACAAAATTTTTTAATTTTAAATTATATTATTAACTGACTTCAAAAAGGAGCAACTTCTCAATTCGAGTGTACGTTTTTTGTACGTATATTACGAAATATCTTTGCAGATTTTGAACTTCAGGGGTGGTCCCATATAAATATAGAAAAAAAATTTACATATATTTTCTTGTTTAGCAATTTGAAGTCAGTTTTTCTTTTTGTTAAAAGTTATAATTATTTCACGCCCTTTTATGCCTACTTTTGCTTTTTACTACAAGTTTACTTTTTTTGATTCCTTTGAGTGGAACAAAAAATATCACAATCTCAAGGTACAGTTTCATTAAAAAAAAATCTCCTATTTTCCAATCACAGGGATGGAATTTTACTCTAAATTTTTATGGGATTATCTCTGAAGTACGTTTTTATTAAATATATTTATTGTTAAGTATTGTATAACGTATGACCTACTTCAGGGATGGTTTCATAAAGAAAATAATTAAAAATCGGTTAACAAGTAACGATGATATCGCGTAACATACGAGTATATACAAAAAAAAGAACAAAGGCACATTCGAATTGAGCCCCGATTTAAATATGAAATTATTTTGCTGGCCTTACAGGTGTTTTTTTTTTCTGTTAATTAATGTGGGCTTACCCCTGAAGTACATCCTATACAATAAAAAATAATCATCAAATTCGTTTTTAAAGTTGATGAAAATATCGCTTAACATACATATAAAAAACATACAGTCGAATTGTGCTTTCAACTTTAAAGTTTAATTATTCGACCCTTTTTAGTGGGCTAAGTAATTTCCAAGCTTACATAAATCTTGTCAATAATGCTTTTTTGAAATTGGTTAAGACTTGTAAAACCAATTCTTCAAAACTTATGTGTGTAACTTGGATAGTTAATTTGAATCTCATAACTGTGTTTATTACATTTTTACTCGAACACAACAACCAACAACGTCAAGCTTTAACTAGAATGAGGCAATATTATTCTACAAAAAATGGTGATTTGTTTTCTTATGATGAGTAGAAAGAATCGAAGGCCCTTTTTATAGGTTACGAGGAACCTTAGTTCTTAAGTTTGACAACGTACGAGTATTTGCATTTTGATTCTTAACCGAAGATAGATGTGGGTGTATATAAGCCGTAGCATCCACTTACCACGAGTTACATTAAATATATTATGTGCTCATTATCTCCCTTGTATGAAAATAGTCCACTTCAAAACATCAAGCATCATTGAGACATCTGAATCCATCGACTCTCTACATGCCTCATGATCGTTATCCATTAAGTGAGAGCTCGCGCTACATACTCGAGGACTTTACTTCCCCAACATAATATTTAACAACATATTATTTTATTTTTTAAACATTTTAATTTAGCCATTCATCGGAAATAAAATCAAAGGTAGTTAAAACGACACAACACCAGTCACCAATCCTACCATTTATATAGCGATTAACGTAATTCCGACTTTCAACATATAACCCTATTTACTAGACGGATGGCTCCTTTTTTACTTCACCTCGGTAGGTACCACGCTCTTTCTAATTCTGCCGCGAAATAGCAGTGCTTGTTTCAAACTGAAGGATATAGAGTACAATGGCTACCTAATAACAGGCTGTCAAGCCATCATTCATTCCATCTTAGTCCTCAGAGGTGACGACACGTATGTAGCCTTCTTTGTGTAAAGTTGGTTGTATTAATGGTGTCCATGGACTGCTGTAGCCAGTTACCATGAAGTGAACTGGAAGATCGTTTGTCACTTTATAAACAAAAATCCTCTTAACTATGTGAGAGGTCCATGTATATTAGTCAACTGTGGCGGAGATAAATGACACTAATGAGATAATAATACAATTAATAGAATCAAGCGTTAATTTGTAGAAGTACATTATATAAGTTGGCAAAAAATTACTTCGCTTACATCCACACGATAAAATAAAATTATGTGTCTTACCTAGTTTGAAGAGCACCTCCCGCCCTCACTCAATTGCGTGCACTTTCACCAATGGTGACTGAACTAGGAACTTTAAGATAATAGTACAATTAATAATGAAAAGCTAATGGGAAAATAAAATGACAGAATCCACTCAGCGTTCTTTGTTAACTTTATGTTTAATATATATTTGTATGTGCAAATGTATATTTTTATATATATTTGAATATATTAAGTTCATTATGTTAATATGTATTCAGTTATACGTTTGTATATAGAATTTCTGTACCTACTTCTTTTTACATCTACCTCTTTTATCTCTGCACTACTCTAACGTAGACTGATAGATAATGCCTCGGGAATTAAGTTCGCGTATATACATTTCAGTATACATATAATTAAATAATTTGTACATTTGTAATTTAATCATCCACCTTATAATCGCACACCGTTGAATTCTCCAAATTGTAACAAAAGCTTTGAAAATATATCACGCTGAGCACCAATTCCTTGAAATATTACAAGCAAACATGCTTTTATGAGTGTAGCAGTAAAATACCCGACAATGTATGCTTATGTTTACAGGCTACAAATTTTGCTTTACGATTCTGTTATTCCGAGATTACTTACCTAAATTCCTGTTTTATTTCACACGTACGCAAAAGACAGATGTTATTTCATTATTCTGTGATTTGATTTGCATCCGGAATGGTAATTTTATCGAAATTTATAACTGTTTTTTGGGTTCTGTAACTCAAAGGAAAAAAACGGAACTCGTATAGAATCACATTTACGCTCATCTGTGCGTATGTAATGACCTTTTTTCAGGGACAGTGAGGGGTAGAGACATATATTCAAAATTAATATCAAATACTTGGGTCTGCTATCCTTTAGTAAATCAAAAAATTCAAAATTTTTTCACTCATCAAAAGCTATAGGATCTTCCCGTTGACCTAGAACCGAAATTCGCAAGAAGCGAGGTCTCATTTCATATGCAAATAGAAAATACCGAAAGTCAATAATTTTTAGTTATATCAGACGAAGAAATATGTTTTTGCGATTACAGAGCTATATTTGCTGTCGGAACATCGCGCGTGATGTAGATCTATGTATGGAGGAACATTTTTCCAGGGTCAATTTTGTCTCATTCCGACAACTTTATGTTAGACCAATGTTTGCTTACCTTACCTTTTGTTCATAGAGTAATAAGGGCATCAACGACTTTTTCTGCCACAAGGGCGGCGCCACTTAAAAGTAAGATATAATATTTGACAGATTTCATAGCGGGGAAGTTAATTTGTTCGGAAATTGTAAAAGTTATTGTTTCTTTTTGTACTATTTACTATATTTTATATTAATAACATTAAAAATAAATAAATTAAACCACGGATATTCATAAAAGTACGAGTAGATTTTTTTTTAAAAAGTTTAAAATGTGCAAGAAATTAAAGAGCACAAACCATTGACGCATTGTTTTGTGTATTAATATAATACTCTAGAAACTGATAGACTTTTATTAAAAAATAACATATCTTATATATTTAGGTTTATACGGAGCCCTCGGTTCGCGAGTCCTATTCGCACTTGTTCATTTCTATTGAAATACCGATTACGTAACACAAGATTATAGCGCTCAACATAAATGATCACCTATCGCTCCGTAAGTGTAATTATTATGGCCTCAGACAGATAGCGAAAATACCCCATAACTTTTCTTCTTTCTTTACGAGCCGTCTTTATTTTACTGCCAAATATGTTTTTTCAAGAAGGCGTCAATTAAAGGCCGATTGATGAGCGTAAAGCCAATCCCCTTTTTTATAGAATAAAACAGTGTGTGTCCCAAAGAAATCTATATTTATCATAGATAAAGAATCAAAATGCATATGCATTGTCACACCTAAGGTTTTCTACACTCACTATACAAGACACAGCAGCATACAGCTACTATTTTACGTAAGTATTCTGTAAGATCGTGATCCTTCCCCGGTAGAGCCGACTCATTTGTTCTACAAAAAATATCGCTGCATCATGGCTCCCTAAGATATTAAATTGTGTGGGTACTTACTTGTTATACGATCGTGTATATATTTTTTTCTTCAAATTTAAATGAAACTACCCTTGAGATACAGCCTATTTAATAAAAAAAAGAGAATCACTTAAATCGGTTCAGCCGTGTTCGAGAAAACGATAAAGATACACAAAAAACGTAGACGTTAAAATATAGAACCTGATCCTTTTTCGACGTCGACTAGAAGGCCTCTTAAGTTTAAATATAACCTTTTTAATATACATTTATCCACTGTCGGGAATTTTATTGGGCGCAAACTTGGCAGCGAAAGTGCCAAGTCACGTGCTAACAATAAATTACAATAAAAAATTTCCATCGAGTTTCTAGAAAGAATTAACAGGTGAGAGCGAAGTCGAAGTAATGAGGAAACTTGGAAGCATCGAAGGATTGTCAATTTAGATATTCAAATTAGGCTTCGTTCTATAGAAAATATGCGAACGCTAAATAAACGACAAATGAGCGAACAAAGTTTTTAAATTAATTGCAATTCTAAAAGGTATTTGAAATAATAAAATGTAATATAAAAATAATAAATGGAATGATACACTATCCACGTTTTTAGATGTTTCTATTAAAACAACACATTCCTGATAGCTAAATATAATTTCAGCTTTCCTCCACATTCAACCAACTGGCCTGTCGCATACATCCGTAGCGAATCTCTTTTGTCTTTGTCGCCGACCGCTTGTCTCGCGGCGGTGTTGCTATCTCATAAAAACATTTTTATATTGCTCGAAAATAAAATCACTGTTTTTAAAAACAAAGATGTGTAATCATTCTCTACAAAAACAAAGAGAGAAAAGATGTTTGTGGTGTGGTGGAAGGTTGGAGCACTCCTTTTCTGTCTATGTCTTGTTGGTTATAACCAGCTTCGCATATCTTTCTGCCATCAGAACAGTAGTGCAGCCTTTGTTATGTTCTTGTTTAATTTACGGTATTTTTTTACATAATAATTAACATTCTATGTTTTATTAGTACGCGATAAGCGTATGGACGCTACGTCGCTTCAATCGAGAATGACAATTTTCAAAGAATAAGGATGACAAACAAGCACACAGTCCATCTGATAGTTAGTGGATGCTGTGGCCCATATACATCTACTTTTATCCTCAATTATGAATCAAACTGCAGGTGCGTTATCAACCCAGAAGACCAAACTCGAATCCCTCGTGTACAGTGAAACGGGTCTCCGGTTCTCTACACTTACCATACAAAACACAGCAGCGTTAAGCTGCTATTTTACGTTGTTTTTGTATGAGAGCGTGGTCAACCCCGATCGAGCCGAACCATTCGTGCTTCAAATAGTTTAGTTAGTTGAAATTATCTTCTGATAGTTTGCACTATGTTTAGCAATCTCTTGATTGACAGTGTTGAGTTTTAGTTCCTCGTGTATAATATATGCATGGTAGATGAACCAGTTGCATACAGGTGCTCAAGGTCTGGCACCATTATGTAGCGCACTTGATGGTAAGTCACGGGACATTTGTCACTAATACACTAGGAGGTACTCCTTTCGTTTAGGAGTCCATCTGGATTGGTACCAGCCTGTTAGCTATTTTTTCTGCTAAAGTGCAGTGCTCGCACTACTGTGTGCTGGTCTGTGAGATATTCTGTCTTAGTCCTCAGAGGTGATAACGCATCTGTCGCCTTGCTTATTTAAAGTTGGTTGCAGATGTAGGTGGGGTGTAGTAGGCGATATCACGTGGACCACAAGTTCGTTTGTCACTTCATTTTTATTAAAAAAAGAGCATCTTTAAGTCCCTTTGGTTTTCTGTAAACTGTTTTTAAAATATGTAAGTCATATATTACTTTAACGTGGTAGAGTGACGCTACAATATATGTAGCTGCAGCACGGCTGAGTAGTCAGGGCATCAACATATATTAGCAGAATAATACTGCTGTATTTCGTATAAAGAGAAACGAGAACCTAAGACCGTTTTTACTCGTATTGAGGCATTTCATCTTAAATCTTAGGTCTGAAAACGCATTTGCATTGGATTTTAAATGGATCTATAGATGTCCAAGCTGTTTCTAAAATAATTTTTTAAATAGTTTGTAATCATTTACATTGCAAAATTTATTTTTAAAAAAAATCCCGCTGGGTTTCTTGCTGGTTCTTCCAAGGACAGAGGATTTTTTCGAACTAGTGGTAAAGTAAAAAATGACTTTCAATAAGAATTACTTGTAATCGATATTGAATAAAAAATTATTCTATTCTATTATATTATATTCAAAGCATCCACTTACCATCAGATGATATGTGTGCTGGTTCGTCACTCTAATTCTATCAAAAATTAACAACCTGAATGATATAAAAATACTTTGATTTTTTTGGCGATGCTTACTAAATCATTAATGGATTGAAATTTTATATGTTTTCTAATCCATTAAAATATGATTTACTGCAGTACAAAATATTCACCTTGAAGCTTTAATTATCAAGCTTCTTCAATTTCAACAGCACAGGTAATGGTTATCATATTTCTCTAAGCGACTCATTAAGTATCTAAATTGTGTATGAATTAATTTGAAAGTAGACGATTTAAAATTTTATCTCAAACTTACATCTATACTTCTATACATATAAATAAAATTGAAGTGCCCATCTGTAATATTGAAATAGCTGACTTCTATTAAACTCAGGGGATTTTTTTTATTAAGCCCTAATTGCTGATACTAAACAATATAAATTATTTTAACCTAGTAGATGATTGTTTTAACTTAATAATAGTCTAAAATATCGTATTTCCTAGTTTATTAGTCAGCGTGTCCTGTGACACATAGGCCTCTTCCAGCTTTTTCCATTCTTCTCTGTTATTAGCTTTCCTTGACCAGATTGCCCTCCAATAAGATGTCATCTGTTCATATTTTTGCTTGTCTGTCTCTTTTTCTTTTGCCATCACGGGGTTGCCATTCCGTTATGGTATACACATAAACTCAGGGGATTATTTACATGCTATTAGGAATAAATAACCATTTTGAAATTTATTGTCTAACTGTCCGGTCTAATTTTCGTAATGGCTTAACCGACTGATATGAAACTTTACAAACTGATAAAGAGCAAGTCCAGGAGGGATCTAGGCTTTATTCGAATCTAAAACACTTCTAGTTTTTTTTTAAACACGTACAATTAGAAGTTTATGCATCTGTGCTTGTGTAGTAATTATACTAATTTATACTTTAATAATAGTTGAATTTATTAACGGTTACCTACATAACTAACAAAACGCTATATTAAGATGGAAAATAAGCGCGTAAGTTTGACGAATATCTCATTCTACTACGACCATTAAGCGAAATTCATAGCCAGTAAACATTGTAGAGCCGCAAGCACATTTATTGCTAGCTCCATAAACGATCCGTATGTCTTTTTACTTTTTATTTCTTACACATTGAACAGCGCATAGTTTAAATTTGCAATAATGTAAATACAATATTTCAAAACTGTCAAATTGACTAAACTCATAAAATACCCCCGCAGGCACGGTACTCGGCGGTTAGGGAAAACATCACGAGACTGTATAAAGGCTGTACTTTAACTACATTTTCATCAGACATTAGCGATAGCCTGTTAATATTAACTATGTAGTGGCTATGTAAGAATATCCTACCCTTTATCATCTCGTCAGCGTCTGCTGAAGTAAAACAAACCAGGAGACGAACATCAGCGTCTTCTTAATAACAACTAAAAAATAAAAAACTGCGGTTGATCCACCTCACAAGCGTGGCAACTACAACAAATATCTCTTCCGTGAGGCAACCTATTGGAGGAGAATCAGAATCAGAATCAGAAATTATTCATTTGCCTACTTATGCATTTGCATCCTCGCGGCCGGTGAGCCGTGCGAGGGTGAGTCAGCTAACTTATGTTTAGGTGGATCTGTGTTTGCTGTGTTTTGCTTATTTATTATAAGTTTATAAAATAAAATTATGTATTTCATTTGTTTTTATGTACTTATTTGCTAGCCTTAATTATCTTATCCTAAGTGGTGTCGGTGGGCCATCGCTTGTAATTTTTCTTTTTAGGATCATATACAATTTCACCCATTCTATGATTGGTCCCGAGGGGATTGAATTCTCTGTGCTCCAGACTGGGGGATTCTAGATCTTCTATTTCCAGCTGGACAAGATTGTCCAACATCTTTTGGCAGTTATTTCGAAGTCTAAGACGGCGGACATGACGTATAAAAGTTTTCAAACTTCAAATACATCATTACAACGTTAATTTGAATTAGTGTTTTATTTGTGCTGGAGTATACTTACTACAATTTATACCATAATTTTCCCCAAAATTCGATGATTCTGGCATCGCTGCGCTATAACTTAATTTACCCCGATTTTTCAAAACCTCACAAAAATAAAATTTAAAGATTTCGAAATAGTCTCAAAAAAGTAAAACGCAAAAAAAATTTTGAAAATCGGTTGACATTTACCCGAGATACTAAATTTTGAATTTATTTGAATTTAAAATAATTCAATTATTCCCACCCATTATGAAATTTCTGCCTTCTCTAGGAAATTTGCCTCAGCAAACGGATTTCAGTCGCGTCCCTGAGAGTATATAAGCAGCGCGAGAAGACGGGCCTACTCAGACGATCTAGGATCCGACCACCGATCGGTCTCCCTCATTTTTGGCCATCAGCCACCTCCCTCAACTCCACGAAAACCATCACTAACTTGAAGGACTTGAAGGAGTCCCTAGCTAAAGCTATGGACTTACAGGACTCCCCCATCTCCCTCTCGTCGGACTTCAAGTCCCGAAAAAATCGACCCCGCGGTCGATTCTCTCTCCACCCTTATTAAATCCTCCCTTAAGGAGAATGAAAGTGTCGTCCCGGTTGCTAATAATGATGATCTTCTCCTACATATTAGCAACCTAATGAAAGCCAAGAGAGCTGCTTTCCGGAGAGCAGCAATCTATCCCACCCCCGAATATAGGCGTACGGTCAATCGTCTTCAACGAGAAGTCCATTTCCGCATCTCCGAACTTCGAGACCTCGAAAAGAGTAAGCTCGTAAGAGTAAGCTCCCTCTCATACAGCGTACTATCAGATGGCAAGAGTCCTTCGCATAGACGCTATCACCCACACTCCCTCTCTCTACCGTCCCGACGGTACGGTTGCCTTCGAGGACGATGAAAAGGCTGAGTGACAGCATTGCCACACCATGCTCTCCTAGCTCTCAACCCACCGACCCCTCCCACATCCAGACTCATTCCACTCCACGCCGGAACTCATTCCCGACAGCCTCTGACCCTATCACTGTGTCCAATGATGAGTTCTCATCCCTCATCAAAGGACTGAAAAGGCTCCGGGCGCGGATGGCATCTCCAACCAAGCCCTTAAACATTTCCCTAAGCAAGTGTTAACCCTCTTAGTTATTATCTTCAACGCCTGCTTCAATCTTAGTTACTTTCCCACTACGTGGAAAGAGGCAACTGTTATTGGTATCCTCAAGGCAGGAAAACCTCTCAACATCCCCTCCAGTTATCGTCCCATCAGCCTCTTTAAGGCCATGGGCAAACCCTTCGAAAAAGTCATCCTTACTTGCATGAGGCTCCATCTGTTTCCCACAGACGGTGACCCTCTTGTCATCCCCCACCAATTTGATTTCCCAGCGAAACATTCTTGTCCCCAACAAGTTTACCGTATTGTGGAATATATCCTCAGCAGTTTCTATCTTCGTCGTCACAAGACCATCGCGGTCTTTTTCAACATTGCAAACGCTTTTAATAGAGTCTGGCACAAAGACCTTATCTACAAACTATATAAAATAGGTCTGCCTGATCGTCTGGTTCGTCTCATGGCCTCCTACCTTAAGGATCGTACCTTTCGTTTTAGACACGAAGGCACACTCTCCTTTCAGCGCCCCATCAAAGCTGGTGTTCCTCAGGGCTCAATACTTGCTCCTCTCCTGTATATCCTGTTCACCAACGACATTCCCATCCCGTCGGAAGGTGTTCAGCTCTCCCACTTCGCAGACGACACTGCCCTCTATTGTAAAGGTATCTCGCTACCTTTCATACGGAATGAGATCCAAAAGTCAGTTGATGACTTAGGAGCTTGGTTTCAAAAATGGCGCATCGATGTAAACCCGGAGAAGAGCTCCGCCGTTCACCTCGTTCACTTTGATCATAAACGATGCCGCCTCTCTACCATTCCGCCAATCCGTATGCTAGGGCCCCTGTCCCCTGGCATACGTCCGCCAAATATTTAGGTGTCACCCTTGACACGAGGCTCACATTCGGGCCCCATGTCAAAAGAGTAACCTGCAACGCAGGTTTTTATCTGGGTAGGATCAACAGTATGCTGGGCTAACACAGTAAAATGTCCCTCCGAAACAAGCGAACCCTTTATAAGGTCTGTATATGACCAGTCTTGACTTACGCGGGCCCTATATTTGCTCACGTTGACCCCAAAATAATTAACGAACTCCAAGTAATTCAAAACCTTTTCTGTCGTTGAGCTATGAACGCACCCTGGTATGTCCGTGACGCCGACCTCCGTCGAGACTGAGAGCTCCCCACAGTCCAGCAATTTCTGAAAACACTTTCTGAGAACTTTTCTCCAATCATTTCATTCGTGAGGCAGCTACTTATTCAGCCCCACTTCCCTCTCACTATCGAGTTAGCAGGCCGAGAAACTCTCTCTCGGACCCGCCAAACAAACTATCGACCCACCTGAACTGCCTCCTGGCGGCTCAGGCCGACTCTTCTTAATTTGCCTTAGTTAGGCTCCTCCTCACCGGCTCGTCGCCGCCTGCGCCCCCTTTTCCCAAAAGAGGGTCGCTTCCGATTCGGCAGAAAGGCCTCATAAACCAATGCCAGTCTCACAGGTGGTGTTTAGTGGGTAGGCATTTAGAGGTTGGTTTAGGTTAGTCGCAGTGAGTCCCACATAACCACGACAGCTGGCTGTCGTGGTATGCTTAGAGCATTCACCACCTCCCTCCTCGCATTCCGGGGGTAGCCCTTTTCAATACCTTCTGGGCGCAAAAACAAAACGGGCCTACTAACATTTGTCTCGATAACACGTGTAGCCTAAGCGCTGCGATCGTTTAGGTTACAATTGAACAATACTTTGTAGTCCAAAACTATCTTTTTACAAACTGTGCTTTTCAGAGCAATATTTCGTGTTCCGAATTTCTAAAATTGATACACTAAATTTCTAATACTTTCAGTTTGATTTTATATTGCTTTTTTTATAAAGTCTGTATTTCAGCGCAAAACACTGAATATATTGAATAACTAGATTTTGTTTGTCATATATAGATTTTGTTTGTCATTTATCACAATGACTGTTGAATTATTGAAAATTGATGGGACTATGGTGCCTCACACCGTAGTTCCTATAATTGGAGATGGAGGTTGTCTGTTTAGGGCCATCTCCTATCTATTGTATAACACACAGTTGATGGCCAGAGAAATACGCGAGCAAATCGGTAGCCATGTGGTGGCCAACTGGAAATAGTTTTCCATTATGTCCCATGACATTAACGGGGACAATTACTCCAGTGCCGCTGAATACTGCATTAACATGTGACGCCCTTTTACTTATGGTAGTTTTGGAAGCGACAGGGCAACTCTTTCCATGGGTCTTTGGAGTTTACTGTAACGGTGAGCTGTATGTAAGTTTTGGTACTGCGAGTAATCCCGTGGGATGACTACGTTTTTCACATGGTCTATCATGTGGCCATTTCGATGTTTACGTACGTAGTGAAGTGGCCACGATAATATCCGAGCCCATCTCCTCTTCTTCACTTCACCCTGTCGCCAAGAGAAGGAGAATTGAAATAATTACTATCACGCCACCGCCACCAGAACCAGATAGTGATTCATCTCTTTATCTATCATCATCTCTTACCGTTCCTACCAAATGTTCTAAAAAATGTCGTACAAGATACAGCGACGCTAGTCGGAAGAAACAACTTCGAAACGCTTCTAAAAAGTATGCGCAAAAACACTCAGCAGTGAACAGAAAAGCAGTGTTTCGGTACCTGCAAGGTCACCCTGAGGTGCATAGGGCATCACAGTCTCGACATGAGCAAAATAATCCTGGAAGACGAGTATAAAGGAAGCGACGTTCTTGGAAAATCAAGGCTGACTCCGGCAAGGCATATGATATCGACACAGAGTATGAAAACAACAGCACTGTGGCCTTGGGTTCCATTACCAACATGTGCCGGTGGTACAATAATCTTAAGTGTAAGTAGGAGGCACCCGATATGGGCAGTAGCGCTGGTAAGGTGCAGCTCCCATCTTATGAACAACTACCCGGCCCTCTCAACAGCTTGATAATGAATAGATATCCAGAACATGCAAATTTTATGAACGGTATTCGTAAATATAATAGTTCCTTTCAAATGAATTCATTCGGTGTCAAACAGATAATAAAGGACGGTTTAGTCAGGCAAATACAAGGAATGCTACACACGTTTAATGCTTATGTAAGAAACATCAAGATCGCCCTGGAAGGTGCCTGCAACATCTAAAACATTCAAAGTAGTCATATATACCGAGAGGAAGCCACCAGATAGTCATAGGGGTCACTTCAATGCACCTATGTCAAATGAGGTGGCATTAGTAATGGTTGATCAACAATTTGAGAAACGAAACATTATCCTTGAGAGCCAGGATAACTCATTGCAGTGCATTCGTGAGATCCACCGTTCGTACGACGCCCTGCAGTATCCGCTTTTGTTTTGCCGTGGCGAGGATGGGTACTCCGTTTATTTACCTCAGCTTGATCCTGCGACCAATCAAACACTTAAAAAGACAGTCTCCGCTATGAGTTTCTATTCTTTCCGTACAATGATTAGACAAGGATAAGATAATCACCTGGTGTATTTTCGTTCCCTTTTTAGTCAGTTTTTAGTTGACATGTACGCCAAAATAGAGACGAAAAGATTGAACTATATCAAAAACAACCAGGCGCAGCTGAGGGCAGGAAGTTATATACACTTGCGGGATGCCATAGGGAGGCAGGATGCTGATGATGAGCAGCTAGGTCAAAAGGTGGTGCTGCCGTCATCTTTTACCGGGGGACCACGTTATATGCACGAGCGTACACAAGACGCCATGACATACGTACGCCAATACGGCCGTCCTAATCCTTTTATAACATTTACGTGTAACCCCCAATGGAAAGCCATCACAGATATGCTTTTACCTGGCTAAAAGTCAGATGATCGCTGTGACATTATATCTAGGGTATTCCACCTTAAGGTGAAAAATATGATGGCTCTTCTAACCAAATGCAATCTATTTAGGGCGATGCGTTGCTTTATATACTCGGTCGAATGGCAAAAACGGGGTCTTCCTCATATTCACATTTTACTATGGCTAGAGCAGCGTATCACTCCAGATAAGATTGACAATGTTATTAGAGCTGAAATACCTGATCCTGAGCAAGACCCTCTCCTCTACGATATTGTGAAGGCCAACAAGATACATGGCCCTTGCGGTAATTTAAACCACAAATCACCCTGCCTGAAAGATGGTAGCTGCAGTAGGAGGTATCCTCGATCACTTCTCAAGGAGACACAGACAGGAGACGATGGATATCCGCAATACAGGAGGTTGTCTCCAGGTGACGGTGGTTACACAATAAAAAATAATGAAATTGAGTTGGACAACCACCAGCAAGGCACCACCCATCCTTACAATCCTGTCCTGTTACGTACTTTCAATTCTCATATTAATGTGGATTACTGCGGCTCTGTTGAGTCTATCAAGTATATTTGTAAATACGTGAACAAAGGTTGTGATCAAGCAGCTTTTACTACAGAGAATGAGAAAGATGAGGTGAAAATGTGCGATAGCGGCGGGTACATTAGTAGTTCCGAAGCAGTTTGGAGGATCTTAAGCTTTCCCACTCATGAAAGGTTCCCTCCCGTCTTACATCTCACTGCTCACCTTGAAAACGGCAAACGTGTATACTTTACCTCTAATAACCTGTCACAAAAAATAAAGAGTCCACCTCAGACAACGCTGCTAGCGTTTTTTAAAATCTGCAAAACGGAAAATTATGCCTAGACACTGCTGTACTCTGAAGTCCCTTCTTACTTTGTCTGGCGCAAAAATAAATTTTCTAGAGAGAAAAGAGGGCAAGTTGTAGAGGGCTGGCCCGGAGTGAGAAAAGAGCAGGTTCTGGGTAGGGTCTACACCATTCATCAAAACAACACCGAGTGCTACCACCTACGCCTGCTGCTACATGTGGTTAGAGGACCGACATCTTTTGAAGACTTAATGACTGTGAATGATATACTCCATCCAACATTTCAGTTTGCATGTAAGACTCTTGGATTGCTCGAAGACGACAAGCATTGGGACACTACCTTAGAGGAAGCTGCATTGTGCGAATCTCCTTTGAAGCTGCGAGAGCTATTTACGATAATGATAAGTTTCTGACAACTCTCTTATCCTTTAGGCCTTTGGGAGAAATACAAAGACAGTCTCCCGGAAGACATTAAACGGCAACTGGAGAGAGAATTGCAAGATAGTGCGCAACTGCACATAGACGAAGTGTATAACAGATGCTTGATATTGATCGAGGATGCAGTGTTAGCTCAAGCTGGACAAAACTTGGCACAATATGGATTGCCTCAGCCAAAAAGATCTGCAGCAACTTTCGGTAATCGAGAATATCTGAGGGAGACCAATTATGATCTTGATATTCTAAGAGAATTGGTGTCCTTTAATGAGGAGTTACTGACGGATGAACAGCTTTACGTTTATCAGCAGATCCTTGGAAAAATATTTTTTGATGCTCCTGGTGACACTGAAAACACCTTCCTTATTAATTTACTATTGGCAAAAGTAAGGAGTAATCGTGGCATCGCCTTAGCTGTCGTATCGTCAGGGATCGCAGCAACACTGTTGAAGGGAGGCAAGACAGCTCACGCTGCTTTCAAGTTCCCGTTACATCTCATCCATGTCGAAACTCCACTCTGCAACATTTCAAAACAGAGTAATGCGGCCCAAGTGCTGCGCGATTGTAAACTTATAGTTTGGGACGAAAGCACGATGGCGCATAAAGGGGGTTTCGAAGCACTAGACAAAACTCTAAAACATATCAGAGGGAACGATGACATGATGGGTGGAGTCACCGTGTGCTGGAGACTTTCGTCAGACTCCGAGGGGTCCGAGGGAGGATTGCCGAAGGGAATTCGAGCTGACGAAATTAAGGCTTGCATTAAGGCCTCAAATCTTTGGCCCTTAATCAAAAAACTCTACCTTAAGAAAAAAACGATGCGATAGCGATGGTTGCGCTGGACAATTCTCCGATCTCCTCCTTAAAATAGAAAACGGAGAATATCCGGAAACTGAAGGCAAAATTACAATTCCACCAGATCTTGCCTAAGTTGTGTCAACCGTTGACGACCTAATAACCCGAATATATCCAAATGTCCACAACTTACACAGCAAATTCACAGAGTGGCTGTGCAAACGTGCGATTCTCACACCTAAGAACGATCAGGCTTCCGTCATTAATGATACTTTGTTGAAGTCGTTTGAAGGTGAAGAATATCAGTTTAAATCTGTGTACACTGTTGTGCATACCGATGATGCTATCAGTATCCTGTGGAGTTCCTAAATACACTCAACCCACCCGGTCTACCGTCTCACACACTTATCCTCAAAGTGGAAGTTCCAGTAATGCTACTGAGAAATCTCAATCCGCTTAAGTTGTGCAATGGGACCAGGTTACGTGTGAAAGCCTTACATAAAAACGTGGTAGAAGCCATTTACTGGCTGTGCTCGAGGTGAATCGGTGTATATACCGCGGATACTACTTATACCAACGGAGTACCCATTCGAGTTTAGAAGATTGCAATTCCACATTAAGGTCTGTTTCGCAATGACGATCAATAAGTCTCAGGGTCAGTCATTGAAAACAGCAGGAATTGATGTTAGGGGGGATTGCTTCTCGGACGGCCAGTTTTACGTGGCCTGCTCGAGATTGAGCTCATCTAACAACTTGGTCGTGTTAGCATCTGAAGGCAAAAACTCTAATGTAGTATATAAAGAAGTACTTTCAGCATAGACTGAAAAAATAAATAGTCTTAACGCTTAGGTACGTCCTTAGGTACTTCCTTAGATAGGTTTCCTGCGCGAGCGTAGCCGCGGGCAAAAGCTAGTCCTTTTATGATTTTAAAAATATATATATACCGGCTATTTTTTACTGTCGAGAAAGAACAGGGTGTATTTGTAATGATTTCTTATATTTACGCGAACACTACACATTTAAATAAAACTAATTTTACGGATTTTATCGCGTATATTAACTTATTTTATATTCCCGACGTTTCGAGCTCTTTACAGCACCCATGGTTACAGGGGGGACTGAGTTGTATGACATCCCAACGTCATAGTTAACCACGGCTACCTCTAGATTAAAAATTATTAATTTTTGTTCCGATCTACGCAGTATGAACTTTCAGTATCATGAAGTCTTGCAGTTGTATGCTTGGGTTGGGATTTAATTTTATTAATTATGGGATTCCAAGCAGATGGTAGCACCCAGCCATCTTCTCTATTGAAATTAGGATGTTTTTTAATTTCAATAGCCTCGCGAATCATCCTTGGAAGGAATCGGTGTTCTTTAGCGAGGATTTGTGGTCTATCAAATCTAATGTAGTGACGGGGGCGTTCCTGTACGTGTTCACAGACTGCAGACTTCCCGGAGCGTCGATTCTTCACATCAGCTATGTGTTCTTTAACGCGGGTTTTTATAGATCTTTTAGTTTGTCCTATACAAGAGAGCTCACCTGTATCTTCCATTGTCGCCGATATATTCATGGAGGACTTGGAGGAGAAAGCCTTGCTTACTTCTCCCATAAACCCAAGATTCTACAAGCGGTATATAGACGACACTTTCACAATTCTACTTTTAGATAAAATAACCTCATTTTTAGACCATCTTAATTCCTTAAATTCTAAAATTCAGTTCACAATGGAGTTATAGGCAAACAATTCTTTAGCTTTTCTAGATGTGTTAGTTATTCGGAATCCTGATAACACCTTGAGCCACACTGTGTATAGAAAAAAGACCCATACAGATAGATATTTAAACGGTGATTCTCACCACCATCCTTCACAGTTAGCTACCGTGGGTAAATCTTTGTTTCAGAGAGCACGAGGGATCTGTGACATTAACACCTGGCCGCCGAGCTCCCACACGTCAAGCAAGTTTTGCACGACAATAAGCTTCGGGTCCCGTACCTACGTCACAGTGAACGAGTGAAGCCAGCCACATTCGAGCGAGTGTCGGCTGTACTGCCATATGTCAGAGGTGTCACTGACAAGATTGGCTACATCTTGAAGCGTGCTTCCATTAAAACATACTTCAAGCTGCTGAAGAAGATTAGTCAGTTTTTACCGTCAGTCAAGTGTAATATTCCTCTGCAAGATACAGGAGTGTACAAGCTTGATTGTGAATGTGGTCTCTCTTATATAGAACAAACTAAAAGATCCATAAAAACCCGCGTTAAAGAACACATAGCTGATGTGAAGAATCCACGCCCCGGGAAGTCTGCAGTCTGTGAACACGTACAGGATCACCCCCGTCACACACGTCAGAAACTATTTTTGTTTTACAGAAGAGGGCCATTAGAGCTATTTACAACCTAAAACTGAGAGAGTCTCTTAGAGATAAATTTAAAGAAATAAATATATTAACTTTGGCCTCTCAGTATATTTACGAAAATTTAATGTATGTTCACAAAAACAAAGGTAGTTTTAGTAAAAAAAGTGATGTGCATTCTGTAAACACTAGGAACAAACACAAGCTAGTGATACCAGTTTCTCGACTCCACAGAGTCAGTAATTCATTCTTGGGGCAACGTATACGCTATTACAACAAGGTCCCGGAAAGTGTACAGGCTCTCTCCATTAGCAAGTTTAAATGTTTTGTTAAGTTGAAACTGTATAAAAAGGGTTATTATAGTATAAATGAATACATGGTTGATAATAACCCCTGGGAATGAGGTGATCGCTTCCAAGCTGTTTCTAAAATAAATTTTGTACTTATATAGTTAGTACAACCATTATTGTAAAATTTGCTTTAAAAAAAAAAAAGTCCCGCTGGGTTTCTTGCTGGTTCTTCCCAGGACAGAGGTTTTTTTTTCGAACCAGTGGTAAAGTAAAAAATGACTTTCAATAAGTATTACACATGTGATCTATATTGAATAAAAAATTATTCTATTCTATTCTATTCTATTCTATACTACATTAGATTTGATAGACCACAAATCCTCGCTAAAGAACACCGATACCTTCCAAGGGTGATTCGCGAGGCTATTGAAATCAAAAAACATCCTAATTTCAATAGAGAAGATGGCTGGGTGCTACCATCTGCTTGGGATCACATAATTAGTAAAATTAAATCCCAATCCAAGCATACAACTGCAAGACTTAATGATACTGTAAGTTCATACTGCGTAGATCGGAAAAAAATCAATAATTTTGAATCTAGAGGTAGCCGTGGATAACTATGACATTGGTACGTCATACACCTCAGTCCCCCCTGTAACCATGGGTGCTGTAAAGAGCTCGAAACGTCGGGAATATAAAATAAGTTAATATACGCGATAAAATCCGTAAAATTAGTTTTATTTAAAAGGGTGACCAACGTGACCCTTATACTATGCTTCCGCTGTCCGTTCGTCCATCCGCTCGTCCGTCTTTCTGGCAGCGGGCTGTATGTATCTCAACATTCGTAATAAGTAGACGATTGAAATTTTCACAGAATGTGTTTTGTTGCCGCTATAACAACTAAAAAAACACAATTAAATAAAAATAAATTAAAAATTAAAGGGGGCTTCCCTACTAGAAATGTGTTTTACGATGGTACGGAACCCTTCATGCGCGAGTCCGTTTCGCACTTGGCCGGCTTTTATTTATTTTAAGCGAGTCAACTATAGCAAACATTACCCTTATGAGGTAATATATTATGAGGTAAACCCTTATTTATAAAAAAAATGCAGTTTTAATTTTTTTTAAATAAATGCATTTTAGAATCGTTGCAATTTACCTGGAATCCTGAAATCAATGGTTGTAATCATTTATGGAGACTAGATCGTTTAAAATGAGTCTCTCCCGGTCCAATTCCCCTCATAGCTAGATATTCTTTAAGTAGATTTCGGTGTGAGAAATCGTCGGATACCATTCATTTTTAAATACTAGGATTATAAAACAAAAGAAGAGCGATAGTATGATATATGTATTTTCATAAAATTGCCTCACCATATCACGATGTATAGCCAGTCCATCATACTTGTATATATATAGAGGTCAGTGAAAAAATATCTTTGCCATAATCAGAAATATTGTTATCCGATTTTTCTCGTTGAGACAAGATCATAATTCAAAGAAAATTCATAATTTCTATATACCGAAATGACATTTAAACACATTTGTTTTAGATTCTACAGTTTGAATATTTAAGCATTGAAATGCAATTAAGTTGTATCTAGCGAAAGATAGATAGGAGCCAGACGTTATAAAATCCGCATCGTTGGCGGCTCACAAGGGACTTTTACAGCCAATAACAACGTTGATAACTTGGTCCGTATAATGTTTTACGTTCGGCGAACGATCGCGCGTTCCTCGCGCTTTTGAACCGTATTTACGACGTATGAACGTTTCGCATATCTTAAGCACGGTCAGTGTCATAACTTGACAGTAACTAACTTTTGCTATCTTTGCAATTCTGTTTAAGTTTTGGTCGTTAAGATGAGCACAAAGTTATTGCCATTAAGATGTTATTTTGTAAGAAGTATTATAATTGTATTTAATCTAGAACTTTAGATCATAACTAAAATTCATTCTAACGTTCACATTTAATAATTATTAAATATAATCAATCTCGGTTTTGTATTCGTATGTGAGTAAATTTTAAGTTATAAATAAGCATTTACACCACATACAATCTATATACATGGTGTATATGCTCATGACCATACATACTCAAACCTATTCTCGATTATGAATCAAAATGCAGACTGTGAAGATTAACACTTTCACTGTCCGGTCTTCAGACACAACATTAAAAAAATTACAGTAACCTATCTGTAGTGCACGGGACAGTGAAAGGGTTAATATTCAAGATGTTTTTTTTACGTGGTAAAGCCATACTGCAGCTATATTAGTAGTATAGTTGTAGCACAAATGGATCGGCTCGACCGGGGAAGGACCACGCTCTCACAGAATACCAGCGTAAAATAGCAGCTTCACACTGGTGTATTCCGTATGGTGAGTGTAGAGTACCGGAGACCCTTTTTACTAGAAAAGAGGCATTCTATCTTAGTCCTCATGGGTGAGAAGTCATCTGCATTTTGATTCTTTATTCAGGATAGATGTAGATGTCACAGCAACCATTTACCATCAGGTGGACTGTGTGCTCGTTTGTCACCCTATCCTATAAGAAAAATGTTTAATTTTTACGCTAACATATAAGATCACTATAATAAAACGTATTGTAACTGAGTCCGAAACATTTCTTGAGTATTGAATAATTTATTTCTTAACATTTGTTAAGTTTATTTTAAATAAACTAAAAATACAAAACCCATTAGATGATCACAGGACCGTGTTTTAATTTAAGACAGTGGCTTCCAAACTACAGCTTCTACTTCGAACCCAGAGCTCATGTAGAATAACAAACGTTACATAATATAAAATACAGGTATAGTAAGGTATGAACAAAATATTTTAATTTTTTTTCTAGGATATGGTGACAAACGAGCATACAGTCCACCTGATGGTAAGTGATATTTCTATTTATTTCGTTATAAAACAAAATACGCACAAAATACAACTAACTAAACTACTTAGCCTGCTACACAAAAAGAACATTTGTACTACCTAGAGACCATTAAAGGTCTAAAGATAATCCAAATGTTCAAGCCCACTACCAGTTGGCAGCGTACCCAGCATGCTGGCGGCATTACCACGCTGAATGGCAATGCTTATGCGTTGCGCCAAATAAACGCCAGCATTTTGGTCACGCGTCGCGTCAACCAGGCGCTCTGATAAGTCTTGGAAAAGAAGATGAGCTCCCGGTCCCCAAGGACCCAACGTCTCAACTCCAAACGGCTCAAATATGTAACCACTACCGAGATTAGCATATTTGCGCCGCTTGTGCTGTTCCGCTGAATGAGCCGCCGCGCCAGCCTTACTCCGTGTCTCTGAAAGATGTGACGGTGCCATTGTGTCAACGCAAGTCGCGTCCCACACAAGGGGCCGTCCCATCTTCCAGGGCACAAGTGTCATACCGTCAGGCCTTTTACCATCGTCACGTGCAAGGCCACTCGGTTCGAGTATAGCTGCAACATTGGCGGTGGCAAAAGCCCGGCGTATGATGTCATTCAGGCTAGCGTGCCGACCCATTCGCCCAGCACTTCTTGAGCAGGAGAGACCGTGGTGACCGAGCTGATCAACTACAGTACCACACTGGCAGCGATGGGCCTCAAAGCACCTTGCACCCAAACGTAAACTGACGGCGAGACGAAATGCAGTCGGGTCCAAAAGGCTACCTGTGTTAAAAGAAGGCATAGCTTGTAACCAAAGCCCAGATTCCCATACAGAGACTGCAAGAATACGGGCACGATCCGCGATACTAGGACACGTATCTAAAAGTGATTTCCGTGCTAGATCGCAGATCGGCCGATCCCACAGTCTCTGCGAAGACAAGGTCCTGGGAAAATCAGTATTTGGACAAGCCAGCCTCCAGGCATTCTTGGCCTCACTTGAATGAGCTACAATTACATCGGAATGGCCTAAAGAGGGTGCAAGGATTTTTTCTATTAATTTATACGAACCATGAATGGAGGACAAGAATGCAGGTAGCGCTACACTGGAAATTTTGCGTACCCCTAAGCCTCCCAACCTCACTGGTAGGGAGGCTTGCGACCACGTCCTGTCATCCATCTCAACATTCAAAACCGATACTAGCGCATTTTTAACGACATTGTCTAGGCTCGAAAGGAGCTCACCGTGTTTCCACAGTGGACTACATCGTAAAGTGTAAGTAAATTTGGGAACGAACAAACAGTATTTCATAATTGTAAAAGCCATATGGGCGTTAATTTTGAGCAATCTTTCGGAAGCATTCATGAACTTTTGAATTTTTTCCTCAACGAAAGGTGAAAAAGATTCCTCTAATATCGGTGAACCCAGGAGATGGAGGGAACTCCTGTCTACTGATTTGATATTGGGAGCCAAATCATTAAATTTTTTGATAACCGAATCTTTATCTGGACAAGAATCGCAAACAAAGAGTTCGCATTTTGAAAAATTTAGTTCTAAGCCAATCAGACGGAATTCGTCAATGAGAATTTTCAAATCATTGAGCACAGTGCTCACGTCGCCTCCTAAGGTTCCGTCATCCAAGTACCAAACATTAAGCTTGGACTGGAGACGTTGAATAATTGGATGAATGGCCAGGGAGAAAATCGCGGGTCCAAAAGGATCACCCTGTTGACAGCCGACAGATGATAATAAAACATTATTTTTGTATGTTAATTTGGTGGGACTGCCGTAGCATTGCCAAAGAAAGTTGAAAAGGTCCGGAATTTTGTCTTTGACTTGTGTCAACAGGGCACCTCGATCGACTGAATTGAAAGCGTTTTTCACATCCACCTTTAGCAGCACCTCTCCACAATTTTGATCGAGAAAGGTACGAAGTGAATGAACAGCAGCCTCACACCCGCTCCGCGAACCAAAACCAAGCTGCATTGGTTGAAAAAGGCTGCTTAAAAGAGCAACCTTTTTCCTACAGCCCGCTTTGGCTGCGAGGCGGCGATATGTGGTGCCAACCGCAATAGGTCTGATACCACCGTCTTTTTTTTTAAGTGCGCATAAATTGGCGCCGTACAAAATTTCAATGACGTCACCATTGACCCGCCCCGATAACATGAGATTAAACAGTGCCGTCATGTCTTTCAAAAGGGTCTCGCCCACCTCACCAGAGCTAAAAGATAGAAGATCTTTTAGATGTTGAGGGGTTAGGCCATCTAGTCCTCCAGCTGAGCCACTCTGGAAAGACATAACCGCCGCTGAAATCTCCTGGGCAGTGACTTCAATGGCAACGTCATCTAACTTTGGTGGATCAGGTAGGTGGAGATTCGCCGCTGCAGGTGGATGTTTGTCATGAAGTGACTTAACCGTGTCGGGTGTATAGGGGGCGATAGAGTCGCTAGAAAACAAGACACGTGCGGCGCCTTTGATATCGCCATCGCTAATTTTGTTCTCTACTATTTTGAAAGTGGCCGAAACGTCAGATTTTTTGGAATTTTGATTATTCCGCTTTTTGGGCGGAATAATGCTAGCAAGATCTAAAGGATTTTCCTCCAATGCTTTATACTTTACGCAGTTTTCCTTTACTCTAGTTGTAAGGGATTTTTGGTTTAAGGGATCAAAATGTACGTAAAGAACATTGTATGGAAAAAGAAGGAGATGTTCCCAGGCTTGTTTGGAATTTTTCGAAATAGCATTTTTAATAGCCGATGATAAACAACGGGCAACCGAAATTCGAGCACCGCGCGGAATGCGTTTCAAAACCGGAAAAGAATTTTTGAAAGAGCTTAAAACCTCCCAAAACGGTTTGGAAGGAGTAGCAGCGCTGGTAGAACTACTACTGGCTACTGTTTCGGAGCCTGTAATCGGAGCCGAAAGAGGAATTTGAAATTTTTTGTGGCATCTTGTGCGATGAATTTTGAGTCCTTTTCGGCCTTTAAAAAGTCGAACCTGGGGACACTCCGGGCACTGTATCATGTCCCCCAGCGACTCCGTCAGAATTTGGGAAGCTGCATTGCTCACCGCACTACTATGGGCACAAAGTGCCATAACAAAATTTTAGCTTATCTTAATAATCTTAGTATTTCTAAGTCGGCGTGATGACCGCCAGACGTCAGGCGTTGACGCCGCCCGAAATGCGCAGGCCCGCCGGGCGGCGTTGACCTCGAAAAACCGACTACCGATGGAGTAGACAGTGAGTCTCGGACGTAGTGTAGGGCGGCCCGTCTTGGTAGTGTTACAACCTTGTACTTTTCATAGATATTTAACTGTGTAGTGGCGTAAGAATATCCATAACTCCATTTCATCATCGGAACTAAATCAGGAGATGGGCAGCAGCGTCTTCTTATCGGTAACTAATAGTTGACGCCGAATACAATGTCTCCAAACGAATATTATTAGTAGTTGAGGCCGCAGTCAGGACAAATAGGTTGCTCAGGACAAGAGCACTTATTGTCAAATATTCGACGCGTACAAATTGGTACACAAAACAAAATTCCAGCAGCACTGATCAGTCCCAACAACGATATGCAAATCATATGAGATTTGAATAAAAGGCCGCTTGAAGCGGAATTTTTTTGGTTTCTATTGATACAGATCGCGCTTGGATGAATCAGGATCTTAAATGATATTGTTTAGCGAGTAGGTTATTTGTTTATATGTATTATTACTGCAATTAACACTTTTTTTAAGGTATTGTTCCAGTTTGTGTACAATTTAGTCTTGATTTATTTACACTGTTTTTTTTTTTTTTTAACACTATTGTACTGAGGTCTTTGATAACATCACAACCGATTTTTTTGATCACTATTCACAGTTTTACAATAAATTTAACTCGGAAATACGATACAAAATATTTTTAAATTAAATTATAAACACATTACAAATTATTGACACATATGGTTGACGTTGACGTTTTTTTTTTATATTTTAATTGATATTTAATAAAATTTGCGTACAAAATAAAAACTAATAGTGAAAATTAAAAACAAGTGTGTGTTGTATTTGGGTATGTGTGATCAACTTTATCTTAGTAAGAATAAAGATACCTATCTAAATCATGCATGAGGATAATTCTACAAGTATGTGTTAATATTTCTCTTAAACATCTTAATATGTTGACAACACGCTGACTTCAACATTGTTGAACATTCATCAGTTTTATACGTAGTCGGCTTGACGGGGAAAGACCACGTTATTACGGAATAACGACGTGAAATAGCATCATAGCTGCTGTGTTTCGTGTGGTAAGTGTAAAGCACCGGAGACGGTTTTTACTGGAAACGAAACGGGGCATTTAATCTTAGTCCCCAGGGGTAATAACGCATCTGCATTTTGATTCATAATCGAATATAGATAGGTGAAGAGGTCTCCATTTACTATCAGATGGACTGTGTGCACGTTTTTCACCCTTATTCTATTTAAAAAATAACAGTTAGTCTACAATATTATATATAGTAACTTAGGAACGGAATATGAGACGATGAAAGAAATGGAATGTTACATTGATGATGATGACACAGTATGAGCGCGAAAAGTAAGAGAGAATGAGGCATAGACGATTATAGACAAATAATATACAAATAGAATATAAATTTACTTTTTGGTACATAACAGTACTTGCTGTTTTATTACAATGCTCTATGTATTAGGGCGAACGGAGGTAAAGACGTGAGACGTACCATTACGAAGTGTTACTGAGAATTTTTTTTAACATATTTAATATTAAAAATATAAGTAAATTGAGTTAAGACAACTTTTATTTAAAAACCCATTCCCATCTGATGTACATTTTTTAATTTTCCATTACCGTGCAATCACAGAGATAATATATGTGAACATATTTTAATCGTTCTCTTTAAAATCGTTCCGATTTTGGCAACATCTCCTGACAGCCCGAAAATGGACTCCAATTTTATGTAACGTATTTAAGTAAGTTCGGCCATTCAAAAAACCAGAAAATTTAAAAGGAAACACCGTTTCATAAGTTTGATCGGGAGCCAAAAATAATCCCTACCTGAAAGGTCTGCAATTCATGTCGCTTGGCACGAATTCTTAAGCTATCCCGAGTGAGGTCATAACACATACCCCGCTTGTTCCTACCAGATGTTTAATCTCACACAAATATCACTGCGTGCTTTCTCGAAATAGTAAAAATCTTGCATAAGAATTTCCTTAAATGAAGATACACAATAATTTAAAATACCGATACAAGAAAACACTCTCACAGAATACCAGCGTAAAATAGCAGCTTAATACTGATGTGTTTCGTATGATGAGTGTAGAAAATCGGAGACCCTTTTAACTGGTAACGAGGCTCTTAATCTATAGGGATGACAACGCATCTGCATTTTTATTCTTAATCTAGGATAGATGTAAGGTCACACCCTCAGCAACCTCTTATCATTATGATCAGGTTGTTAGTCACTTTTACTCTGTAAGAAAATTTACAGCCGTCTTACTACAACTCTTCTATAGTCCAGTCTAGTTTAATCTTTCTTCTTCTTCTACATCAGCTAGCAAGTCTACTCTTGTATTTGGGCCTCTCTCGTGCTACTGTAACTTGCTTTAATCGTTACGCTTAGCAGAATAGAATTGAATAGAATAGAATCATTTTTATACAATATTGATTACAGTACATAATACTTATTGAAAGTCATTTTCTTACTTTTACCACTTGTTCGCAAAAAACCTCTGTCCTGAGAAGAAGCAGCAAGCAAACCAGCGGGAATTTTTTTAAAGCACAATTTACAATATAATATTTTATAAAAATTATTATGAAAACATTTAGAAACAGCATGGTAGCAATCACCTCATTTCCGGGGGTTATTATCAGTCATGTACTCTTTAGAAGTATAATAACCCTTACTAGACAATTTTTGCTTAATAAATAATTTAAACCTTTTAATAAATAAGGTCAAACAAAACTACAAAGTTTCAACGCAAAACTAGGCACAAGAGAGAACAGTGAGCTGAAAGTAGGAAAATGCGGAATAGGGCAACGGAACCGAAGGGGCTAGCAGCTGGCCGACTTCATGGAAAAATAGGGACTCTTTATGATGAACTCTTTCTTCCAGAAGCGGTCCCACAGAAAATGGACCTGGTCGAGTCCCGATGGTTCGACAAAAATGAGATTAACTTCATTGTGACGACCAGACGACAACTGTTCAGTGATGTCTCAGTGATTGCGAGGGTGAAAATCGGCAGTGACCACCGAATGGTGAAAGGCACACTGAACCTAAACGTTAAGTTGGAGAGGTTAAATCTAATGAAGTCAACGCTCCGTCCCCCTCGGGCTCTAATTCAAAGTCCTGAAACCTTTCAGCTCGAGCTACGAAACCGTTTTCAGTGCCTAGAAGATTGCAATGCAGTGGACGATATGAATGACAATCTCGTGGAAACTGTCCATGCGGTCGGAGCTACGTTTTGCAAGACCCGCCGCAGAGGAACACAAAAACTCTCCGATCACACTCTTAATCTCATGGCTGTTAGACGGTATATGAAGCTGCAGTCTTCAGTAGATTTGACAGCATACAGGCAACTAAACAGACAGATCTCCAAATCCATGCGGCGGGACTAACGCAACTTTAATACTGCTCGTATTGAAGAAGCGATTGAGCGGCACCAGGGCTCTAAAGTCTTTGCTAGAGATCTATCTGCCAGAAAGAGCCAACTGTCGACGCTGAAGACCGAGTGTGGCAGTGTCTTTTCCGGGACACCTGAGATTATGAGTGAGATTGAGCGGTTCTATGGGCAGCTGTACACATCATCGCTGGAGCCACACGTAAGTGTGAGTAACGATCCAAGAGCGAGTCTTATCCGACACTATTTCGATGATATCCCGGTCAGTCTGAGCGAGATTAGAATGGCACTCCAGCACCTTAAAAACGGCAAGGCTCCAGGCAAGAATCGAATTACAGCGGAGCTTCTAAAAGCGGGTGGAAAACCGGTACTTGAAATCCTTTAGAAGCTCTTTAATTCCGTCCTCCATGGTGGCATTATACCGGAGGCGTGGAGCAGAAGTGCAGTAGTCTTGTCCTTCAACAAAGGTGACAACGCTCTCATGAAGAACTATAGACTGATTTTCCTTCTGACCCGTGTGTACGTGCTGTTTTCAAGAGTCTCGCGCGCAGACTTGTCGACTTCCAGCCTCCTGAACAAGCCGGTTTCCGAAAAGGCTTTAGTACCATGGACCACATACACACCCTTCAACAAATTGTACAGAAGCCCGAGGAGTACAATTTGCCACTATGTCTGGCGTATGTGGACTATGAGAAAGCCTTTGATTCCGTCGAAATTTGGGCAATATCGAAGTGCTGAAGTGCTTGAACAGTAGGGCTACGATGGCTATCCGAGTACATACCCAGAGTACGAAACCTATCCAATTGCAGAGAGGTATAAGTCAGGGTGACGTAATATCCCCGAAACTCTTCACCGCTGCATTGGAAGACGTTTTCAAGCTTCTGGACAGGAAAGGATACGGTATTAACATCAATGGCGAGTACATCACTCACCTTCGATTTACCGACGATATACTTCTTATGGCAGAATCGCTGGAGGACCTAAGCACTATGCTCAATGACCTCAATAGTGTTTCCCACCGGATAGGTCTTAATCATCTTAAGACACATCTTAACATGGACAAAACAAAGATCATGTTTAATGTCCATGTCACACCTATGCCGGTAGTTATTGGGAGCACTAAGCTCAAAGTTGTTGACGAGTATGTTTACCTGGGGCAAATAGTCCGACTAGGTAAGTTCAACTTCGACCGAGAGGTCAATCGACGGATTCAACTCGGTTGGGCAGCGTTCGGGAAATTACGGCACATCTTCTCGTCAGGAACCTCGTTCACCTCAAAACTTGAAAACGAGACTGTACAACAAGTGCGTGTTGCCAGTGATGACCTATGGAACTGCGATGTGGTCCTTCACTGCTGGCCGGATGAGGAAGCTCAAGGTCACTCAGCGAGCTATGGAGAGGTCTATGCTCGGAGTTTCTCTGCGTGATAAACTTAGAAATGAGGATATCCGCAGTAGAACCAGAGTGACGAACATAGCCCAACGGATTAGTAAGCTGAAGTGGCAATGGGCCACTGGGAAAAAAAGGTTCTCGAGTGGCGGCCTCGTACCGGCGGACGAAATGACCTGGTAAGATATGCAGTAAGTCGATGGATGCAGGTGGCTCAGGACCGTGCTTTGTGACATTCCTTGGGGGAGGCCTATGTTCAGCATTGGACTTGTGAAGGGCTGTAATGATGATGAATAGATAAGGTCTGCATATTTTCTGGGACTTTGTTGTAAAAACGGTTATAGACAAGGCAAGGCAATTCAAGACAGCAATATCACAGTACTAGACTTCTTGCAACATCGAAGCTACAGCCCGTCAATGTACTAGGTATTTTACTTATAGCGAAAGAAAATTAATTAATAAACAAATTAATTAAATAAATAAAATTAATTTGTTACATCTCACTTTATTTTAACTGCCTTAACGGCAACATATTCCACCAGATTCCACCGACTGCCTAAATGTCTTACGAATTCGTCACGTAATAAGACATAAAGAACCCTTTTTAAACTTTTTTCTCTCTGTCTATACGTTTTTCGTATTTTTAGAATAGCTGAACTTATTGATATGAAATTACATGAAAGAGAGCATTACAAGGAGTAATCAGGCTATATTGTAGCTATATTGTATCGGAAAAAAGTGAAGTAAATGGGTTTGGATAATTAACTCATAAATTATAAGAGATATGTATAAAAGGTGGCAAGTGGTTTTTCGATATTTGAACTACTTGCCCAAAGAGCAATATTATGTGCAGTTTTTTTATTTCAATTCTATGTAGACGTTGTCGCAGTTAAGATCTCATCATCATCATCATCACCATCCTTCATAACTCTGGACATAGTCCTCCCCCAAGGCATACCACAAAACACGGTCCTGAGCCACCTGCATCTTATCTAATATTATCTAATAAGATAAGATCTAGTATTTCATAAATTACCGATAAATTATGGTAAAAATTTAATTAAATATTGTCGTTCTCTGGATTCGATTACCAAGTGAGTTTCAATAGTAAAAACGCATTCTTAGAGGTAATATAGTGTTGAAATTTTGCCTACGGGCGATGTCAGGCGACAGGTAGGCGACTGAATTTCGTAACTACAGTTGCCCAAACTTAACACAGGAATAATTAGACCATTTTTCAAACTTAGATAAAGCAATTTAATGTTGTCGTGCAACTTACCCACGTCACGTTAACTGACTTATTATAAATTCACTATTGAACATAAGCCGTACCGATGAAAGATTTGCATCGATCCTATAGTCTCGCACTAGTAGTTATTGTAAATGGCCTGCAGAAATCACATAACACTGGTGACACAAGGTCCACTGGTAGCTCGTTTATCTTATATATCCTCTTTATCATCCAGTAAAAGTCCAGCGCTGGACATCGATTTCCCCCGTTTTAGTTAGAATATGTAACAATTATCAGGCTTGGCAGATAGGTTAATGATCACAGGTAACCGGTCTTAGAATTTAACGTTCGGCGAAAACATAGATTGTTATATCATCATTTATAGAATGTCGACTCTTACGGCACACACCGGATGATGTAAGTTGATGAATTATTTAGTAAGTGTTTCAAGGTCATTTCACGGCTATTCTAATATATGAAGAAATTAAAACCTGACTGGTGGCAACGCATCTTCATATTGATTTCTAATCAAGGATAGATGTACATGTCTAAAGGATTGTGTGCTCTTTTGTCAGCCTTACGCTAAAAAAACGTATCATATCAACCTAACAGCATACGTATCACATAAACATATTAATCACAGCGATAAACTGTCATTAGCAACGGCTGGAAAAATCTGCATTATGATTAATTGTCGTCCGCGATGCGGAGTCAGCTGCTCGCTTCAACAATGGGAAGGAAAATCCACACGTGATTAATTACGGCCCCCGTGCTGAGCTGGTTAAACGTCACGTCCTTGTATTAAGCTAATTTCTTGCATGTGTCTACGTCAATATTATGATTAAGGTGTATGCGAAACGGGTGACGACAATATTCGAATTTAAGTTGCAAAGTCGAAATAAAAAATATTTTAATCAGTTTGGGCTGATTTAGAACTCTAATCTACGATAAAACTATACTTCTACAAAGAAAAACCGGCAGTAAACTCTGGGTTTAAAACTGAAGCGTAAAACTGAAGTGACAAAGGAACTTCCAGTCCACCTGATGGTAAATGGCTAATGGAGTCTAAGGACACATGAAGCCAACTTCATACAAGTAGCTGTGTTTCGTATGGTGAGTGTAGAGAACCGGAGACCCTTTTTACTGGAAAAGAGGCATTCCATCTTAGTCCTCACGGCTGACAACGCATCTGCATTTTAATTCGCAATCGAGGATAGATGTAGATTTCTATGGGCCACAGCAACCACTTACCATCAGGTGGACTATGTGCTCGTTTGTCACCCTATTCTATAAAAAAGGAAGACTACAGAAGACTTATAATCGCTTTCTAGAAAGGACTAAAATCTTCAAACGGAATAAGCCGCATAAAATTTTATTTAGGTACTTAAAAAGAAATTTTTTATTTATAAACATTTTTATTAATAAAAATTATATTTTGTCGAATGTAGGTCTTATTCTTATGTGGGACTTATAACAAAAATAATGTGCCAACTGTGTTAGTTGCCTAACATGCCATAAAAGGTATAATATCATTACATCCAATTTGATATTGGGTTTATGATCGTGTAGACGATGGGCTAGCCATTTATAATTTCTTTCACAATTTAAAATTTGAGCTCATATTTATGGCTAAACGTTATCGGTGTGACACCAAATACTCTGTGCACCTCCAAATACTCTGACAACCTCCTCGGGGATTCAGGAATATGGAGAGCTATGCTGTAGATTTATTATGGTTGTAGCACGAATGAGTCAGCTCAACCAGGGAAGGCTCACACTCTCACAAAATACCAACGTGAAATAAATACTCGTATTTCTTATAGTCTTAATGTAGAGAATCGTAGACCTTTTTGAATGGAAACAAGGCTTTCTATCGTAGTATTTTTTTAATAGATTAAGGCTGATAAACGAACACACCGTTCATCTAATGGCAAGTCGGTGCTGTGGCGTAGACATCTACATTTAGCCTCGATTAAGTATTGAAATGCGAATGCGTTGTCCTACCGACCTTGGTTAATTGCCTTATCTGCTCTCTTAGCACATACAGACTTCTCACAATAGAATGAAGAGCCCCATTTATTGTGTCCTGCATCGGTTCGTCTTTTTTTTTTTGCTTGTCTACCAGACTTGCTAAACACATCCTAAATACACAATGTCATCCACTTGCCCAACCAAGAGATACATTCACAATATTTTTTAGAATGTACTGGTGAATAAACTAAAAATAACATATCCCATAGTAATATCTTCTAACACCCAATAAGGTGTAGAAAAAAATAGGTTATTTTACGCTATCATACGTCAAATCATCATGCCTAGTCAGGCATACATTTACATTAAGAAGTAAGTTTTAATATTCAAGAAAACATAAATATGAAGTAGCAATCCTTTAGCATGTACTGATGAATAAACTAAACATAACTTTTCTCCCTACGATGAAGGATTTCCTAAAAGAAAGGATTTAGGAAAATTGGGATAATGCCAAAGGCTACAAGATATGACGATTTACAACAACTCCGTGACCGCTCAAGGTGAGACCTCAATGTAAATTATTACCAGAGGAAGCTTTTGACTTTTATTATGAATTATTACGGACGCGCTTTGAAATTTCAATGTGTCCAAATTAACATAAATATAAATATTTAAAAAAAATATTATTTTATATTTGTGATAACTTTTGTCGTCAAAAAATCTAATGGCCTACGATAATATATGGCAATAATATGTCACATAGTACTTTTGATATTCTGTTATAATAAGTATTATAACAGCATATCAAAAGTTCACTACTGAACACATGCTTCTTCACACAACATCGTCTCATAGACGGAATATTTGCCATAGTTTCCACTCTTGACAACCGCAGTTTTTTTTATTTTTCAGTTATTATTATTCATACAAATATGTATACATTTTAGAAACAATAATTCTATTTATAATATTTTCTACGTACAAGACAGAGCATAAGTTCCGATTTCCGCTGCTGTGTTTCGTATACTGAGTATAGAGAACCCGAGATCCATTTTACAAGACATTTCATCTTAGTCCAGGGGTGACGACGCATTTGCACTTCGATTCTTTTTTTTATAGGATAGGGTGATAAACGAGCACACAGTCCACCTGATGGTAAGTGGTTGCTGTGGCCCATAGACATCTACATCTATCCTTGTTTGCGTATCAAATTGCAGATTCATTGTCATCCGTGACAACTAAGATAGAATACCTCTTTTCCAGTAAAAAAGGTCTTCAGTTCTCTACACTCACCATACGAAACACAGCAGTGTTAAGCTGCTATTTTACGCTGATATTCTGTCAGAGCGTGGTCCTTCCCCGGTCGAGCCAACGCATTCGTGCTACAACTATACTACCAATATAGCTGCAGCATGGCTCTGCCACATATAATTTTTTTTTCTTAATCGATAATAGATATTGATGTGTATGCACCACAACATTCACTTACCATCAGGTGAATTGTGCGCTCGTTTATTGTCACTCTTCTACATAAAATGATTATTAATATACAATATAAGATTTTATACGTCATGACATAAAATGATTGTTACAAAAACAAGAAACCTTACACTATAACTTACAAACAAATCTATACACACAGAATTTAGTTCCCACAAAACGTTTGAGACACAACGTAATATCACCAGGACAATTAGTCACAACAGAATACCTGCGAGCGTTCAGAACCAAGACTGGCTAGACGTCCAGCCGCTGTAATGACCGTCTATATTTCATAGAGCGGTGTACCGGTGACAGTGCATCCATTCCACTGACTTGTCCCGGCAAGGCTGTTTACAAAGTTATGGAGAGAATTATTTCTTGTAGCAATTTATTTTAAATTTTACACTTGTAGGTATATATATATATATCAGTTTTCCTTGCTGGTTTTAGATGTAGTATGTAGAACTTGTAAACTATTTTCCACCTACCGTGCTTACCGTGCAACTTTCTGAATTAAGCAACGCAACTTCGTTCAAAAGTGATAAACACAAATTTCACAGACAGGTGATTAAGATAAACAATGTTGTAATAATTTCCTCCAGACTGAATACCTTTCACGGCAGCTATTACTAACGGAGACTAGTCATCTGCGAGGACAGGATTACGGTGCATTAGTGTATGTGCAGGCACAAGTGCACTCTCCATTTCCTCACTCTCATAGTCCGATGGTGCAATAATCCGACACGAGTAGAGAGAAATCAAACGCAGGACCAACGGCTTTACGTAACTCGTGACCTCGCGATCAGTGTTCGCGTTTACGACAGCTAAACCAACGCGGCAATCAGTACAGTTTTCTACAACTTTAACAAACGTAGAATGTCATCTTGGTTAACCCCGCTGTCGCTTCGACCCTTGATGCTGTTAAACGGGATGTTCACACTGCCATCTATCGAACCTCCGGTCATGAGACCTTTGTCCTTTTTCCATGATCACCTCCGGCCATGGGATCTTTATCCATTTTCCATGATCACCTCTGGCCATAAGATTTTTGTTATTTTTCCATAATCACCTCTGACCATGAGATCTTTATCCATTTTCCATAATCACCTCTGGCCATGAGAGCTTTGTGCATTTTCCATAATCATCTCTGACCATGAGATCTTTGTCAATTTTCCATAATCACCTTTGGCCATCAGATCTTTGTCCATTTTCCATGACCACTTCTGACTATAAGATCTTTGTCAATTTTCCATGATCACGTCAGGCTATAAGATCATTGTCTATTTTCCATGTTTACCTCTGGCCATGAGAACTTTATGTATTTTCCATAATCACCTCTGGCCATGAGATCTTTGTACATTTTCCTTGATCACCTCTGGCTATGAGATCTTTATGCATTTTCCGTAATCATCTCTAGCCATCAGATCTTTGTCCATTTTCCATGACCACTTCTGGCTATAATATCTCTGTTCATTTTCCATGATCACGTCTAGCCATAAGATCTTTGTCCTTTTTTCATGATCACCTCTTGCCATGAGATATTTAACCATTTTCCATGCTCACGTTTGGCCATAAGATCTTTGTCCTTTTTCCATGATCACCTCTTGCCATGAGATCTTTGTGCATTTTCCATAATTATCTCTGGCCATGAGATCTTTGTCCATTTTCCGTGATCACCTCTGGCCATGAGAACTTTGTCCATTTTCCATATTTACCTCTGGCCATGACAACTTTGTCCATTTTCCAAGACCACCTTAGGCAATTAGGTCTTTGTCCATTTTCTATGATCATCTCTAACGACACCCACGGGATGCGTTGGCGTGACTGATTCTCTCATGCCGCACCACATGGCAACACTATTAACACAAAGCAATTCAGATGAAGTCACCTTGTTCCGGGTGCGCATTAGGAGTGCAAGAACGGCAATCAATCTTACGACCGGACTACATAAAGTCGGACTATGACTAAGTACGATCCAATTTAGCGCGAAACCGACAATATATCGTCGCTTCGGGAATAATACAAGGTGACCGTATGAAATCCCACTGCAAGTTGTTATGAGCTTAATTTGATACAAGACAATCATGGAACATTAATATGTTTAATATTTTTTAATATGAATACACATATGCCTATAACTTTTTTATGACTAATAATCTTCAAAAAACATCATTGTGATCTTTTATTTATATTTAATTTCATGTAAGATAATACTTTTATGAAATTAAATGTTAATAATATTTAATAAATTATATATGTATATACTACAATATTTATTTTTATTTATTTCTATACGTGTATTACTATGTAAGCTTTTATATCTTATGTTTATTTACAAGATGCATTTTAGTTACGTTTATCAGTATTTTATGTATTTTATTACTATTGTATTTTTAACACCTACCAATCTTATTTCTCTATAGTAAAAAATGCCAAAAGTCAGTCTTTCCTTTGTAACTCAAACTTTCTAACAGTGGTAGAGCCACGCGGCGGCTTTTGCTGTCGTACGGATGGGCCGGCTCGAACCGGGATGGTACCACGACCTCACAGAATACCAGCGTGAAGTACAGGTTTACCTCTGCGTTTCGCTTGGTGAGTGCAGGTGGCCGGAGGCCCTTTTTACTGGAAATGAGGCATTCCATCTTAGTCCTCACGGGTGACAACGCATCTGCATTTTGATTTGTAATAAAGGATGGATGTAGATGTCTATGGGCCGCAGCAGCCACTTACCATGAGGTGGACTGTGTGCTCGTTTGTCACCCTCAGCCTATAAAAAAAACTCTTAGTTTAAGGTGTCTTAGAATGAAGATGACATAAATAATAACAATGCATATAAAAACTGCAGAAGTTTAAGATGGGCAGCAGCATCTTACCAATAACTACTAAAAATAAAAAAACTGCAGTTGTCTACCCGCTTGCCAAGCGTGGGAACTATAGCAAATAGCTCATCTAGGAAGCAATCTATAAGGCAGTCCTATGTTCAGCAGTGGACTTTAATAGCCTGTAATGGTAACGGTAAGGTCAAGACGTGATACCTAATAGTTCTTAATAAAAACTTGTTCCTAGCATAGGTACAGAAAACACAGTACCTAACAGGGCAAAGGTATTTTAAACTTATACTCACTACCTCTTACTATCGTGAAACACAATCTCGCTGGCAACTTTAATTAAATATCCTCATTAACAATATTTATAACTGCGAGCGCCCGCTTTTGCATTTTTATGGGATTTTGAGAGATAGCGGCGTCTCCCGCTGAATAAGAATCGCCGAGTAATTAAAAATGTTTTTGAAATTATAATTGGCTCCGTAGGACGTGACAACGTCTGCATATGTTACCTCCGTAACTAAATTGCGTGGTGGAAAAAAACTTTTTCCTTTATTTGCAGCTCATAATTTCTTTTAATTCTTTTTTTTTTTTGCTCTATCGTAGGTAAAGTTACAATCTATATACATTTTGATGTTCGACCCAGACCTTTTAGTACAAAGAGGATTTTTGAAACAGGAAATGAAGGCGCAGCACTGTCCGAACGCGTGTTGATGGATTTCACGAATTCTCGAAATATTATTTTTAAGTATTTTAAGATATGCAAGTCTATGTTCCTAGCAATGTTTCTCGTGGTACATCAGCACGTTCATTGGACCACAGTATCTACTTACTATTAGGTGGCCGGCGAGCTTATTTGTCATCCACATTCTATGAAAAAATATTAATATTTCCAATGTTATATAAATCACATATCGACCACATAAATCACATAAAGCAATGAAAAATATTTAAAATTATACCAGAAAAGGAAGTTGAAAAGTTTAAGCCCGTTTATCATTTTTAATTTGTCTCATTGTCAAGTTACCATGGGTGTTATATTACTTGGCCACACATACAAACCATTTAAATTATCGCGCTATCGTGTATGATTATACTTTAAGGTGGATACTTCGTTTCGTGTTGATTTTTTTTATAAAATATGGAAGACAAACGAATTTACAAAACTGGTTACAGAGAAACGGACACCTGATGGTAAGTGACTTTAAGCCATGAATACCTGGAACCACTTTCAAACAAAGAAGGCTGGAAATTCATTGGCACCTCTGAGGACTTAGATGGAATGACTCACAGTCTTTAGTTGTATCTACTGGCTTTCTAACCCGGAACTTTCAGACCTTCAGAATGGAACACAGAAGTGTGAACACTGCTGCTAGGCGATAGAAGAATTGCCTATTTAGATGTACTCAAGGCAGAAAAGTAATCTTATAATAAAGTTTTATATTTTGAGTAATTATAATGTATTTTTTTTATATGATAGGGTGACAACCGAGCACACAGTCTACCTAATGGTAAGTGGTTGCTATGGCTCATAGACATCTACATCTATCCTCGTTTGCGAATCAACATGCAGATGCGTTGTTACCCGTGAGGACTAAGATGGAATGCCTCTTTTCCAGTAAAAAGGATCTCCGGTTCTCTACACTCACCATACGAAACACAGCAGTATTAAGCTGCTATTTGACGCTGGTATTCTGTGAGACCAAAGGCGTGGTCCTTCCCCAGTCGAGCCGACCCATTCGTGCTACAACTATACTACTAATATAGCTGCAGCATGGCTCTACCACGTAAAAAATTTTTTTCTTCATATCGCAAATATCAAAAACTTTGTATGGATATGCTACGGTCTGCCCTTGCCAGTATATTTGATATTTTTTGTAACACTTTCACTGTCCGGTTTCAAAACACAAAAGTAAGACAATAGCAGTGACCCATGTGTGGGTCACGAAACAGTGGACGTGTTAAGATGCTATAGAATTTAAGCAAATGAAACCTTAATTACGTGTTAATTATGCGATAAAGTGTGGAATACCACTTACACGCACGTACACACACGCAAGCACGAACTAGTGAACACTCGTTCTATATTCTTAAACAAAATCTTAATATACTTAGCTTTTGGGCGAGAATATTACCAAGATTCTTGTCACCAGCAGGAACAACCAACCATGAATACAGTTCCTTTAGAAACAGTAACCTCGAGGTTTTAAAAAAGTGCACAAATTCTTATCTATATATATAAATAAAATTGAAGTGTCGGCTGTAATATCGAAATAATTACCTTGTATTGAGCTGCGAGGGTTGTTTGTATGCCATTAAGATTTAACCATTTTTAAAATTGTTGTCTATCTGTCTGTGTAGGCTAATCTTCGAAATGGCTCAACCCATTGTGATGAAACTTCATGAACGGATAAAAAGCAAAGCCAGGAGTGATCTTGGCTATATTTTATCTGAAAAACATGACCATTTAAAACAAAAACCGAAAATTTAATAAAGTAACTGATTGAATAAAATTATTTTTATTTTATTTTATTGCGTTATATTTACTTATTTTATTATCCGATGTTTCGGGTGCTTTACAACAACCCATGATCACGGTGCGGGGGTTGTCCTAAAATAAAAAAATTAAACTAAGTAAATTAAAAGCGATAAAATCCGTAAAAATAGTTTTATTCGATGTGTAGTATTCGCGTATATATAAGAAATCGTTAAAATAAATCGTCTTTAACCATCTCAAACCTAAACAATACCACATTAATAGATACTAACTACCCCAGGGCAAGCCAGGGCGAGTCCCTAGTTAATAATATTTTCGTACTTTTGACACTACTATATAACATTATTGACAATACAATACATAGAATTTGGACGCATGTGTAATCCGCTCGGCGTATAGACCGTAATTAATCATTTATAGACTGTGCTTACGTTGTAGAAGCTAGCAGCTGACTTTAAGCGGCTGACACTAATTAATCATGATGCAGTTTTTCTACCTATATTCTAGGCATTTTCAATGAAATGTTACGACTTTATTGTTTTTTTATGTGTTTTTTTTATTGGATTAGGGTGACAAACGAGCACACAGTCCACCTGATGGTAAGTGGTTGCAGCGGCCCATAGACATCTACATCTATCCTCTATTACAAATCAAAATGCAGATGCGTTGTCACCCGTGAGGACTAAAATGCCTCATTTCCAGTAATAAGGGCTTCCGGCCACCTGCACTCACCAAGCGAAACGCAGAGGTAAACCTCCACATCACGCTGGTATTCTGTGAGGTCGTGGTACCACCCCGGTTCGAGCCGGCCCATCCGTGCGACAGCAAAAGCTGCCGCGTGGCTCTACCACTGTTAACTGTAACATCTTTCCTCTCGCTTTCCCGGAATCTGTGGGAATGATTTCGTGAAAAGGGACGGAAGTGTGTAACAGGAAGGCGGAGAAGCGCGCGCTATTTCATTTGAACAATAAGGGCGCGCGGTGATAGTAAAGTGTACTGTTATATAAACTAATTTATATGTGTAAACTATACTAAAAAATGTATTTACTGTTGACAGTAACTGTCTGAAAAAAGTGCAGATCATTGATGAAAAAGTAATTGAGTAATAATGAGTAATTATTAGAATAGATATTTCAATATTTAGATTTTATACATTTTGATGTTAATTTCTGTCGTTGCTGAATTGATATTTTTAATTTTGACAAAAAACAAATAGCTTTTTTCAGAATATAGTGTTGATGTTGCTTATTACCAAGGTAAGATGTCAAATGTTATACATCATATGCGGCATATAAGGCTCGCTATTTTTTTAAATCAGTTTATTATTCGATAGAAGCAGCTTATTACTGAAATTATTGGCATAGAAATTAAAAACCGGCCAAGTGCGAGTCGGACTCGCGCACCGAGGGTTCCGAATAAATCCGTAGGTATATAAGTTTAAAATTATTAAAAATATTTTTATTATTTGATGTAACTAAAAATTTTTGCTTTTCGCAATTTTTCCTTTATCTGTACTATAAAACGTTGCTTCGTACCAAAATTCAAGATTATGAGTTCACGGGAAGTACCCTGTAGGTTTTGATTCCCTTGCGAATGTCGAAAAATACGGCTGTATCTTTTGATTGAGTTGGCTTAGAAGTTTGATTTTTTCACAGCCCCAAGGGACAGTATATTTGAGTATTTGATATGAATTTCAGCTTGATACCTCCACGCGTTCCTGAGAAAAAGGGTCTTGACAGACAGACAGACAGACGGACAACAAAGTGATCCTATAAGGGTTCCGTTTTTTCCTTTTGAGGTACGGAACCCTAAAAATGGAGCACACAAAGTGGAGTGGATTGACGTCAATTCACTTGTGAGCTATGGAGTATTAGATTACCCTGTTTATTTGGTTCCATTTCCAGTCGTGTTCTTTTTTCTTGTTTTAAAAATCAGTTCTCAATAACGTTGACTAAAACCTGGATAACGCTATCGGCAAGATTTACGATATCTTTTCTTTAAACGTCTGCAACAAACGACTTGCCTAAATATATTAGGTACGGTACGACTCAAGACAGACTATAATATCTTGTGAATTATGCGTACTTTGCGTCAAGAAAGAAGACCTAAACTCTGATGTGCTTACAACACAGATTATTAACGATTATATTTATAAAATGACATACAAATATAATGTATCTATTTATCTCTGTATTATATATAATACTCAGGGTCGACTAGTAGATAATGCCAATAGGTATTAAGTCCAACCTTTGTAATATTTTAATTAATAACGCTGCAGCAATAAAGAATAAATAAATATAAAATGAATACAAAGAACTAAGAAGAAAAAATAATTTTCACATAATAGCTCTTAGATTCGGTGCTAAGACGAATATTTTTTTTTATAGGAGAGGGGGCAAACGAGCATGCGGCTCACCTGACTACCGCCAAGTGACTACCGCCGCCCATGAACAACTGCAACACCAGGGGAACAAGGGGAATTGCAGATGCGTTGCCGGCCTTTTAAAAAGGAGTAGGCTCTTTTCGAAGGTCCCTAAGTCGTATCGGTCCGGTAAAATCGCTGATGGTAATCGATTCCACAAGGAAGTTGTGCGAGGAAGAAAACATCTAAATCGCACAGTGGTGGACGGCCAATCATCCAGATATATCTATATACCCTTTTTACTGGAAACGAGGCATTCCATCTTAGTCCTCACGGGTGACAACGCATCTGCATTTTGATTCATAATCGAAGATAGATGTAGATGTCTATGGGCCACAGCAACCACTTACCATCAGGTGGACTATGTGCTTGTTTGTCACCCTATCCTATAAAAAAAACATATAGTATAGTGTACAGAATATAGTGCAATATATTAATAGTGTAGTATACAGAATAATTAAAGCTTCGACTTCAGAAGTTACGAGGGCGGCACTGAAAATTTGGTTGGTTAGTAAAGATGCAGTGTGTTAACTTTGCTTTAAAATAAATTAACTGATATGTTATTATACCCCAAACACCATTAAAGCCAAAATGACTAGGTAATATCATGTTTATATATGTTGATAAATATGAAGTGAGATGTTTTAAACTGGTTGTGTAAGAATAACAAAACACATGTATAATTTAATTGTATTATTATGGTCAGTCATTATCATTCTAAAAGATTTTTTCAAAATAACGTGATAGTAACATGTCCATTTATGATATGGTTGGAATCATAAGGATATTTTATGTGATATAAGACTGTTGTTTTCAATAATCCATATACTTTTTAATCTCTGCTTACGAGCAGCTCTGCAAGATTTCACCTTACAAGACATACACATTTATTCTAAGCAATCCACCTGAAAAAAGTTAATGAATATTGTAGAGTTTACTATACTAAAAATAAATAAATAAATAATAATTATTATTAATATATTAGTTTTTCTATATTTATAGCAATATAAATAATGTGTGGGGTCTATGCTTATACTTGTATTGAAGAAGCCAAAAAAAACACATCCACATATGATATTGTTAGAAATCAGGACATTTTCAATAATAAGAAATATAAGATAAGTCTATATATACTATACTTCAATGTTAATTGTCCAATGTATATTGTAGAGTGTACTATACTAAATAATAATTATTATCAATATATTAGTTTTTCTATATTTATTGCAATATAAATAGTGTGTGGGGGTCTATACTTATGCTTGTATTGAAGAAGCCAAAAAAAACACATCCACATAATATTATATTGTTAGAAATCAGGACATTTTCAATAATAAGAAATATAAGATAAGTCTATATATATATATATATACTATACTTTAATGTAAATAAACTATATTTCCATATTTCTGATAATATTTTGGTGCCTCTGCCTGTATATTAGATAATCACGAAATTATTATAAAATATACAACATTAATCAGCTCCAGATGACCAAATACTAAAGTATTAATTATGGATTTACATTAACTATATTTGACTATTTAAAAGTTGTCTGATTTCTTATTAAGTGGCGAAGCTTGCGAAGACACTTATTGATTTCACGATGTCTGTCCGTCTGTCCGTCTGTCCGTCCGTCCGTCCGTCTGTCCGTCTGTCCGTCTGTCCCACGATTATCTCGAGAACGGTTTCGAATTTTCAAATTCTGTTTTCAGCAATCGATTACTGATCACCCAGGCATCTGAACCTCCTATTTTGAAACTGATTGCTCAACGGCAACCGTTAGAAACCGCTACAAAGCTGATTGCTTCGCCACTTTGCTAAGCTGTTAGCTTGCTAGGTTTATTTTCACTGGTTTCATGTAGGGGACAAGAATATTATTTTTATATTAATTATCTGATAGTAAATGACAAAATAATATTCCTTTCTGCGGAGTTAACAACACAGCAATCTAAGCATAGTGAAGTATCTGGTCAACAAGGATATAACCATTACACAAGTAAAAATGGCTTATCTAAGTTACAATATTTACGCAAACTGTATATTTGCTTCTAGTACAAGTAAAAACTACTTATTTACACATAAATATATGTACTATCTATCTACTATCACTGGCATAAGTTCAGGATCCATGTTTGATGCCATTTGGTATTGTCAAGTTTATGGAGCAACTTGCTGAATACATAAGGTATTTATATCTAAATGCAAGTTAAATGAATCGCTCTTCTAAGCCGCTTTAGCTCTAGAGAAGCTTTCTTAAATTCCTCGACCCATTGGTGGTAATTTTCTTTTAACATACACAAAAACTTATTTTGTCTATTTACTCTATCTATTATTTAATTTAGATTTTACTAATAACATAAAACTTTAATACTTTGTCACTTTTAGCTCACTAATAAGGTTCTAAGACCTGTGTTTGTGATTTATTTTAGGTAATTCATTATAAATAATATAATCTTATAGATTTTTCGAAATTCTAGGTGCAAAAGTAAACTTTTGTATCACATACATACTCCTATATTAATTAACTAAACTCATCAATTTTCATTTTCCAATTTCGAACGTCATTGTTAATTTTATCATGCGACCACAAAAAAATAAAAAGAAAATAAAGTCTAAAATCCATATTATGTTAAACACTTGTGCATCGATGAGACTATATTTATTTTATTGTCTTGTAAACAAATAAGTAAAAACTTTTTTGCTATTAACTTAATTTCGCTACCAAAAATTATTTTAAAATAATGTTTAAGGTCGTGCTTTAGTTTACGGTCGCACGCGGAGGGGGTGGGGAGGTGGTTGGGGTGGGGGGGATGTAGTGGTGAACCCCCCCCCCCCTAAAAGGGGGGATGCGGAAAGGTATAGTTTCTGAAATATATTAAAAAATCTATCCTAACCTATAAAATATTGATATTGATTAATTTAATATGGTATTTGTTTAAATCAAGTGGGGAGGAGGCTCTAATCTTCTCTCTACCCCGTCTGACGCTTTACATTCGACCTTCTTCCTTACAGGGGTTCGATTCTGGGGCTGATCTACGTTCAACGGACACAATTCTTACCAAACCTGACGTGTCGCCAGTTTGGTACGCCAGAACAAATCACAAAAATATTATTTAAAAAACAATTCAAATATAAATAATATCCGTCTCCATGAACTTGGTTTCGCCTTAAACATTTTGTATATCAATATATATTGTTTACCTACCAAGCTAGGTCAATTGAGTCCTGCTATGTAGGACCAGTATTTCTGGGTGGTTATAAAAAAAATAACCATGAAGGCTAAGGCGGGAGCTTTGCTCCCGCCTTAACCTTCTAACCTAATCTGTCCGAGTCGGATTGCTCTGAATCGGGCTGTTAAACATGATATCAAAAAACTTAACCAAAAAAAAAACTTTTTTTTAAGCAAAGATTTACCATATACAGCCAAAAAAAATTTTAGGTCTGAAATAACACGCGGTAAAAGGAGATGCAACAATTATGTTGTCTCTTTCTAATGCTTTAGAATGTCATGTAAATGTCAAGGGCCGAAAGCCAAAACAATACTGTTCTATACGATTCCTAGTAGTTAACCTATAAAACTTAAAAAATTAATTTCTCGAAAACTATAAGTTTCCGCAGAAAATCCTTCTAGCATTTACTTCAATTACCTGTTACCTACCTATTAAAATTAAAATTATCACGAAAATCGTGCGACCGTAAACTAAAGCACAGCCTAATTCGGTACTCGAGTGAAAATTAATTTTACTCGAGTCCGCTTGCACTCGAGTTACCAAGTTAACTCTGCGCACCGCACCGCGTAGATTCGGAGAGCGCTAGATAGATGTCAGTTCACTAATTCACTTGTAGTATAAAGGTGGCTACTTCTATGTACTGTCATACTTGCCGCAGGGGCAATCTAGGGAGCACAGCGATCGGAGCAATATCGGAGCTGTCTCTACACACAGGCCTGCCGTTCAGTACGTCTCACTGGACGCACGCGTTGAGAATGGCGCCAGTTTTATCGAAATATCACTTAATCTTTATATATAAAAATTACGTGTCACATTGTTTGTCTGCGATGAACTCCTAAACTACTGAACTGATTTCAATGAAATCTTGCATACTCTGTGCAGTTTGGTCCAACTTGAGAGATAGGATAGTTTTTATCCTGATAAGTGACACTCAATATTTTTTTATTACAAATTTAAGGATTTTTTTATATGAAGGATCGTCTAAAAGGGCAGAACAACGGCTGCCTGGTCAGCTAGTTTTTATATATAAAGATAAGGGTGACAAATGAGCACAGTCCGCCTGATGGTAAGCGGACACTGTGGCCCATAGACACCCACATTTATCAATAAAACAACTAATTACTAAATAATTACAACCATAATATAGTGCTTATAAGCTGCAGCATAGCTCTGCCACGCTATTTTTAGGCTATCGAAGACAATTAAATGACTAACTTCACTCGTCATAATTTAATATAACCAATTTATTCTGTGATATAATTAACTAACTAGTGCTTAGTAACTATAATTTAACTAGTGTTACAAATAGCCAAGATAGTTGTCTAATGATGAGTTTTAATAAATTTAATTACTAAAATTTGTATTTTTGTTTAATTATTTAGTTATTGACATTTTGTTATTATTCCAGCAATGTTAATACTATTGGAATATTTTCTTTCCCATACTAGCCCTTATGATAAGTTAGGTAACAAATCCCAGTAATGTTACTTGTAAATTACAAGGTTCAAATAACGTTCTTTCTGCGGTTCTGACTTGTGTGACTCATACGTGTGGTCCGCGCGAATGTCACAATGAACTGAACGAAATTGCCCCAATTGCGCTACACACGCGACAACGGCATGACCGATCTAGGGAGCAAGGAAGGCCTTGCGCTTCTGCCGCCCTGCCGCAGGGCCGACTTAAAAAATTGCTCCTGCTTGCCGACACACATCACAATTAAGGAGGCAATTAAAGGTCATCCCCACTCCTATACCCTAGATTGCCCCTGCGGTAGGTATGTCAGTAGCAGCCTTAAGCCGGCGCGGGTGACGTCACTGGTTACATCCAAATTCAAACTTGTGCCTGGCATGTTGTAGTCGAACATGAACCTAGTTTGATTTATTACATCATGATTCTGCTATCATTGTTGTTTATTTTTTGTCACTTCGTATTAGTAGTGCATAACATGAAAGGTGATTTGAATATACTTGTTTGTTTAAAGTATGAATGATAAAATGCAATAACAAAACAAAAATCGTCAGTGTGACATTATTTTGAATAATGGGAGCGATTTGTAAGATATGCGAAAAGCAGCGTATAGATTTTGAAATACTACACATATCTGTAGTAAATAAAAAACATGGAAATACTAACCAATAAATAATAAATATTTGTATTTAATTTCATATTGCCACATATTACTTATTTAACAAAGGTACCTATTTAAAAATGCTTTAACTAAGGTAATCGCTATTCTCGACTCGAGTGATAAACTTCAATCGATGCAGGGACTGTAAAAAGATAACTCGAGTAACTCAAAAACTCGAGTACAATTAGAGTGACATGATAAAACCCGAGTGACTTGAGTCACAAAATTCTACTCGAGTCACATTTTTATCTTACGGTCAATGCAGTGTCTGTCTACAATTTAATGATGATACCGACTTACTAATTGGAGAATTTACTCGTATTGGTGTATTATGTAATGTCAATAAGCTGATTAAGTATAATTCGTGATAGTTAAATTATTAATAACATAAACTTTACGCTACGTCATAAAGTTAAAGTGATATTATTTTATGAAGATTGTCTATACGCAAACCAATAATATGTAACTACCTATTAAGTTAAGTAATAATAATAACTATCTCGGATGGAAGAACAAATATAAAAATAATTTGTAAGAAACTGACACAGCTTCGTTCCGCCAAAACGAGTTGCGTAACTCGAATATTATTCGATTACGTGAATTTCAACTCAAGTTAACTCGAGTCGAGTTTCTTCCGAGTTGGCACATCCCTATTACAATAATAATTGTTTTTAATATTACTTTATTTTAGATTTCTTGATTCCGTTTAGATTTTCATAAAATCTTTATGATATTTACAATAAATGGAAAAAAATTGGCTTTTTTTTTGTAAAACGACTGACTCCTTTGTACGTGGCTTTATGAATACAACTTTAGGCAGCGCATTTAAGGTTGAATTTACATTAATGTATTTTTATTTCAACTATAATTACGTTAAAACAATTGGAGACAGTTTTTAGAGAAATGCGTAGGGTTGGGTATGTAGTTTTTTATTAGTGTTCGATGTTTTTAGTTCTTTAAAGTTGGTTTTTATTTTTAACTGACTTCAAAAAGGAGGAGGTACTCAATTCGACTGTATGTTTTTTATGTGTTAAAACAGGTAAACCTCATAACATTTTTGTAGGTGAACCGATTTCGATGATTTTTTTTATATGAAAGCTGGTGCTTCTCATGTGATCCCATATTTTCAATCAAGGTCTGACGAGTAGTTTTTGAGTTATCCTTAATAATTTATATTGAATTCGGTTGTACATTTTTAATTTTACCTCTTATTTGTTAGAAATTTAATTTTTTGACCCTTTTAAGTGGACTAAGGAATAGCACAACCTCAAGGTAATTTAACTCACACTTAACCAATCTCAATGCTTTAAACGTACAGTTAAGTTAAATTAATTGCACTACAACCTAGACCGACAGTGACGAAGTGCGAACCAATTCAGCTCAAAACCGACTGTTTGTTCTTGCTTCGGCAATATCGACGATATAAATCTTGGTCGAGTAATGGATGTGAAAAATGCTGCAATAGCAAATACTAAAAAAATAACTTCACAGGAAAATAAAAAAATGCCCCTTGTACAAAAAGACTTTGTTAGTCTATTAAATAACTGGCAGCCTCGTACTGGTAAGCGAAGGGTAAGGCGGACCCACCTTGATGGAGTGATGAAATGCAGGAAGTCGAAGAACGTAGGTAGCTCATAACCGTGCTTTGTGATATTTCTTGGTGAAACCTATTTTTAGCCGTGGGTTTGTGATGGAATGTGATGGTGGTGAGCATAAGCGAATGCTTGACTACTATTCCCACCTGATGATAAGTGATGATGTAAAGTGCTATTACTTTGTTTAATAAAATCCTATTCATACTTAAAACTTGAAAAACTGGCAATTTATTTTACTTTTTTGCAAGCCGTATTCAATATTATACACTGAAGTCCGCATACTTCTTTTGATAGACCTACAATGATTACAAGACGCTAATTCGCCGATCGCGGATGTAAGTAGGTAGAATGTCTGATAGTTACGTTGTGATCCTGCGTTGAATTTTCAAGTGCTCGTGAAGTAAGCTTTACTGCTCACTTCACGAGCACGAGAATCTTTGTGCATTTCCAAAAAATAATTTTTTGGAAATACACAAGGTAGCAAGCAGCTATCGTTGTATTTTTACAAAAAAAATCACTTTTATATTTGTGTAGCACGGATTATCGTCAACATTATCGTCACTAAAGCCCTTCACAAATTCACAGCTGAACACAGGCCTCCCTCGCATCCATCGACTTCCGCATGTCTTACCAGGCCTTCACTCCATCTAGCGGGGACTACCCTACACTTCACTTACTCGTAGGAGACTCTTATTTGGGAACCTTTCTTCCCTATTGGCTGTCGCTTCTTCAAACTATATTCTATAACACGCATACTGCAAACCTGGACTACATACATCGGTAAACTATATCTTATATTTTTGTCCGAGAACAACTTGCATCTAGTGCACCCTACTTATGGACAAATTAGCAATCCGTTATTTGCGAAAAATCCATTGAGAAACGCCGAACCCAAATCAGCAGATGAGTTTAGTCAAAACTGCCAAGAATACAGTACATAAAGGTAGAAGAGCTTGACAGGCATTTCTTTTGAATTGACTTATTTGAGTAGATCTGCTGGCATAGTCCTCGGAAATTTTATTACAATTATAACAGTTCACTTTAAATGTCTGTTGAAATAAAGATGGTGATGATTTACAAATGAATACGCCACCATTCGCCGTGTGATGGCGGCATAAGAGAAGAGAACGTTTAACGTGGTAGAGCCATGCTGCAACTATATTAATAGTATAGTTGTAGCACGAATAGATCGGCTCGACCGGGGAAGCACACGCTCTCACAGAATACCATCGTAAAATAGCAGCTTAACGCTGCTGTGTTTCGTATGGTGAGTGTAGAGAACCGGAGACCATTTTTACTGGAAACGAGGCATTCCATCTTAGTCCTCACGGGTGACAACGCATCTGCATTTTAATTCGCAAACGGAGATAGATGTAAATGTCTATGGGCCACAGCAATCACTTACCATCAGGTGGACTGTGTACTCGTTTGCCACACTTATTCTATAAAAAAAGAGAACCCATCTACCAATTAAGTCCCGTAGTTGTCGTAAGAGGTGACTACGGGAAACCCCAAAAAAATAAAAATTGTTAAAAATTGGTAATTCCAATTGTACATACCTTAAGCGCATTAAAAAAATTACGTATAACACTATTATACGGAATTTTTTGAAGTAGTATTTTTATACACACGTCTTTTCACTAATAACCTTATTATAATTATAATTTAAAAAAAATTAAAAAAAAATTTGGAAAATCCAAAAGTGCATGACATAATGCCCATATGAAAGTGAAAATTTAAAAAAATGTAATTTGTAGTTTTATTTGTCAAAGAATTCCAGTAGAAATAATCAAAGTATACTTTCAAGTCACTCTACGAGTATATAGTCCGGAGGTAAAGTCTCATCATAACTAACAAAACAAGCCCAAACTCGACATATCTAGTTCTCCTCGTCGAGGAGTTCCAGTAGCAGTCATCAAAGTACACTTCCAAGTCACTCTATCAATTCCGAAGGTATAGTCTCATCATAACAAACAAAACGAGCCCAAACTCGGCACATCTAGTTCTCTTCGTCGAGGAGTTCCATTAGCAGATACCGAAGTACACTTTCAGGTCTATAAAGTCCAAGACGTATAAGTACATATATTTATGTATAAATCCTGTGTGCTTTTAGCGAAACAAAATATTGTTATAAAAATCTGTGATTATAAAAATAATAATAATATCTTACCTTGGTCAATGTGTATCAAATTTGGTTTTTGGAATATTTCGTATTTCTACGGCGATCTTTTTCGCTGCAAACAAGCGATACGGTATCCACTCACGACGGCGGCCGAGGCTGGAATGACCAGTTATATAATATGTATGTTTTATGGGGATGACGGAGTGAGACACTGTCTATTTAGTAAAATATATTAGTACAAGGCTCCTTAAAACACCGAAAATTTCGCCATTTATTAGCCGAAAAAAATTAATTATAACTAAACAAAACAAAATTTAACTGTCATTTACATTCCATGGCTTCCCACATGATAGATGAAGAGTTTAAAAAATCGATAGAGTTGAACAATTGATATTTTCAAAAGTTATCGTGTTTACGATACCATGTGGCCTTGATAAATCCATACCATATGCCACTAAAACCCTTTTTTGTATAAAAATAGCAATTAATCGATTTAAAAAATTAATAAGTTCAACCATCATTTCTGACAATGTGCTTTTATATCACTTACTAGATAAGATTTCATGCGACAAAACGTTGGAATCTTAATTTTAGGCCCTAGTAGAACATACCGGCGCGCCCAGTGCTTACGGCATGCAATACCTAATGTCAAGTCTCACAGCCCGCATTTCCTCTTACTACAGAATGTTTTTCCTCAGTTACCGGATTCATCATCGTGTCGAGTCGTCTTTAACGTCAAAAATGTTTTGAAATTTAATGTTTAACGATGCGTGATCGCTATGTGGTGGTTTATGTGAATAATAAGTTATACTTAACGTTGAAGTAGGTTTATCTAGAGTCCGTGAAATTAACATGCGTGCGGTAGCCGGAATACCTAACCACAGTATAAATATGGATTGTACGTAAACTAAGCCTAGTTGAAGACATAATTACCTACGCTCCATTGAATCAATAGGGTTGTAACTTTAAATGTTTTTGATACTTTTTTTACATTTTGGTTCTGTAGTGATCAATCAATCGAATTTAAATAACTAGCTTACAAATACAATTTAAATATGACGAACAAATTGATATCTATGCAGCCGCCATTTTGGATTTACATTTTGACAGCCCTACCGGCTTCAACACCCTCGAAAACTATGAAAATGACACCCATGATGAAAAAATTGATACCTATTTCTGCCGCCATCTTGGATTTACATTTCGACAGCACTATCGGATTCAACACCCTCGAAACCCATGAAAATTACACCCATGATGAATAAATTGATACCTATTGCAGCCGCCACCTTGGATTTACATTTCGACAGCACTGTCGGCTTCAACACCCGCGAAAACCATGAAAATGACACCCATGACGAAAAAATTGATACCTATTGCAGCCGCCATCTTGGATTTACATTTCGACAACCCTATCGGCTTCAACTCTCTCGAAAAACATGAAAATGACACGCATGATGGAAAAATTATACCTATTGCAGCCGCCATCTTTGATTTACATTTCGACAGTGCTATCGGCTTCAACAGCTTCGAAAACCATGAAAATGACACCCATGACGAAAAAATTGATACTACTTACTTTTAGTACGTACTACTATTATTTATTCTGTGCTTTTAAAATATTGTAATAAAATAATCTGTCATTATTATTATAATCAAGTATTTAAGATATTTGGTTATTCGAATATTGTGTATTTTACATTTTACAGCGGTCTTTTCGATCCGCTGCAAACAACCGAAACAATGTCTACTCACGACGGCGACTGACGCCGAACTGAGTGATGCAGTCTCTATATAGCAATAATTTATTCATACAAGGCTGCCGAATACACCGAAAATTTCGTAGAAAATATGATAGACGAAAAGTTTTAAAAATATATTGAGTTGAACAATTGATATTTTCAAAAGTTATCGTGTTTACAAGCCTTGCGTGCTTGATAAATCCACACTATAAGCCTCTGAAACCCCTTTTTATTTAAAAATAGCAATTAATCGATTTAAAAAAAAATATTAATAATGATTTCTTATATTTTCGCGAACACTACACATTTAAATAAAACTAATTTTACGGATTTTATCGCGTATATTAACTTATTTTATATTCCCGACGTTTCGGGCACTTTTCAGCACCCATGGTCACGGGGGGGACTGAGGTGTATGACGTCCCAATGTCATAGTTAGCCACGGCTACCTTCAGATTATGAATTATTAAGTTTTGTTCCGATCTACGCAGTATGAACTTACAGTATCATGCAGTCTTGCAGTTGTATGCTTGGGTTGGGATTTAATTTTATTAATTATGGGATCCCAAGCAGATGGTAGCCCCCAGCCATCTTCTCTATTGAAATTAGGATTTTTTTTAACTTCAATAGTCCATGGGTGCTGAAAAGTGCCCGAAACGTCGGGAATATAAAATAAGTTAATATACGCGATAAAATCCGTAAAATTAGTTTTATTTAAAAAATATTAATAAAACTGCTTTTACGGATTTTATCTTATTCAATGTGTAGTGTTCGCGTAAATATAAGAAATCATTAAATATTAATAAGTTCAACAATCGTTTATCTTTCTGACAATGTGCTTTTTATATCACTTATATGTGCAATATGATTGCTAGATACGATTTCATACGACAAAACGTCGGAATCTTAATTTTTAGGCCCTAGTAGAACATACCGACGCGCTTAGCGCTTACGGCATGCAGAAGTGTCAAAGATGTGAGACGTTTGATACTGCGATTGTCAATTTGTCAGCTAAGTGTGATGATTAAAAGAAATCCTATCTACAACGGGAAAGTCCTATGTCCAGTAGTGGAAGGAATACCACTATTTGCCGGGTGCTAAAGCCCCGGTCGTTAATAACCTTCTTAGAATATAATATTCTTCCGTATTTTCGATCATGACGGCCAGTCTAAACGGAGTCTAGCTATCTGCGAAGAACAGGATTATAGTAACTGAGAGTATTCTTCAGCACAGGTGCACCATCTATTTATTCCCTCACACTCATAGTCCAATAGGATGGACCAGGAGGAGATTACGCGCAAAATCAGTGGCCCAACTTGCTTTCCAAAACACTCCGCCAACTTCCTAACTCCAGATTGCTACCGAGAAGAATAACTGATTTTGGCCCCACCCGGGATTCGAACCCGGGACCTCATGATAAGCAACCACTACAACCACAGACCAACAAGGCAGTCGAATTTCAAGTGTGGAGTAAAAGTTATTCTACGAGGCCTTAGAATAAGGAACTGCTTTAGAACGACCTTATATCAGAGCAAATGTCCACCGTACTTCGTCTCCAAATCTCCAAATATAAAAGTACCTACGTAATTTAAAATAAAAAAATGTGTACAACCGACTTCAATATAAATTATTAAGAATAACTCAAAAACTATTGGTCAGACCTTGAACAAATTTATATGGGACCACATGTGAAGCACCAACTTTCAAACAATAAAAGAATCATCGAGATCGGTTCACCCTGTAAAAAGTTATGAGGTTACACACATTAAAAAAACATACAGTCGAATTGAGTACCGGCTCCTTTTTGAAGTCGGTAGAAAATTGAAAGGATTATACAGTCTGTACCTCGCAGTATGATTGCGAGCGGTGATTTCGCGAAATTCCCGAAGCGACGATAAATTGTCGGTATCGCGCGAGATTGGATCGTACTTAGTCACTATCCGGTCCGATGTGGTCCGTTCGCCGGATTGATTGCCGACCTACAGTTTGTAATGCACTTCGGTTTCAGGTGACTTAGAACAGATTGATTAAGATTTACGACTGGTGCAACTGCTTATGTAATACTCGCTGTTAAATGTTCAAGATACAAGTAACGCGAGTCAATAGATTAAGTAGCGCTACAAAGCGCGGGATGTTGTGACAACTACCAACAGTTTTTATAAAACATGTCATATTTAATATTTATTTAAATAACATAATATTCAATATATTATTATGTACAATATTAAAAACTATAATAAAAAAAACTAAAACTAGTAACTTAATTATCATACAGTCCTACTCCCCGCGGTATCGTGCCAATAACGCTGGTTGCATTTCCTCACAGAATGGCTATACTTAGCCTTTTAGCGAGCGTGAACCAGCCCTCTTATCACCAGCAACAACGACCAGCCGCTAATGGAGTTCCTTTAGGAACTTCGCCGTACGTGGACCACATGGACCGATAGTCTCTATAGCAAATGCCACAAATATGTAGTCATCTCTCAGACACTAATATTTTTATAGTATAGGGTGACAAACGAGCATACAGTCCACCTGATGGTAAGTGATTGCTGTGACCCATAGACATCCACATCTATCCTCAATAAGTAATCAAAATGCAGATGCGTTATCACCCGTGAGGACTAAGATGGAATGCCTCTTTTCCAGTAAAAATGGTCTCCGGTTCTCTATTATATATGCGCCACTTACTCATTTCAGCTGCCTCTGATGCCACCCCAGCTCTAAACGAGGTACCCCTGAGATGAGAGTACGCCAAAGTGTCTACGCAAGTAGTATCCCACACTCTTCAGGAGGGCTTTACCTCTCTCCCAAGGAACCAATGTCATACCGTCGGGTCTCTTGCCATCGTCTCTAAATATCCCACAAGGCTCTAAAACCGAGGGAACATTTATAGAGACAAGAGCCTTCGGATGACATCGTTCAAAGAACCGTGCCGTGAAATCCCTGCAGCACTTTTCTTACATAAAAGTCCGTGGAGCCCAGACTTGTCGACGCTGCTATTTAATTAATTGCTCGTAACGGATCATAAGAAGCAGCTGAGAGCGGAAGAGAAGAATGAAAAGGAGATGAGCATTAACATCTTCGGGATAACAACTTAAAATAATAAAATTACGGCTGCCAACCAGTTTGCTATGCGAAGCAACTTATATGCTAATTTATTAAGAAGGCCTATACTAAGGCTTCGGTAGTTCAGTATGTGCATATATTTTTTTTAGTTTTTTTTTTAATTTTCCCGTGTATTTTATCCATTTATACTTTAACGTGAATTGTGCTGTAAGAATTGTTTTATATTTGTGTTGCGCAGAAATTTTACGGCCCACAAAACATAAGTTATTTATATTTTAAAGATAAGTGCATTTTTCACGTGGTAAAAGCCCTACTGTATCATGTTCAATATATCATTTAAATAAAACTGAATGTAGATTTTGGGATTAGATTTTTACAGAAGTCTTTCATACTTGGAAATAAACTGTGGAAAAAAGCCTCCATCATTATTTTCTTGAGTTTGTGGGTTGAATTATTTCTGCACAATGCGGTCCATTTGTAAATGCAGTCCTAGACCGATACCTGTGTTGTCTTAATTATTTTTTTTAAACGTTACCCCCCACACTACGATTCTCTCCTGTGTCGTGGAGGCAGTTTACAAACATAAATTACACGAGGACAAACATCCAGACCGGAACAATTATTTGTGGGCCATACAAATACTTGTGCCGTGCTGGATTCGATCCCGCGGCCCCCAACGCACAACTCATTCCTAACCCACTGCGCCACGGAGCCGTCAAATTTACGTTTAATATATTCAACTTTTAAATAGATGAATCACATAAAGGCATTTCTTATAAAGATTTCTTATATTAATGCGAATATTGCACATTACATGAAACTAATTTTACGGATTTCATCGCGTTTCATTTAATTTTTAACTGTGGTATGTCTTTCCTATCTTTCTTGTTATTTGAGACCAATAAATCGTTTTTTTAACAATGCCAATAAATTTAAATTGAATTTAAAACGATCTCATCCGGACTAACGCCGGACGCGACTCCAGGCAGATGTTGTCCAACCGACAGTTTCTTGGCAAGCGAGGATTTAATTACGTGACATTCAGCCGCTGCCAACCGCTCGCGCCGCAAACAACTGCGCGACATGGCGGCCGGTGTTGGCAGCGCCCGCCGAAACAGAACAAAAAATGGCCGATTTTCTCCGTTTTCGCAATGAGAACTTGTAAATTGCGAATACAGAGAAAAATGCTATTTACACTTTGTTCCCTTTAGTGTTCTCATTCACAGTATATTGTGTTTTTATTGATGTTTGCGTTATGATACAAATAAATTGAACCAATGAAAAGATGATATGACAGTTAAAATAACTCTTATCCTGCATTTGTAACCTTGTCTTGCCGATTCGTCACTGATACGAGTAAGTCGTAAGGCCATTTTTTGCAAAAAGATGCAGATTTTGACGATAATAGAAGCTTTAAACAAGCATCCGAGCCAATTTTTCTACCGACTTCAAAAACTCAAACCAATTCGACTGTATGTTTTTTTTAAGTGTGTTACCTCATAACGTTTTACTGGGTGAACCGATTTCCATGATTCTTTTTTTAATTGAAAACTGGTGCTTCACATGTAGTTCCATCAAAATTTAGATCAAGGCCTGGCTAAGAGTTTTTGAGTTATTCTTAATAATTTATATTGAAGTCGATTGCACAAAATTTTTAATTTCAAAATGATTTCTTATATTTACGCGAACACTAGCACTACACATTGAATAAAACTACTTTTACAGATTTCCGGAGTCCCCCGTGACCACGAGTGCTGAAAAGCACCCGAAACGTCGGAAATAAATAAAAATAAGATAAGTTTATTAAACGCGAAAAATCCGTAAAAGTAGTTTAATTTTAATTTCAAATTATTGTCATAAAAGTTATCTATCAAATGAATTATTACCTGACTGAATGTAAAAAAAAAACAATTAAACTATCACCATTATAGCCTATCAAAGTCCAATACTGGACGGAGGCCTCCCAATAGATTTCCTCTATGGGGGATATTCGCCATAGTTACCACTTTTGTTTGGCAAGCGGGTTGGCAACCGCAGTTTTTTTTTAAGTCTTTATTAGGAAGAGGCTGCTGCCCATCTCCTAATTTGACTCCCTCTGTCGCCTCTTACAACACCTACGGGATGATATGAGGTAGTATTTATTCGACATTCTTACACCGTCACTACACGGTAAAAACAATGAAATAACACAATTAAGTTATATTTATTTATAGTTTAATTAAACAATTAAATATGTTAATTATTACTTAACTTATTTATATTTATTGTATAATAATAAATTTATTCTCTTATACCATTCCGAAGATATCCCTAAAGTCAGTCTAAGCGAGATTAGAATGGCTCTCCAGCACTTTAAAAACGGCAAGTCCCCGGGCGAGGATGGAATTACAGCGGAGCTTCTGAAAGCGGGTGGAAAACCGGTACTTAAAGTCATTCAGAAGCTCTTTAATACCGTCTTCCATGGTGGCACTACACCGGAGGCGTGGAGCAGAAGTGCGGTGGTCTTGTTCTTCAAGAAAGGCGACAACGCTCTCTTGAAAAACTACAGACCGATTTTCCTTCTGAGCCGCGTCTACGTGCTGTTTTCGAGAGTCATTACGAATCGTCTCGCACGCAGATTTGACGACTTCTAGCATCCCGAACAAGCCGGTTTCCGCAAAAGGCTTTATTACCATAGGCCACATACATACCCTGCGGCAAATTATACAGAAGACAGAGGAGTATAATCCGCCACTTTGCCTTGCGTATGTGGACTATGAGAAAGCCTTTGATTCCGTTGAAATTTGGTCGGTGCTGCAGTCCCTTCAGCGGTGCCAAGTTGAATGTCGGTACATCGAAGTACTAAAGTGTTTGTACAGTATAGCTACGATGGCTATCCGAGTACAGAATCAGAATACGAAACCTATCCAACTGCAGAGAGGTGTAAAACAGGGTGACGTTATATCCCCGAAACTCTTCACCGCTGCATTGGAAGAAGTTTTCAAGCTACTGGACGTGAAAGGATACGGTATTAACATCAATGGCGAGTACATCACTCACCTTCGATTTGCCGACGATATAGTTCTTATGGCAGAATCGCTGGAGGACCTAAGCACTATGCTTTGTCTTAAGATGGACAAAACAAAGATCATGTTTAACGTCCATGTCACACCTATGCCGGTAGTTGTTGGGAGCACTAAGCTCGAAGTTGTTGACGAGTATGTTTACCTGGGACAAATAGTCCAACTAGGTAAGTCCAACTTCGACCGAGAGGTCAATCGACGGATTCAACTCGGCTGGGCAGCGTTCGGGAAACTACAACACATCTTCTCGTTAGACATACCTCAAAAACTGAAAATGAAATTGTACAATCAGTGCGTGTTGCCAGTGATGACTTACGGATCTGAGACGTGGTCCTCCACTGCTGGCCGTATGATGAAGCTCAAGGTCGCTCAGCGAGCTATGGAGAGGAGGACTATGCTCGTGTGTCTCTGCGTGATAAACTTAGAAATGAGTATATTCGCAATAGAACCAGAGTAACCGACATAGCCCAACGAATTAGTAAGCTGAAGTTGCAGTGGGCCGGCCATATAGCTCGAAGAACCGACAACCGATGGGGAAGAAAGGTTCTCGAGTGGCAGTCTCGTACCGGTAGTCCAAGTGTAGGGCGGCCCTCCACTAGATGGAGTGGCGACCTGGTAAGACATGCAGGAAGTCAATGGATGCAGGTGGCTTAGGATCGTGCTTTGTGGTATTCCTTGGGGGAGGCCTATGTTCAGCAGTGGACTTATGAAAGGCTGTAATTATGATGATGAATAAATTTATTAAAATTGATTTAACCAAGAGGAAGAACGTTTCTCAAGTGGCAGCCTCGGCAGGGTTCGAATCCCGCACGGAACAAGTATTTGCATGGCCTACAAATAATTGTTCCGGGTCTGAATGTTTGTCCTCGTGCAACCCATGTTTGTAAACTGTCTCCACGATACAGAAGAAAATTCTAGTGTGGGGGTAACATTTTTAAAAAGAATAAAGAAAAAGAAAAGAAATGAAAGTGTCAGCGCATGAATAAAGAGTACCGATAAGCGAAGTGTAGCGCTGCCCCCCCCTATAGACGTAGTGGCGACCTGGTAACATAAGCCAGGTCAATGGATGCAGGTGGCTCAGGACCGTACTTTGTGGCATTCATTGGGGGAGGCCTTTACTCAACAGTGAACTTTTGACTGTGATGGTGAGGACGATGATTATGATTTATACAATTGTCTTTTTATTTGTTTATTTTAGAGTTCATCCTATGAATAACTGTTGAATAAAAAGTTTATACTTTGATTGTTCGTACGTTCTCCGGACATATATCTGGAACGACGTCATCCGTCATTTTTAGAACGTATTTCTCGGCAATACATAGTAGTAGTTATTACCATTAGTTTTTTTTTTTATAGGATAAGGGTGAGAAACGAGTACACAGTCCACCTGATGGTAAGTGGTTGCTGCGGCCCATAGACATCTACATCTATCCTCAATTACAAGTCAAAATGTAGATGCGTTGTCACCCGTGAGGACTAAGGTGGAATGCCTCATTTCCAGTAAAAAGGGCCTCCGGCTACCTGCACTCACCAAGCGAAACGCAGAGGTAAACCTCTACTTCACGCTGGTTTTCTGTGAGGTCGTGGTACCACCCCGGTTCGAGCCGGCCCATCCGTGTGACAGCAAAAGCTGCCGCGTGACTCTACCACTGTTAAAAACCGCCCACACACTATTATTATTTTTAACAGTAGGTCAACTATTAAAAATAATAATAGTGTGTGGGCGGATATTCAACTTGCCCTCTTGCTTACGCGATTAATGATTATCTATTGCGGATAATGATTGAGCGTCCTGAACTATACATTAAGTATTACAGTTAATTATAATTACGGTTTAACCATACGTAATATGTATGTATCTATCACAATTACACAATAATGTAAGATGCGGAACGTAATCACACGATAACACCAAAATGGAAGTACACAAAACAACAGCAACATGACACATCTCAATGTTGTAAGATCTCACAATCTCAACAACACGATCTTCCTTGCCTGCATTAGAAGAATTACTACAACGGACAGAACCACGGTACTTAGGCGTTACGGACTTAGGCGGAATCTCTCGCGCACGGTGGCTGCAATGAGCTTTATACTACACAAACGAGTGGAGGTTTCCCGAACTACCCTCAATTTTACTCGTATTTTATAGACACGCCGTCATATTCATATTATCTAGAAGCAACAGTAGCCTATGATACGATCTGCGATACTAAAAAAGTAAAGTGTCGTCAGTTCAAACAAAAAAGGTCACAGATGCGTTGTCGCCAGTAAAGATTAAGATCAAATGTATTATAGCTTCAAATGACACTAGATCTCTTAAGCTAGGGTCCCACGGCCTGCTTTGTCTCAGGTCAGACCGCGCCAGGCCAGACCAACAGGCCGTGGGAACCATCGCATCCGATGAGTCCTGCGCTGACCTGTTGTCGCCCGTCCGATCCATCGGGAGTCGGTAAGTTCAAAAGCGCGGCGCGGCGCGGCGCGGCGCGGCGCGGCGCGGCGCGGCGCGGCGCGGCGCGGCGCGTCGTTGCCTGTCGCGGCCTGTACGGGCGCGTCTGCTTCGATTGCAATCGTTCATTTCAACTGCGGTGGCGTCTGCGCGTTTACGCTGATTATGGAGTGGACGAACGAGCTCATATTCGAGTTTTTAACTCTTTATGAAACCAGCGCTTTGGAATAGTTCGTCGCCTCAACATAAAACGGCCTGTCGCCTGGCAGGCCGTGGGACCCTAGCTTTACGGTTGAAGCAAACACAACAGCTGAATAAATGTGCACCCAACACCAACTACATCACAAGTCCACTGCTGAACATAGGCCTTTGATTCTTAATTAATGATAGGTTTTTTTATAGTATAAGGTGACAAACGACCACATAGTCCACCTGATGGTAAATGGTTGCTGTGGCCCATAGACATCTACATCTATCCTCGTTTGCAAATCAAAATGCATATGCGTTGTTACCCGTTAGGACTAAGATGGAATGCCTCATTTCCAGTAAAAAAGATCTCCGGTTCTCTACACTCACCATATGATTATTAGATATTAACATAGCAGTGTTAATCTGCTATTTTACGCTGGTGTTCTGTGACAGCCTGGTCCTTCCCCAGTCGAGCCGACCCATTCGTGCTACAACTATACTACTAATATAGCTGCGGCATGGCTCTACCACGTGTGTATGTGTATGGGCCACAACAGCCACTTATCAAATGATACGACGTTTGTCACCGTGACACGAGACCGAGAGTCCCATCAAACGGACTCCCAAGTGTAACTGAACCTCTGCCACTTAGTAAATATTATTGTTTCACAAGTGTAACGACTTGCAATTTCAGTAACTAGACATATTTTGTATCTTTGCACAAAAATAGTGTCTCTGACTGGATCTCAAACCCAGTGCCCGTAACTGAGTTGGTTACTCTGATCATTTAACCGCTCGATAAATAAATCACTAGGCTAAAATATTTTCACAGCGATATAAAAAATCTATTTAACCTATTTAAAACAGAAGCTTGATCTCGAAAGCCAAAATTCAATGTGCAACGAGCCGAAACTCAAACGAGGCTGCAAAAAGCAACTGTTATTAACTTTGGCGCAACAAGAAACGAAATTTCGCCAAATTTTGGGATAAAAAGCTACTTAACATTTGTGGCAAACAAACAAACAAAAAACCAGACCTACAAACCGCAGAATAATATGTAACTTTAAAAATACTTTTATTATTATATATATTAAAACATCTTAATTTTTAGATTATATCTTTCTATGAACGAGTATACAGTCAACGTGATGGTAGGTAATTCACATCAAAATGCAGATTTTTACTAGGTGGTAGGTGTTAGTTTTCTGCCCAGCTATTTTTAGGTAGGTACTACCCTCTTACCTATACCTGCTACCAAATAACAGTGCCTGCCCTACTGTTTTGTTCTGAGGAGTGTAGAGAGTCAGTATAATAACAGGCTGTGGGACATTCCATCTCAGTCCTCAGAGGTCATAACGTATGTGTAACATTCTTCTTTAAAGGTGGCCACACATGTTCTAAAATCAAATGGAGTGTAAATTCGTATGTCACTTTAGTTTTATAAACAAAACTAAAAATTAAAAATTTTGTACAACCGACTTCAATACAAATTATTAAGAATAACTCAAAAACTATTGGTCAGATCTTAATTAAATTTATATGGGACTATATGTGAAGCACCAGCTTTCAAAATAAAAAAGAATCATCGAAATCTGTTCACCCAATATAAAGTTATGAGGTAACACACATTAAAAAAACATACAGTCGAATTGAGTACCGTCTTCTTTTTGAAGTCAGTATAAAAGATGCGTTGTTCTTAAGCACTAATATTAAGATGGAATGCTTCCCTACCAGTAACTTTGATCTCCTTTCGTCATCACTCACTAAGCTTCTTCCTCATCGACTCGCTAAAGTCCAGTGCTGGAATTGAGCCTATCCTATTGCAGGGGTTTGTCATAATCGTCAAGTTTGGCGTATTGACGATTGCAGTGCCAGACGTCTCGCACCTTCGGCGCTGCTGACCGTCGTCGGTTTGGGTTTTTATCATCTGACGTAAACGAAATGGTCATACGATCCGATTCTTACACCGCTACCATATGATTGAAATAACTCCTGGAAATGAAGTGATCGCTACCATGCTGTTTCTATATGTAAATTAATGTTTAAAATACTCCCGCTGAGTTTCTTGCTGGTTCTTCCCAGGACAGAGGTATTTTCCGAGCCAGTGTTAAAACTTAAATCACTTTCAATAAATCTTCTAATCAATATTGAATAAAAGTTATTCTATTTCGTTCTATCGTCATCCATTATATAAGTTTGATATTTTTAGAATTTATCTATAGTGCCGTAAAACACACGGAGCAAAATGAGATTATGGATTCTATTTTTCAGATTATCAATTATTTTATACGTGGTAGAGCCACGCTGCCCTAAACCCTCTAAGAAATAGCAATAAAAACGTATAAAGGCTGTAACTGAGCCACGCGGCAGCAATTTTATGGTTGTAGCACGAACAGGTTGACTCGACCGGGGTTGAAGCACACTCTCACAGAATACAAGCTTAAAAATAGCAGCTTAATGCTCCTGTGTTTCGCATGGTGAGTGTAGTGAACTGGAGACCCTTTTTACTGGAAACTAGGCATTCCATCTTAGTCCTCAGAGGTGATAACGCGTCTACAGTTTTATTCTTAACTGAGGATAAAACATCCACTTATCATCAGGAGAACTGTGTGCTCGTTTGTCACCCTTATTCTATAAAAAAAATATCAAACGTATAAAATCGGTAACAATAGTTCCACCTTCAGTTTGTAGAGTTTGGCACTCGTCAGCGCGCAATTAGCTCTTTTGTTACAGAATCTGGATGGATTTAGTTTCTTGGCAAGGCTTAACTTAATTAAAGTCGCTTTTTGCAGTCTTCCTGTGGAGCTAGATGGTCGCACATTAAATTTTATGTTTTTGTTACTTCTGTTTTTCGATATAAGTCGGATATAGAGTTAATTAAACTGTATTAATTATAATATTGTTCTAGTTACAATATTTGATAATTGTGCTATCGTACAAAAAAATATAACCTCTCTCTCTCTCGTTTGCATTTCTTTTTTTTAAACTTTACCACTATACTAGGTTTTACACTAGAATTTGCTTCTGCAGCGTGAAGATGTTTTGAATACTTAAGGAAAGAACAAACATCCCGACATGGAACAATCATAAGTTCTAGTGCATCTTTGTAAATCATACATGTTCCGTGTGAGGTTCAAACTCGCCACTTCGCAGCATTGCAGTCAAACGCTTATCTTGAGCCCTAGGAAGCTAGCAGTGAAGTCAGCAAAATAAATTGAAATTTGCATCGTAATTTGGAGTACTATTTTACAGCCGCAATATATATAAAATATACGTACAATATATAGCTACAATAGAAGTTTTATATAGCTACTATATGCAGCTAAAAGCAGTTATTACAAAAAAACAAGTAACTGTTATCGTCACCATAAACTAGCAGTAAAAAAAACGAAATTAATGGTAATTAAGTAAACAAATAGGTCAACATTTTTGCAAATATATAACTAGAACAATGTAAGAAAAATTAAGAGAATCTTAGAGCTGGTTGCATCTGGCAACCTGTATCTAACTACCAGTGTCTATGCTACTGTAACACGTGGTTCTTATAGACAAGTTGGAGTAATATATTTTGTTGCCGAGCATAAATCATAATATCAGAGATTCACAGAGAGATAACAACAAAATGAAAACAAATAATCGGCTGGACCTCGCAACCGGGAGAGAACTTCGAGTGTCCATAAATAGCATAGAATGAATTTTATTTAATATCGATTAATTATTGAAAGTCTTATATGTTTTTACCACTGGTTCGGAAAAAAATCTCTGTCATGGGAAGAACCAACAAGAAACCCAGCGAGACTTTTTAAATATTAATTTCCAATATAATTTTAAAAAAACCGGCCAAGTGCAAGTCAGACTCGCGCACCGAGGGTTCCGAATAAATCCGTAGGTATATAAGTTTAAAATTATTAAAAATATTTTAATTATATGATGTTACTAAAAATTTATACTTTTCGCAATTTTTCCTTTATCTGTGCTATAAAACGTTGCTTCGTACCAAATTTCGAGATTCTGAGTTCACGGGAAGTACCCTGTAGGTTTTGATTCCCTTGCGAATGTCGAAAATTTGCGGCATAAACGGCTGTATCTTTTGATTGCGTTGGCTTAGAAGTTTGATTTTTTCACAGCTCTAAAGGACAGTAGACTTGAGTATTTGATATGAATTTCAGCTTGATACCTCTACGCGTTCCTGAGAAAAAGGGTCTTGACTGACAAACAGACAGACAGACGGACAACAAAGTGATCCTATAAGGGTTCCGTTTTTTCCTTTTGAGGTACGGAACCCTAATAACTTTTAATTTTCTGGAACTTTGTTGTTAAAAGGTATACATTGCCTCATGAAGTATATTTACAAAATGTACATCACTATGTTTAATAATGCTACTTTGGGGTTTGTGTGCATAGGTAGAGTAATTTGTTATAAATATATTGATTGATTTTACAAATATATGTTAGTGTAACACAGTGTGCATGGGCTTTAGTAGCAACTTACTCTCAGCTAGAACTCCAAGCTCGTTTGTTAATCTAATATTATACAAAAATAACGCGTAATCGTAGAATAACGCTGTTAGTGTATTTTGGCTATAGCATGACTGGGAAAGGGCCATTCTCTCAAAGAACAACAGTAGTAGAGCCACGCGGCAGTTTTTGCTGTCGCACGGATGGGCCGGCTCGAACCGGGGTGGTACCACGACCTCACAGAATACCGGCGTGAAGTAGAGGTTTACCTCAGTGCAGGTGGCCGGAGGCCCTTTTTACTGGAAATGAGGCATTCCATCTTAGTCCTCACGGGTGACAACGCATCTGCATTTTGATTCGCAAACGAGGATAGATGTAGATGTCTATGGGCCGCAGCAACCACTTACCATCAGGTGGACTGTGTGCCCGTTTGTCACCCTTATCCTATAAAATAAAATAAAATAAAAATAGAATACCAGCGTAATATAGCAACTACATGCTGTATTTTGTATAGTGGATTAGTAAATAACGAATATTTAGACTTCCAAAAAGGAAGACGTTCTCAATTCAAACGTAAGTTTTGTATGTATGTTACATCTATATACATATAGATATCTTCGTCAATTTTTTTGAAACAATTTTAATGATTCTTTATATATGTATATATTTTATATACTCGTAGATGTATATGAAGTCGGTGATACGACATAGTGATTACAAGAATTAAATCCCCGACTTCTGAAGCTGTAATGTTAAAATTAATACATTGTTATTATGTCCTTAAAGTTAGCTTTTACTTAAATTAGTTAAAGTCTTTATTCTTGACTCCTTTGAGTGGACTAAGTAATTTTACAAGCTCAGTTTTTCAGTTAATGATGATGGTGAAATCGGGGCTCTAATTTAGAATAATTAAATTATTCAGAATCTGTATTGTTCAAATTATTTTATTCATTTTATTTTTTTAAGTCGGTTTTTGCACTTTATATAAGATATTTTTTTACTGCTAACAAGGCATTTCATGTTGGTGAATACTAATCGAGGATACATTTAAATGTATAAATATTTAAATGTATCCCACACTACAGCATTCAATCAATAACAGATGAACTTTCTGTTCATTCTTCGCTCTTATTTTTATTTAAAAACAAAAGGTCAGTATCATTAATTCGACCAATCACGCTACCTTAAAATGTTGAATGTTATCGTATCTCCACGTCGGCCGAGCCACAATAATGGCGATCCATTTTTCACGGTGCTGTGTCCCGATGACAGTACATTCATTCCGCCTTTGTACCGAAGTGTTTTGACACGCTCGTGGAATTTAAAATCCAGGTGTAATGCTCCGACAAGACAGGTATTCTGCCCAAGTTTCTATATCCCCTTGGCGGTTTTATAAATGTTTTTAACTTCGTATTTTTGACGATCATACATACTTGAGTAAAGTAAAAGTAAAAATTACAAATCAGGAGATGGGCTGGAGGAGAAACTACGGTTGCCAACCGGCTTGCCAAGCGTGGCAACTATGGCTCATATACCACCTATATAGGGGAGTATATATAGGGGAGGTCTATGTTCAGTAGTGGATTTTTGATAGACTTTAATGTGTAATATCATCTGATCAAAAACTATTACAATTTTCATTCTATACATTCTAAACCCTTTGTAGTATCTCCTCAGTTTCAAGGCAATCCCCTTCTTGCCTCAGCCAGTATCGGAATCCTCGGCGTCGACATATCGAGTGACGTGCAGTTTCGTGGTCACTTGGAAGAGAAGACCAAATTAGCCTCTAAAAAGCTTGGCGTGCTCAGCAGAGCGGGACAGTATTTCATGCCGGCACACCGCCTGCAACTTTACAAGGCGCAGGTTCGGCTTCACATGGAATACTATTCCCATCTCTGGGCAGGGGCTCCCCAGTGCCAGCTCCTTCCACTTGACCGCATCATTTGCAATTTCTTTCGCATCTACCATGGGGAGTGCTCTGAGGAATTGTTCTGATTAATCCCAGCCGCCAAATTTCACGAACGCACATCGCGGCAGAACTCCCGATACCATCCACACCATCTGGATGATTGGCGGTCCACCACTGTGCGATTTAGAAGATGTTTTCTTCCTCGCACGACTTCCTTGTGAAATCGATTACCATCAGCGATTTTTCCGGACCGATACGACTTAGGGACCTTCAAGAAAAGAGCGTACTCCTTTTTAAAAGGCCGGCAACGCATCTGCAATTCCCCTGATGTTGCAGTTGTTCATGGGCGGCGGTAGTTACTTACCATCAGGTGAGCCGCATCATCGTTTGCCCCATCTCCTATAAAAAAAATTGGCTCCGGCTGGGTTTCGAACCTTGGACTTACAACTCGCTGATCAAATAGGTACCCTCACCACTAAGTTATGGGACTATCAATTTAGGAATAACCTGAAAAGCTATTTAAAGTATTGCCACATCATTATTAACCAACCCAGCGATGGGAAGCACATTCTATGAGAACCGTCTACGTGTACCTCTACGCGCTACGTCTACACTTCTACGCGCATGTCTACGGTATATCTCTACCGTATACATCAATCTTTTACGTTTACCTTCTGCGTCTACCTTCCATGTTTTTATTAAAATTAAGGTGATAATCGAACTTACAATCCACAAGGTAAGTTGCTACTGCAGCCCATGAGCACCTGCAAACAATTTCAAACAAACAAGACTAGAGTGCGTTCTTAACTCTGAGGACTAAGATGGAATGTCTCCTGTAATTATATTGACTCTCTATTCTTATACAAGAACACAGCTGTGCACGCACTGCTGCTTGATAGCAGAAATAGGTAAGAGGTTACACCTACGTACACTTACTCCTAGGTGAAAAAGAAGTTTTGCCATGTACTACAGAAAAATAGCCGAAGTAGTCTATGATCTCCATCAACAGTTTGTCTTTCAACTAAGTACCGCTGTTATCGCCAACTCACATAAAATGTTGTAATGTAATAAATAGTATATGCTGTAAAATAATATGAGATGATGTGTGATGTTGTGATGATCTTGACAATTATTTTATTTTATCCTGATCAGGGTACCAGAATAAAGTTATTAATTTATCATATTGTCATCGGTCCTTCAATCACACAAGTCAAAGTGAAACTTACATTAAAATATTCCGTTACATAGATATATAGATACACGCTAATAAAAGTGTGTTAGTAAATAAAAATATAATAATAATATTACGTACTTTTTTATAGATAAAGACTGACACACGAGCACACAGTCCACCAGATGATGTGGATGCTATGTCCTATGGATATCTACATCTATCCATCCTCAAATAAGAGTCAAAATTTAGATGCTTGGCCATCCCTGAGAACTAAGATAATTTCCAATAAAAAGAGTATCCGGTTCTCTACACTCACCGTACGAAACACAGCAGCATTAAGCACCAATTTTACGCAGGTATTCTGCGACCCATTTGTGCTACAGCTGCACATAAATTTTCTTCTGTTTCATGGAGGCGTTTACATACATAGATTAGACAAAGACAAACGTCCAGTCTCGGAAAAATTATTTATATGAAATACAAATACTTGTTCCGAGGCGGGGTTTGAAACTGCGGTCCTCAGCGCCGCAACTCATTGCTATGTCGCAATATTTCCAAATCGTCAGATTCAGGACTTTCAAAATCAGAAATTGTAAAAGTCGCTCATAGATTTTTAACCCTCGACTCAAACAGAGGAGTTTTATTTGTTTAACGTGTGTGTCTGTGTATCTGTGTTTGTGTGTATCTGTGTATCTGTGTATCTGTGTGTCTGTCTATGTCCTCGTAACTCCCAAACGGATGAACCAATTTAAATTTAATTTTTTCTTTGTTTGAAAAGTGACCGATCGAGAGTATTTTTATCTATAATTTAAGAACCGTTTAAAGACCATCAGCTCTCTTCAATTTACGTTATTTAGTCTGAAACGTTCACTGTGACTGCCCCGTCAGTACTACTGCCATCACAAGGTTTAGCGAGGTTTGGGTTATCGAGGCTCCACTGTATCACAGTATACTTTATTATAGTATATTTTATTTAAATATATGATGTATAACTTTGTAACTGATAAGTACCGTGAAAAGTAAGACAACAACGTACTTCCAAGGAACAAAGGCATTAACTACTTAGGTGCTACAACTGGCGATTCCTCAATTAATATGGAAACAAGTGCCCGTTCCCGCCGGGCGGTTAGAAGCGAATTAAGTAACAGATAAGTCTACAATGAACTAATTACCGCGAACAATATCCGCGGAGTGACGGCTCGCATTAATCAAGCTGTCCGCGCGGTCCATTAGTGAGGGGGTAGACAAAAGAGTTGCGAGGGACAATCAATACAATCGCGCGGTTGGTGCCGCGGAACGATGCAATGTTGTGTAGGGTGACCAAACTTTTGGCAGACGCATAGTATTTTCTCTTACATAGTATAAAACAAAGTCGCTTCCCGCCGTCTTAGATCTTTCTTTTTTCTTTTGGCTTAGATCTTTTAAATTACGCTATATTGATGTCGTTTTCATCAGCAGACAGAATAATTCAAGAGGAAGGTTTTATGTTATACTAGTTGGCCAGGCAGACTTGTTCTGTCTTTCTGACGACCCTTCCTATGAAAAAATCCTTAAATTCGTAATAAAAAAATATTGAAGGTCAATTATCGGGATAAAAAATGTCCTATCTCTCAAGTTGAACCAAACTGCACACAGTGTGCAAACTGTAAACTTCAATTCATTTGATTCACTTCATTGAAATCAGTTCAATAGTTTAGGAGTTCATCGCGGACAAACAATGTGACACGTAATTTTTATATATAAAGATAATTCTTCTGTCCGTGTGTATGTGACTAAACTTCTACTCGTTTAGTAGGCTGGACCGATTTTGATGTAATTTTGTGTGTGTGATTAAGCTGATTAGAGAATGGATTAGATTCACAACTTGACCTGGAAGGTGGCGTTGTAGTCGTGATCCAGAAATCAACCAAGCGAACCTGGGCAGAGCGCTAGTTTTATTATAAATCCAAAATTGGCAGAGATAAACTAAAAAAAAATATATATTGTTTGTACCTTTTCACATAATATTTTGTATGCCTATTTACGGAACATAGAGTACCCACCATATCTTGTACTATGTACATTACAAGATCTGTAAGCTAACCTACGTTCAAAAAATAAATAAATTTGGATTTGAAAAAGGGTCCGCTACGTTACCCCACTTCGGTTTGCCATACTTCATATTTCACCTTGACAAGTAACCAAACTTAACTTAACCTGTTAAAATAAAAATTAGTCGTACAATATCTTGCTTCTTGTTCCTTCAAATTAGCCTATAGATACTCCAATATTGGACATAAGTTATTCTCATAATAAGGAGGATTTGTCATAATAAATTCAGGTGTATTGATTATTGCAGAATCAGAATCTGGCACTTTTTAGCTTTCCGTCACCGGTGTGGGTACTTCATTTATAAGATCTAAATTTATCATATTTCAAATATAGTTCACAAGATCTACGTTACATACTTTGCATGTCCCTGCGTTATCCCTAACGACACTCAAGAGATTCATCTCTTAAAAAATTCAGGTATCCATTATAAATTATTGCAATATGGCGTCATAGTTTCTCTTTCACCGCACGACCCACTGTAATATGACTAAAAAAAGTTTCAGGGACTGAATAACAGCTAATATTTTTTAATTAATTTAGTATCTTTATATAATATATTTATACTTTTCAATACAGTCGTCGAGGAAATTTTCCATAATACCCTAAATAATTTAAACAAAAGTAACACAGCGAATACCTTTTGATTAACACGCGACTGACACGCAATGTACCTTTTTCTTATCTCAAAGAGACGACTCGACACACAAATGTAATTGGAATTTCAATATGTGGAAATTCAACCATTTATATAATAATATATAAGATATACGATTAATATATAAGATTTTCGACCTTAAAGCAACTTGCAAGAGATTCTTACTTTGCACCATAATATATAGGTACTTGTTACTTCTTACATTCATTATTCATAATTTCAGACATGGATGCCAGTTTCCAACGACTGAGTAGAACAGGATTATAGTGCAGGAGTGTGAACGCAAGTGGAGTAGTCCGATAGGCCGGCAATCCGACACGACTGAAGGGAAACAAATAGCTTGACACGCTTTCAGAGGCATGAGAATGAAACACTGCCAACTTCCTGACTCCGGTCTCCTTCTAAGAATTTCTTGATAGAAAAACCTAACACCTAATATTGACCTGACTCAGGATTCGCATCCGAAACTGTAGTAATCAGCAGCTGCGTTTACAACCACTATATTAACGAGTCAGTTAAAAGTGGGATATATTACTGAACCCGGTGTAATGTCCACGTAAAAATATCGGAACAGGATTTGTAAATAGTATCAGAAACACGGATACATACATAATATATACACGCAACGATAACTATAATTTAATTTAGCTGTCGAACGAATTAGAACGTACTCTTCAAAACCTGGAGTGTACAAGCATTGTGTGTTGACAGTGATGGCATATGGATCTGACACGTGGTTCTTCACTACTGGCCGTATGAGGAAGCTTAGATTCGTTCGGCGAGCTGTGGAGATGGATATGTTCTGTGTTTCCCTGCGTGATTGACTACGTGATGAGAATATCCGCACTAGAAACAAACTAACCGACGTACCCCAACAGATCAGTAAGTTGAAGTAGTAATTGACCGGCCATATAGTAGTTATAGGAACTGACCCATTTTGTGGCATTTCGTCCCTATCGACCTATGTCAGCAGTGGACTCCTGAAACGCTATAATGATGATGATAATGATGTATCCGAACCAAGAACTTACGTTCAGTAATCCAGGACAATAAATACACGCAATAAAATGACATTTTTAACAACAAAATTATTGACATAAACGCATAAAATGTAATTAGGACTAGTCCCTCGGTGACATCGCGATATGGCATCCCTACGCTAATGCCATCTTCAAAGCCAGCTATGATTGATGAGATATATCTGCTCCGCGCGTCTCCTTAACCGAGTTGAGCGTTGTGGTACACCGTCACCCGAACCACGCCAAGCTGAATTTGATGTTACATGCAAGGTAAGATAAATAACTTACATGGCAGCGTGCAAGTGAGGTGGTTATTTTATAAGCGTATTTAACGTAATAATATAAACACGTTTCAAATAGAGATAAATAAAGAAAACAAGTAAAGCCTTTTTAACGTTACATTAGGTAATGATTTCTTAAATTTACGCGAATACTAGATATGAAATAAGATATTTGTTTCAGAGAGCACAAGGGATCTGCGACAGTAAACACCGGGCCGCCGAGCTCCTGCAACTCAAGCAAAGTATTGTACAACAACAAGCTTCGGTCCCACGCCTACGTCATAGTGGACGAGTGAATCCAGTCACAGTCGAGCGTGTGCCTGCTGTACTGACCATATGTCAGAGGAGTCACAGAAAATATTGGCTACACTACATCTTGAAGCGGGCTCCCATAAGAGCGTACTACAAACCGCCAAAAGAATATAAGTCAGTTCTTACCATCCGTCGAGTGTAATATCCCTCAACTAGATATAGGAGTGTACAAGCTTGATAGTGAATGTGGTCTTTCTTACTACATAAGACAAACAAAAAGATCCCTGAAACCCAGGTAAAACTACATATCGCTAATTTAAAGCACCGACGCTCCGAAAAGTCTACAGTGCCTAAATCAACATGTTCAGGAATGTCCCCACCATTATATCAGATTTAACAGGGCGTGGCCAAGGTTGATTCGCTAGGCTATTAATTAAAAAAACTCTTTGCGTATTCTATCGTATCTACAACGGGGAGTACTCTGAGGAATTGTTCGGACTAATTCCAGCCGCTCAATTTCACCACCACACATCGCAACACATACCATCCGTACCATCGGTATGAATGGCGGTTCACTACTGTGCGGTTTACAAGAGGTTTTCTTCCTCGCACGATCTCCTGATGAAATCGACTACCACTAGCAATTTCCCACACCGATATGACATAGGGACCTTCAAGAAAAAAGCCTACTCTTTTTTAAAAGCCGGCAACGTATCTGCAATTCCCCTGGTGTTACAGTTGTTCATGGGGGTGGTAGTCACTTACCATCAGGTGAGCCGAATGCTCGTTTGCCCGCTCTCACATAAAAAAAAATCCTAATTTCATAAGAGAATATGGGGGCTACCATAGTAGTCCATACCACAGTAGTTCCATAATAGTCATGCTAGGAATCCCATGATTAATAAAATTAAATCCCAACCCGAGCATACTACTGCAAGACATCAAGATACTGCAACACTAAGCACTATCCTGAGTCACCTGCATCCATCGACTTCCTGCATATCTTACCAGGTCGTCACTGCAATTGGTGGGAAGCCGTCGCATACTTCGCTTAACGGTACGAGGCTGCCATTCGAGAACCTTTATTGTTCCCCATCGGTTATCGATTCTGCGAGCTATATGGTTGACCCATTACCACTTCAGCTTACTAATAAGTTGTATGAGTTGTAAAATTTAAGGCGAGCGCTTAAAATCCCCTGAGCTACCATAATTTGTGAATTACTTCCGATAATAAGCTATCGAAAATGGAACCTTCTGGCACAAGTATTTCAAATACTTAAAATGAGGTCACAACTATAACACTGTAGATACCAATTTACGGTCTTTTTATCGAATAAAAATATTATAATTTTTTTTATCTCAATAAAATTGGAGGATTCAGAGACTGCTGAATTAAATGAGTGGCGCAAATGTGCGTATTTTTTTATAGGATAGGGTGACAAACGAGCCCACAGTCCGCCTGATGGTAAGTGGTTGCTGTGGCCCATAGACATTGTAGTGTTATGCTACTTACATTTCATTGCACACTATTTCTCCATTCTGTTTTTGATTTTCTGCATTCATGTTTTGCATCACTTTATACTATTTTTCCATTCTGTTTTTGATTTTCTGCATTCATGTTTTGCATCACTTTTATTTCTATAGGATCCTGTAACGTTTTTACACAATAACATATCATTTTACTTCGTATTTTCACACTATTTAGCACTTTTAAAATCGCTGTCAATGGAGTCTTACCTTTTTCGGTCTTTTATTGAATTCTCGGTAACTCTACAATTTCAGGCTTCATGCACGCTGCCGTGCATTAGTTTTTCCTAAATGAATAATATCTCATTTCTTACTAAAATGTAATAGTTTCTTAATAACAGTCCAAAAACCAAAAATTGTTAAATAAGACAACTATTATTTATATCGTTGTTATGGTAACTTTTATTCAAATTCGTCTCTGGTATGATGTTCTTTCTACATAAATACTCTTTGGCTGTAGGTCATTTACAATAAATTTCGTTTTAATTTAAATAATTTCTCGTTCTCTCTAAAAATGTATAAAAGCCGAACAATTGGAGAATACAGAAAAGTCTCGCTTCAGTTCTCAAACGAGAAGCATCTACTAAAGGCCTTATCCCGGGGCCGCATTGCCCCGGGATCCTGCAAGCCTCCATCTACACGTGAAGTCGTCGGCGAAGTCTACTTCAAGCACGGGGCCACACTACCTTCGGGCGCGCTACGACTGCTTGCTCCAGGCGCTGAGTGCACCTACTGCCGCGCTACCTTCGGGCGCGCTACGACTGCTTGCTCCAGGCGCCGAGTGCACCTACTGCCCGCGCTACCTTCAGGCGCGCTACGACTGCTTGCTTCAGGCGCCGAGTGCACCTACTGCCCGCGCTACCTCTGGGCGCGGCGACTACTTCTCCAAGTGCTGATCGCACCTACCCCAGGCGCTACGTGCGCCAGCTCCGGACGCTGCGAGCGCACCTACTCCAGGCGCTGCGTGCCGTCGCCGCTGAGAAACCTCAAGCTCCGCGTGTGCCTATTTCTACAAGAGCAGCGTGTCACTTCAACCTTTTAGGCTCCACTATAATACTAATTCTCCTATTCTCCTATTTTTTTTAATCTAATTGTAAACTCACTTCATCCATAATCATCTTCATATTTCATTATTTTTTATAAAATTGTAAATACCTTTTTAAAATTTTAAAATATTTTTTTTTCTTGGTCTACTTTTGTTGTTTTGTTGTTCTTAGGTTAGGTTCTATCTTTTTTAATTGTCGCTTCACGACAACATCAACATCTATCCTCGTTTGCGAATCAAAATGCAGACGCGTTTTCACCCGTGAGAACTAAGATGAAATGCCTCTTTTCCAGTAAAAAGGGTTTGCGGTTCTCTACACTCACCGTACGAAATACAGCAGAGTCAAACTGCCATTTTACGCTGGCATTCTGTGAGAGCGTGATCCTTCCCCGGTCGAGCCGACCCAGTCGTGCTATATTACTAATATAGATGCAGCATGGCTCTACCAATTAAAACTTCATTTGAGAGACGACTACATATTTGTGCCATTTGCTGTAGAAAATATCGGTCCGTGGGGTCGACGTGCGGTGAAATCGCTAAAGGAACTGTATCCACAACTGGTTGTCGCTGCTGGTGATATCAAGAGGGCTGATTCTTCAATCCCTCAAAAGCTAAGTATGGCCATTCAGCGGGGAAACGCAGCCAGCGTTTTTGGCATGATACCACGTGGAGTAAGACTGTATGATAATTTAAGTTTCAAGTCTTAGTTATTTTATAAATTATAATTTTTATATTGTATATATCTCAATTTTCGATATTGTTTGTATTTTTCAATTAACTTTTAAAGGCTCTGTCAATATTTATCTTCGTCTGTATAAAACAGTATTCAGGAAATGTAATGCGTTATCTGCGGTCGATTTGAGTGATTGGACTGGCTTTATTGGCACCCGTAAAATCTTTATGCGTTCCACCTGCTATATATATTCGATACGATAACGATGTGATACGTTTATGTTTATCTTATTACAGCTGTTTTATTAACGTTCGATATGCGGCAAATATCAGACGTTTTATTGCCTACCCGCACAATAGCAATTTTTTTGTTTGTTATTCTGTAGATCAGAACAACTGCCTCGTTGGTCTAGTGGTCATAAAAGCGACTGTTGATCATGTAGTCCTCGGTTGAAATCCCTGGTCGGGCCTAAAATAAGTTTTTCTTTTAAAAAATTCTTACAAGTAGCCCGGAGTCAATAAGTTAGCGGTGTTCCCACGTGCCTTGGAAAGCACGTAAAGCCGTCGATCCTGCACCTTATCTCTCGAGTCGTGTCGGGTTACCGTACCCATCGGACTTATCCGACTATGAACACTATGAGAGACTCGGAGTATACACACTCGCGCACTTTAATCCTGTTTTATTTTACAAAATAAGATTAACAAACGAGCACACAGTCCACCTGGTAGTAAGTGGATAGTGTGACCCATAAAATAAATCCTCGTTAAACGATCAAAATGCAGATTCGTACAGGACGGCTCCGTGGCGCATGGCTTAGCAATCAGTTGTTGCGCTGGGGGCCGCGGGTTCGAATCCAAGAACAAGTATTTGTAAGGCCTACAAATAATTGTTCCGGGTCTGGATGTTTGTCCTTGTGCAATTTATGTTTGTAAACTGTCTCCACGACACAGGAGAAAATCCTAGTGTGACGTTTTTAAAAAAAGAAAAAAAAAGAGATGCGTTATCACCTCTGAAGAGTAAGATAAAATGCCTCGTTTCCAGTATAATGGGTCTCCGGCTCTCTACACTCACCATACGAAACACAGCAACATTAAGAAGATGGATGGGTGCTGCCATCTGCTTGGGATCCTATAACTAATAAAATTAAATCCATACCCAAGCATACCACTGTAAGACTTCAAGATACTGTAAACTCATTCTGCGTAGATCGGACCAAAAATTAATATTCAAAAACTGAAGGTAGCCGGGCTAACTATGACTGCGAGACGTCAATCACGTCAGTCCCGCCGTGACCACGAGTGCTGTAAAGCACCCGAAACGTCGGGAATTAAAAATTTAAATTAAACGCGATAAAAATCGTAAAAATTAGTTTTATTTAACATTAAGCTGCTATTACACGCTGGTATTCTGTGAGAGTGTAGTCCTTCCCCGATCGGACCAACCCATTTGTGCTACAATATAGCTGAAGGTAGCAGCACGAATGGGTCGGCCCTACCTGTCCTGCGCATATGGTTAGGCTCCGTTAAGACTGGCCGCTGTAATCGCAATACGGTGTGAAGGACATTTTTACATTCTTTAGTTATAGAATAAGGGTGACAAAAGATCACACGATCTACTTGATTGTAAATGTATAAATCAAAATGCAGATACGTTGCCATCCTTGGGGACTAAGTTGGAATGCCTCGTTTTCAGTAAAAATTGTGTCCGATTCTTTACACTCAGCATACGATACACAGCAGCATTAAGCCTTTCGGTACCATAAAGTTAGTTTGTTTGTTATTCTGCAGATCTGTGATCTTTTTCATATATCAAATATTTCCAATATTAAAGAAAGGAAGGTTAGTACCACGCTCTCACAGAATACCAGCGTAAAATAGCAACTTAATGCTCCTTCATTTTATATGGTGAGTGTAGAGAGAGAGAGAGAGACCTTTTCTACTGGAAACGAGACATTCCATCTTAATCCTCAGGGGTGACAACGCATCTGCGTTCTGATTCTTAATCGAAGGTAAATGTAGATGTCTATGGACAACAGCATCCACTTACCATCTGGTGGGCTGTGTGCTCGTTTATCACTCATATTATATCTATACAAATAAATAAAATTGAAGTGTGTTTGTAATGTCAAAATAACAGCTAATAACTAATATGAAAGTGTATATTAGTTAAAAGATAAAATTTTAACAAAAAAAAAATTATAACAAAAACACAATTTTTAAAATTTTTGTCTGTCTGTCGGTCTGTCTGTCTGTCCGTCTGTTTGTTCCGGCTAATCTCAGAAACGGCTGGACCGATTTTGACGGGACTTTCACTGGCAGATAGCTGATTTCATAAGGAGTAACTTAGGCTACTTTTAGTTTAGAAAAAGGATTAGGGTTCCCCGCAAAAACATAAAAGCCCTATTACGCGAGCGAAGTCGCGGGGAACAGCTTATGATCAGCAGGGGACTTTTGATGGACTATAGCAGTAACCGTAATCCTACCATTTATTGGAATCCATGTGGTTCTACTGGCATAGCATATTCCATAGTCGTCTCATATGACACCTATGGTACTCCACCTCCCATAGTCCCACCAGCCTTGCGGTTACACGGGCCGACTCTCGAAATGCACGCGGTACCTGCGCACGACTCTTTTCCGCGTGCAATTTCCTCTCTACAAATTATTTATCCCACCCATATTATATCTATAACTCCTTGTCCCATATTACCACTCTCCCGTTCTGTGGGACTATATGGAGTGATGCGTTCTCTTGCGCCGCCACCATATACTCACTCACCAGATGTCACGCACTAAAATAGGCATGATGGTACTGATATCTATACAAATAAATAAAATTGAAGTGTCGGTTTGTAATGTTAAAATAACAGCTTTTTACTAAATGCATATGAAAGTATATACGATGCCAATTACAAAAAAAAAACAGTTTTTTAAATTTTTGTCTATCTGTCTGTCTATCTGTCTGTTTGTTCCGGCTAATCTCCGAAACGGCTAGACCGATTTTGATAGGACTTTCACTTGCAGATATCTTATGTTATAAGGAGTAACTTAGGATACTTTTATTTTAGAAAAAGAATTAGGGTTCCGCGCAAAAAATAAAAACCCATGAAATCGTAGTAAATTCCACGCGAACTAAGTCGCGAGGGACAGCTAGTTTTCAATAAAACTGTCTGGGGCACGGGGGGTGACGCTCACCCGGGAAGGGAAGGGAGAGTTGATAAAACTTAAATTCACTCTATAACGTACATATGCCGATAAATCAAAGTACTCCATTAATTTAGCCAATTTTTCCATACATTTTGCTATCTAGAATGCTGGAACTTGCGCATACACTCCCGTTCGGCGTATATTATACGCCGAACGTGAGTGTATGCGCAAGCATAGGGTACACTCTATCTCCCTCACTCTTATAGTCTGATGGGACGGTAATACAACACGACCAGAAAGTGATCATGAGCGGAACCACAATGGCTTTACATGCTTTCCGAGGCACGGGGGTGAAACATCGCCAACTTCCTGACTCCGGTCTGCTACTGAGGATTTCTCGACAGATAAACCTAAAAACATATTTTGGCTCGACCCAGGATATGAACCGGGGACCTCATTATCAGCAACCACGTTAACGACCACTACACTATTGTGTTGTTATACGTTTAGGAATAGAATTTCTATCTAAAATCTTTCATTTCACCTAGCTAAGCTATTTTCAAAATTTAATTGATTCTCCACTCCATTAAAATTGGCAAAATTAATGGAGTGGAGAAATAATATTATACCTCTTTTTAAAGAACATATTCTATTATTTACTTAAGTCATACATATCTTGGCGGTAAAGTGATAAATTTTTGAAAAAAAAAACTAAAAAAAAAAATATTCATATTTCGTGGCAGATTGCGCGAATACTATAAGTGATATCGCTTGTACGAGGGCGACACTGAAAGTTTTTAGAACTGGCCACTTGTAAAGGATATAATAAAAAATAATGATTTCTTATGTTTACGCGAACACTACACATTGAATAAAACTACTTTTACGGATTTTTTCGCGTTTAATTAACTTATTTATCTTATTTTTATTAATTACCGACTTTTCGGGTGCTTTACGGTGACCACGTCGGGAATTAATAAAAATAAGACAAATAAGTAATTTAAACGCGAAAAAAATCCGTTAATCAGTTATTCAATAAAAAAATAAGATCAAATTTTGAAAATGGAACTCTGCCAATATTATTGCGTATGTATTTCATTAATTTGTAATTTGTTTACGATTTGGCGGCAAATTGAAAATGATCTGTGTCACTTCAGCATGAATTTAAAGCGAGAAAATTTTCGCACAATGACTTTTTATGATTTTCGATGTCATTTAAGTCAACAAGAAAGTTATGATAGACTTCGATTGCCCTTTCACGACGAAGCCCCATCTCGTACCCCTGTTTACAACATTGAAGTATAATGTACTTACGTACTAGAACAGCTATTTCAAACAAAAACTGTGCGCTGTCTTACTGCGCATGCGCGGTTTTTTTATCATAATAGATTATGCGTAGGCAGAATGATCAGTAGGTATTTAATTATTATTTATTTAGAGTACATATTATATTGTTAATTAATTTATTAAAACGAGTTCAATTTTTAATAATTTGTCATTTATTTTGTATGATATGAGGTTAATTAATATGATCATATATAATATTATCACAATAGCATTTTAATTACATTTTTATATAAATATTTTATAAGAGAAGTATATAAATTGAAAGGAATCGAAGCTAATGAAATATATTTATTTAAATCTAGAACTGGGTCCACACAGACACAGAGCTGTACTTTTTATATTATGCCTTATGAATTACTGTGAGAAAACATAGCAAAACTATAAAAACTTCTACCATTTCCGTTTACACCTGAATTATACGTATATACACTTATTTGTTGTTTTTTGCTGAAAATTAATTTCAATTAATAAAATGTATAAATGTTATGGTAAAAATATGTAAGTATTAGGAATTTAATTAAGTGCCTTTAAACAATATAAGTTTTGTTAATTTTTGCCTTCTTCGTACTATATTTATCATCTTCCTTAAAATGCAGGGAACAAATGTGTGTATGATTTGTTTGTAACCACATCTCTTCTCTACGATTATTTTGGACGAATTTAATCCACTTTTCTCGGTTTTCGTGGCATGGGCGTGGAAACCTAAAACTAAAATAAAAGAATAATCAGCAAATATAAACGTAAGAAATTTAGCCTAATTATAAATAGGTTCTATTTATTTCTACAAAAAAAATTGTGCATAATATAATCGTCTTACACTTGCTCACAGAAATGTCGTATCTGAACAATTAATTTTATAATCTATATTCCATGACACAAGTTGGCGCCAAAGAAATAACTTTTTAATTATTAATCTATAATGTTTTTTATTATTTAAGTATCTTACTTACCAATGAAACGTGATTCCTTGGGTTTTATCAACATTTCGGGAATTTTTGTGTAATATCTAAGAACATACCCCGGCATATTTTATCAAGATATTTTTTTTAAATCTACACAACACGTGACAACTCTACAAGCGCCGAGCGAGCGACTGATTAAAGTGCGGTGACATTGCCGCAGTTGAATGGAACAGCGTAACTTAGTGCAGTGTCGCCTCTAGTACGTAGTACATAATAACTCAATGGTTTACAACTGGGTTAATGAGCTTAAGCGTGGTCGCACTAATCTCACCGATGATCGGCGTGAAGAAGAAGGCCGTCCCTTCTACGGTGACGACTGAATATATCATCGGTGGTGTGCGGCGTATGATAGAGACTGACAAAAGAGTAACCTATTAGCAGATTCAGACAAGCTTAGGCATCGGTATGAGTCAAGTGCACAAAATCCTCCATGAAAATTTAGCGGTCAGGAAGCTTTGTGCTCGGTGGATACCTCATAATTTGACAGAGGCCCAAAAACTCTGTCGTGTTGATCGGAGTCGTGAAATGGTTCAAAGATTTAACGGAAGTGACTCAAATGCTGTGGTCGACATACTTACGGGTGACGAAAACTGTATTTATTGTTATGATCGTGAAACTATGAGACATTCCGCTATCTGGGTGTTTCCCTCCGAGGAGTTGCCAACTAAAGTAAAGAGAGGTCGAAGGGTAGGAAAAAAAGATGGAGTCCTCGTTCTTCATTCACAGGACACTCGGACAGGTCATTACGCAACAATTGTTTTAGAGGATCGAAAAACAGTTACTGCAGAGTGGTACACTAACAATTGTTTGTCTTGGAAAAAGTTCGGGAGAAACAACCTCGGAATAGGTCTAGGTATCCTCCTTCACCACGACAACGTCACGTCGGTCAGCGCTAAGCAAACAATCGACTACTTGGCGACGTTAGACATGGAATCACTGGATCATCCGCCCTATAGCCCCGACCTTGCGATTTTTATTTATTTCCGAAAATAAAAGAAAAACTTCGAGGAAAACGTTTTATGGACTCCGAGGAAGCAGTGGCTGCGTTTCAAAATGCCGTTGAAGAGACCCCTAAGGACGAGTGGGCAAAATATTTTTCTCAGTGGTTCTATCGGATGCAGCAATATATTGATGTAAATGGACACTATTTTGAAATATATATATAGTAAAACTAATAACTTGCTAGTTTGTTAAGTTATTGATTTTCTAAGAACTTCCTGTGTCACCCTCGTATGTATAAAAGGTTGACAGCAAATTGATGAAGGAGCATTTTTTACCTACAGTTTTTTCATGTATCGTGTACGGTTTTCTTTAAAACTGAAAAATACCGCGCTTGGGAACACTTTTCGGGGCGCGGAAGGTGACACTCACCAGGGGAGGAGGGAGAGTGGATAAAACATATTTATATACATAATTTGCTCTATAACGTACATCTGCCGATAGGTAAAAGTACTCAATTAATTTTGTCAATATTTATGCTAAAATGATTGTAGGTGTCTCCGTTCGGACTTGCCTCCATGACCGAAATTCGGTCTGGATGATATAAATTGTTGAACATGGTACCGTATAGTGACGTCGTTATGCTGAAGCTTTACTTTTAATTTGTTTTGTTTTGTAAAAATAAAATATAAACTAAGTTTAGCCTGCCTAGTTGTTATATGTTCAGCCGATTTCAGATAGTAAAACTTCATAATCATCATTACAGCCCTTCACAAGTCCACTGCTGAACATAGGCCTCCCCCAAGGAATGCCACAAAGCACGGTCCTGAGCCACCTGCATCCATAGACTTCCTGCATATCTCACCAGGTCGTCACTCCATCTAGTGGAGGGACGCCCTACACTTCGTCCGCCGGTACCAGGCCGCCACTCGAGACCTTTTTTTCCCATCGGTTGTCGATTCTTCGAGCTATATGGCCGGCCCATTGCCACTTCAGCTTACTAATACGTTAGGCTATGTTGGTCATTCTGGTTCTACTGCGGATATCCTCATTTCTAAGTTTATCACGCAGAGAAACTCCGAGCATAGCCCTCTCCATAGCTCGCTGAACGACCTTGAGCTTCCTCATCCGGCCAGCAGTGAAGGACCACGTCTCAGTTCCATAGGTCATCACTGGCAACACGCACTGGTTGTACAGTCTCGTTTACAGTTTTGAGATATACCTGACGAGACGACGTGCCGTAATTTCCCGAACGCTACCCAACCGAGTTGAATCAGTCGATTGACCTCTCGGTCGAAGTTGGACTTACCAAGTCGGACTATTTATCCCAGCGTAACACGTGCACGTGCAAAAGGCAGGCCAAATGAAAGATGGGTAGACGAGGTGATGGCTATAGCGGGGAAAAACTGGATGAACAAGGCACAGGATATACAGTCATAGACAGGATAGACAGACAGGTATGGGAAGCTCTGGAGGAGGCCTTTACTCGAAGATGGGTCCTCAAATAACAGGTATAATAAGTTAATATTATAAAAAAATATATACATATATACTTCCAATAATAAATAAGTTCTAAAAATGATTATGAATTTATGTAAAAAAAAATTCTCTTTATTAATAATAATAATAAAAATAAATAAATAATTTATCTCTAAATTGATAATAAAATTATGACATTTAATTATTTAAAAATTGTTAAAAAAAATACTAATAATATAAATTGTTTTATGTAAAAAAATAATCTAAAATAAAAGCAAATTATATGAAAAATTAAATTTCCAATTAAATGTACTTCTAAATTTATAATAATGCGTGTACTTAAAATTACTAAATTGATTTTGTTACAAATTTATTAAGTGTAATTAACGAGGAATTAAAAGGCTATTTTATTTATATATATTATTATTTATTACTATTTATCCCAGGTAAACATACTCGTCAACAACTTCGAGCTTAGTGCTCCCAACAACTACCGCCATAGATGTGACATGGACATTAAACATGATCTTTGTTTTGCCCATGTTCATATTAAGACCTATCCGTTGGAAAACACTATTGAGGTCATTGAGCATAGTGCTTGGGTCCTCCAGCGACCTGCCATAAGGACTATATCGTCGGCAAATCGAAGATGAGTGTATTCGCCATTGATGTTAATAACGTATACTTTCCAGTCCAGAAGCTTGAAAACGTCTTCCAATGCAGCGGTGAAGAGTTTCGGGGATATAACGTCACTCTGTCTTACACCTCTCTGCAATTGGATAGGTTTCGTACTCTGGTTCTGTACCCGGATAGCCATCGTAGCCCTACTGCACAAGCACTTCAGCACTTCGATATACCGACAATCAACTTGGCACCCCTGACTGCAGCACCGCTAAAATTTCGACGTAATCAAAGACTTTCTCATAGTCCACATATGCCAGACAGTGTCAAATTGTACTCCTCGGACTTCTGTACAATTTGCCGAAGGGTATGTAGGGTATGTGGTCTATGGTGCTAAAGCCTTTTCGTAAACCGGCTTGTTCGGGAGGCTGGAAGTCGTCAAGTCTGCGCGCGAGACGATTCGTAATGACTCTCGAAAACAGCACGTAGATGCGGCTCAGATGGGAAATCGGTCTGTAGTTCTTCAAGAGAGCGTTGCCACCTTTCTTGAAGAACAAGACCACCGCACTTCCGCTTCACGCTTCCGGTGTAATGCCACCATGGAGGACGGAATTAAAGAGCTTCTGAAGAACTTCAAGTACCGGTTTTCCACCCGCTTTCAGAAGCTCCGCTGTAATACCATCCTCGCCTGGGGCCTTGACGTTTTTATGGTGCTGGAGAGCCATTCTAATCTCGCTCAGACTGACGTCCGGGATATCATCGGAATAGTGTCGGATAAGACTCGCTCTTGGATCGTTACTCACACTTACATGTGGCTCCAACGATGATGTGTACAGCTGCCCATAGAACCTCTCAATCTCAGGTGTCCCGGAAATGACGCTGCCACACTCGGTCTTCAGCTTCGACAGTTGGCTCTTTCTGGCAGACAGATCTCTAGCAAAGACTTTGGAGCCCTGGTTCCGCTCGATCGCTTCTTACGAATACGAGCAGTATTAAAGTTGCGTAAGTCCCGCCGCATGCTTTTGGAGATCTGTCTGTTCAGTTGCCTGTACGCTGTCAAATCTACTGAAGACTGCAGCTTCATATCCCGTCTAACAGCCGACAGATGAGATTAAGAGTGTGATCGGAGAGTTTTTGTGTTCTTCTGCGGCGGATCATGCAAAACTTAGTTCCGACTGCATGGACAGTTTCCACGAGCCTGTCATTCATATCGCCCACTGCATTGCAATCTTCTAGGCACTGACAACGGTTTCGTAGCTCGAGCTGAAAGGTTTCGGGACTTTGGATTAGAGCACGAGGGAGACGGAGCGTTGACTTCATTAGACGTGACCTCTCCAACTTAACGTTTAGGTTCAGTGTGCCTCTCACCATTTGGTGATCGTAGCCGGTTTTCACCCTCGTGATCACTTATACATCACTGAACAGTTGTCGCCTGGTAGTCATAATGAAGTCAATCTCATTTTTTGTCGAACCGTCAGGACTCGACCAGGTCCACTTCCAGTGAGGCCGCTTCTGGAAGAAAGAGCTCATGATAAAGAGTCCCTCTTTCTCCATGAAGTCGGCCAGCTGCTGGCCCCTTGGTTTCCGTTGCCCTATTCTGGATTTCTCTATTTTCAGCTCACCGTTCACTCTTGTGCCTAGCTTTGCGTTGAAATCTCCCATTAACACCGTATAGTGGGTTTTGGAGGAATGCATGGCTCTAGAGATATCCTTATACATTTCCTCCACCTCTTCATCGGGGTGTGCGTATGTTGGTGCGTAAACCTGTATGACCTTCAGCGAATATCGTTTTGTGATTCTGAGTATAAGGTACGCAACTCTCGTCGACACACTCCCAATCTTTACAACGTTGTTAACGAGAGACTTGTGGACGATAAATCCGACACCTCCTTGGGACAGATGGTCGCACTCCCGGTGATAGAGCAAGTTGCCGGATTCGAGGATTACCGTGTCCTCCCCCTCTCTTCTGACCTCGGATAACCGGTTCAGTGCGGATGGCACGCCAGGCGTGCCACCGATTACTTTTGTGTGTGGCGTATGACAAGCGAGTCGTATCTTTTTAAAAATTGTCATAACTCGCCCAAATTGCGTTTTGGAAAATTTATCCAGAACAAAATATTCATTATTTTGCAAGTACTTCATGCCTGCGGCTTCATTTCTGGATGTTTTGAAAATTTGAAATTTTTAGGGGTTGACAACCTTTTTTTAACTTGTACATGGTACTCTTTTTACTTTGTGGATTTTCAATCATGTTGTGGAAAAATAGTCTAATAATTAACAAATAATAACACTCATTGCAATCACTCACAAACTCAAGTTGTAAATAAATTTCTGGAAAACAAGTCTCCTGTAAAAAAAAAACAATGCGTTTGTCTTATTGTTTAAAATGGTTGAACTGCCGTCTTATTGCTATCACATGGCCGAATAGACCTACGAAGTACCATGTGCTCTTGTGATATGGTGTAAGGTTTATTTTTGCTTGAAACAGTTTGAAACTGTTTATGCATAAAAAAAGTTCGCTAATAAATAGTCTTTCGTCAATCCGCCGCTGTATAGCGCCAGCGTTTGTTTCCTTTTGAAAACACTTGTTTTGCTATTCTTACTAATTAGACGTTATCAAATCGACTTTACTTGTACATTTTTATAACATTAAATAATATTTAACATTTGTAAATATTAATGAATCATAAACCTTATTTTTTTCCAAATTAAGGTTCTTCATTGTTTGATATTTACAAATATCTATTATTATTAGGTGAAAATTTAATTTAATAAAAACCAAGGTTTTCCGGGGTGATTTAGCTGTACTTACTTATGTAAATGATTTTTTTATAAAACAAAAAATAGTACAAAATGTTTGTAATCTCTGCATAAAAAAGTCACTTACTCTCAATTTCAAAGAAAACACGTAGAAAAACACGTAGTTACCCACTAAAAACAAGTATCCTTCAGTTTATAACTGATGTTTGATGTCAACTAAACTTAATTAGGTCTAAACAAGTGAAAAAAGCATAAAAAAGATAATTATTTTTACACAATTTGTGGCACTTGACACGCCAGGCGTGCCATACAATATTTGTTCGCCGCCACAGCTAAAAGTTGTCAAAAATTGGTGCAAAAAAAAGCGGGTTGGCAACCGCAGTTTTTTATTGTTGTTTTGCTGTTATCAGAAAGATGCTGCTGCCCATCCTCGGCCTCAGTTTCCCTCTGTCGCCCCTTACGACACTCACGGGAAGATATGGGGTAGTGAGTATTCTTACCCGCCACTACACTGGGTAAAACTTAGATGTACTACTACACGGGGTAAAACTTAGATGTATTCTATTTGTTCATAATACTGGAACTGAAAATATATAATGAACCTAGGTTTACCTGTTTTCTTAAATTTACCCGTGCTCATAGTTCGTCAATCCAACACGACCATAGATATCAGGTTATTAATATTGTATTTTTAAAGAATGCTTCCAGCGCTATTAACATTACTGTTTTATCCTTTAACCGATTTGTTGCGGCACCAATTTTCGACAACTTTTAGCTGTGGCGGTGAACAAATATTTCATGACACGCCAGGCGTGACAGACTTTGATGACACGCCAATTGTGCCATCAGCCATGTGTAAAAGTAATGTTCTTTTTTATGCTTTTTTTACTTGTTTAGACCTAATTAAGTTGTAGTTGTAGTGGCGGTTAAGAATATCCACTACCCCTTATCTTCCCGTGGGTGTCGTAAAAGGCGACAAAGGGACACAGGCAGGAGATGGGCAGCAGCATCTTCCTGGTAACGGCAAAATACAATAAAAAACTGCGGTTGCCAACCCGCTCGCCAAGCGTGGCAACTATGGCAATATACCCCCCATAATGAAAGTTACGAAGAGACGGCCCCCAGTCCCCGGCGGCCCCGCTATTCCTGGCTACGGTGGCGACCATGGTAACGGCGGGGCAGGGGGTGCTAAGAATCTCCGGTGGAGGTTCGGTTGCCACCTACAACGACTTGACCTGGCAACATACAACGCACGGACCCTGAGGACTGACGAAAAGATTGTGGAGCTGGAAGAAGAGATAGACAAGTTACGCTGGCATATTATAGGATTATCCCAAGTCCGAAGAGAGGGGGAGGACACGGTAATCCTCGAATCCGGCAACTTGTTCTGTCACCGGGAGGGCGACCATCTGTCCCAAGGAGGTGTCGGATTTATCGTCCACAAGTCTCTCGTTAACAACGTTATAAAGATTGAGAGTGTGTCGAGGAGGGTTGCGTACCTTATACTCAGAATCACCAAACGGTATTCGCTGAAGGTCATACAGGTTTACGCACCAACCTCGGCACACCCCGATGAGGAGGTGGAGGAAATGTATGAGGATATCTCTAGAGCCATGCATTCCTCCAAAACCCAATATACGGTGTTAATGGGAGACTTCAATGCAAAACTAGGCACAAGAGAGAACGGTGAGCTGAAAGTGGGGAAATTTGGAATAGGGCAACGGAACCCAAGGGGCCAGCAGCTGGCCGACTTCATGGAGAAAGAGGGACTCTTTATGATGAACTCTTTCTTCCAGAAGCGGCCCCACAGGAAGTGGACCTGGTCGAGCCCCGACGGTTCGACAAAAAATGAGATTGACTTCATTATGACGACCAAACGACAACTGTTCAGTGATGTCTCAGTGATCGCGAGGGTGAAAACCGGCAGCGATCACCGAATGGTTAGAGGCACACTGAACCTAAACGTTAAGTTGGAGAGGTCTCGTCTAATGAAGTCAACGCTCCGTCCCCCTCGTGCTCTAATCCAAAGTCCCGAAACCTTTCAGCTCGAGTTACAAAACCGTTTTCAGTGCCTAGAAGACTGCAATGAAGTGGACGATTTGAATGACAAGCTCGTGGAAACTGTCCATGCGGTCGGAGCTAAGTTCTGCAAGACCCGCCGCAGAAGAACACAAAAACTCTCGGATCACACTCTTAATCTCATGGCTGTTAGACGGGAGATGAAGCTACATTCTTCAACAGATTTGACAGCATACGGGCAACTGAACAGACAGATCTCCAAATGCATGCGGCGGGACTTACGCAACTTCAATACAGCTCGTATTGAAGAAGCGATCGAGCGGAACCAAGGCTCCAAAGTCTTTGCCAGAGATCTGTCTGCCAGAAAGAGCCAACTGTCAAAGCTGAAGACCGAATGTGGCAGCATCGTTTCCGGGGCACCTGAGATTTTGAGTGAGATTGAGAGGTTCTATGGGCAGCTGTACACGTCATCGTTGGAGCCACACGCAAGTGTGAGTAACGATCCAAGAGCGAGTCTTATCCGACATTATTCCGATGATATCCCGGACGTCAGTCTGAGCGAGATTAGAATGGCTCTCCAGCACCTTAAAGACGGCAAGGCCCCAGGCGAGGATGGAATTACAACGGAGCTTCTGAAAGCGGGTGGAAGACCGGTACTTGAAGTCCTTCAGAAGCTCTTTAATTCCGTCCTCCATGGTGGCATTACACCGGAGCCGTGGAGCAGAAGTGCGGTGGTCTTGTTCTTCAAGAAAGGCGACAACGCTCTCTTGAAGAACTACAGACCGATTTCCCTTCTGAGCCGCGTCTACGTGCTGTTTTCGAGAGTCATTACGAATCGTCTCGCGCGCAGACTTGACGACTTCCAGCCTCCCGAACAAGCCGGTTTCCGAAAGGGCTTTAGCACCATAGACCACATACATACCCTACGGCAAATTGTACAGAAGTCCGAGGAGTACAATTTGCCACTATGTCTGGCGTATGTGGACTATGAGAAAGCCTTTGATTCCGTCGAAATTTGGGCGGTGCTGCAGTCCCTTCAGCGGTGCCAAGTTGACTCTCGGTATATCGAAGTGTTGAAGTGCTTGTACAGTAGGGCTACGATGGCTATCCGAGTACAGAACCAGAGTACGAAACCTATCCAATTGCAGAGAGGTGTAAGACAGGGTGACGTCATATCCCCGAAACTCTTTACCGCTGCATTGGTAGACGTTTTCAAGCTTCTGGACTGGAAAGGATACGGTATCAACATCAATGGCGAGTACATCACTCACCTTCGATTTGCCGACGATATAGTCCTTATGGCAGAATCGCTGGAGGACCTAAGCACTATGCTCAATGACCTCAATAGTGTTTCCCAACGGATAGGTCTTAAGATGAACATGGACAAAACAAAGATCATGTTTAATGTCCATGTCACACCTATGCCGGTAGTTGTTGGGAACACTAAGCTCGAAGTTGTTGACGAGTATGTTTACCTGGGACAAATAGTCCGACTAGGTAAGTCCAACTTCGACCGAGAGGTCAATCGACGGATTCAACTCGGCTGGGCAGCGTTCGGGAAGCTACGACACATCTTCTCGTCAGACATACCTCAAAACCTTAAAACGAAATTGTACAACCAGTGCGTGTTGCCAGTGATGACTTACGGAACTGAGACGTGGTCCTTCACTGCTGGCCGTATGAGGAAGCTCAAGGTCGCTCAGCGAGCTATGGAGAGGGCTATGCTCGGAGTTTCTCTGCGTGATAAACTCAGAAATGAGGATATCCGCAGTAGAACCAGAGTAACCGACATAGCCCAACGGATTAGTAAGCTGAAGTGGCAATGGGCCGGCCATATAGCTCGAAGAACCGACAACCGATGGGGAAGAAAGGTTCTCGAGTGGCAGCCTCGTACCGGCAAGCGAAGTGTAGGGCGTCCCCCCACTAGATGGAGTGACGACCTGGTAAGATATGCAGGAAGTCGATGGATGCAGGTGGCTCAGGACCGTGCTTTGTGGCATTCTTTGGGGGAGGCCTATGTTCAGCAGTGGACTTGTGAAGGGCTGTAATGATGAAAAATGATGATGAATTAAGTTTATTTGACATCAAACATCAGTTACAAACGGAAGGATACTTGTTTTTAGTGGGTAACTACGTGTTTTCTATGTGTTTTCTTTGAAATTGAGAGTAAGTGACTTTTTTATGCAGAGATTACAAACCTTTTGTACTATTTTTTGTTTTATAAAAAAAATCATTTATTTAAGTAGGTACAGCTAAATCACCCTGGAAAACCTTGGTCCTTATTAAATTAAATTTTCACCTAATAATAACATTTGTAAATACGAAACAATCAAGAACCTCAATTTGGAAAAAAATAACGTTTATCATTCGTTGATATTTACAAATGTTAAATATTATTTAATGTTAAACAAATGTAAAAGTAAAGTCGGTCTGAAAACGTCTAGTAAGAATAGTAAAACAAGTGTTTTCAAAAGGAAACAAACGCCGGCGCTATACGACGGCGGATTGACAAAAGATTATTTATTAGCGAACTTTTTGATGCATGAGCAGTTTCAAACTGTTTCAAGCAAAAATAAACCTTATACCATATCACAAGAGCACATGGTACTTCGTAGGTCTATTCGGTCATATGATAGTAATAAGACGGCAGTTCAACCCTTTTAAGCAAAATTAAACAATAAGACAAACGCATTGTTTTTTTAACAGGAGACTTGTTTTCCATAAATTTATTTACAACTCGAGTTTGTGAGCGATCGCAATGAGTGCTATTATTTGTTACTTATTAGACTATTTTCCAACAATATGATTGAAAACCCACAAAGTAAAAAGAGTACAATGTACAAGTTAAAAAAAGGTTGTCAACCCCTAAAATTTCAAATTTTCAAAATATCCAGAAACGAAGCCGCATGCATGAACTACTTGCAAAATAATGAATATTTTGGTCTGAATAAATTTTCCAAAAAAGCAATTTGAGCGAGTTATAACGATTTTTAAAAAGACACGACTCGCGTGTCATACGCCACACACAAGTCATCGATGGCACGCCTGGCGTGCCACCCGCACTGAACCGGTTAAACACTCCTAGTAAACTTAAAATGCTTGTGTTAAGAGGTTTTTTTTTATATGATAAGGGTGACAAACGAGCACACAGTCCACCTGATGGTAAGTGGTTGCTGCGGCCCATAGACATCTACATCTATCATCGTTTGCGAATCAAAATGCAGATGCGTTGTCACCCGTGAGGACTAAGACGGAATGCCTCATTTCCAGTAAAAAGGGCCTCCAGCCACCTGCACTCACCAAGCGAAACGCAAAGGTAAACCTCTACTTCACGCTGGTATTCTGTGAGGTCGTGGTACCAACCCGGTTTGCCCATCCGTGCGACAGCAAAAGCTGCCGCGTGGCTCTACCACTGTTAAAAATATGACAGTAGTGACAGTTTATGACAGTAGTCGAAAGGTGGATTTGAACCCAAGACCTTTCAGTTTCATAGACCTTACCCTTAACCAATAAAAGAAAATACCAGGAAATAACTTTTAATTTCCCATCCGTTCCAGCACTGAAAAGTACAGCGCTGGCTACTAAGAGAAATCACAGTAACTACGATTCTTAATCACCGTCGTCATTATGCCCGTTGAGTTAATTCCTTTGGTAAATATAATCTATATATAAATAAATATAAATGTTAATATTATCTAATATACCTATATATTTCGTGATAGGCAGGCAGTATTGCTGTGGGTTTGCACACTTCTATTGTTAGCTTGTATTTACTCTTAACTGCTTACTGTTACATATTTACGTTCCATTTGTGTTAAATGGCAGGCGGGTTGGCAACCGCATTATTATTTAGTATAGTTTCTACCATATTATATATATATATATATATATATATATATATATATATATATATATATATATATATATATATAATTAGCGGAAACCGTGTAGTGGCGGTGTAAGAATATTCACTACCCCATGTCGTCCCTGTCTGTAATATATAATGTACTCTGTGGTCGTCCCGTGGGTGTCCTAAGTATCGACGAAGGGAAACCTACCAGGAGACGAGCAGCAGCGTCTTCTTAATAACAACTAAAAAAATCTGACGTTGCAACCCGCCGACCAAGCGTGGCAACTATGGCAAATATGAGGCTCCCTATGAGGCAATCTATGGGAGGGGCCTTTGTTCAGCAGTGGACTTAAAGCTAACGTTAACTGTGTAAATAGTGGTTATTAAAGCTCATTGTTTGTTGTATTTAAGATATTTTTTAGAGATGTGATGAAAAACTGTTTATAATAATGAAGAATATTAATGCGATCTCATTAAATAAATAAATAGTAGGCGAAACCGGCTGTTATTAAAGGCATAAAGCAGCAATAATATTGGAAATTAAAAATTTTTGGTTTTCTATCAAATAATTTTAATATTTTTGTGGAAAATAAGCAAAACTCATGAAACAGAAATTTCAACAAGATGGCCGTCGTGTCTATTGTCGATCGTAGTCTCTCAACGTCACACACCGTACAGCGTTATGCCTTGCCAACAAAACAATTATTTTCTCCTTCCTTTCCTTTCCTTTATAGCAGTGATTCCCAACCAGTGGTCCGCAAGAGCTCAAATATGGTTCGCGAAATATTTAAACATTTTACATACCTAATAGTTTAAACCGATTCGTTGCGGCACCGATTTTCGACAACTTTTAGCTGTGGCGGCGAACAAATATTTCATGACACGCCGGGCGTTTTTTTGAAATTGAGAGTGACTTTTCTTATGAAGAGATTACAAACCTTTTGTACTATTTATTGTTTTATAAAAAAAATATTTATATAAGTAGGTACAGCTAAATTACCCTAGAATATCTTAGTTTTTATTAAATTAAATTTTCACCTAATAATAACATTTGTAAATATCAAACAATCAAGAACCTTAAATAACACATTTATTACTTTCTCGTCACGCGTATAGTGCAACACCACGCGTCGCGTCGCAATCAAAATCACAATTTTTTTACCAAACATGTATGATTTGTTACAATAAATACACAAATAATACTGTGAATGAACGCTTCTTTTCAGTTTATTGTATAATTATGTTAAAATTTGTGATTAAAATGTATTGTTAGATTAACATAGATGTTTCGTTCACTTAGTGATCCCTGTTAACAACAAAGAGATCAAAGTGGTCCATAGTCAAAAAAAGGTTAGGAAACCCTGCTTTAAAAAAATAAAACATTAATTTGAAAACATATACGGTTTTTTTTTTGCTTTTTATTTCATTTTTACACGTATCAGATCTCGAAAATACTATATTTGTTATAAGTAATTTGTAACCCCTAGTACTATTGCTTGAAAATGAAATCGGTAGGATGAGTACCAAACCTAACCTACTTTTAGACTGAGAATGCTCTTTTTCCATTAACGATGATTGCACTAGCAATTATTATAATCCAAAGAAAATCAAAGGTGAATTAAAACCATGATATACATAAAATATATTTAATATTGGAATGTTCAATTATTACAAAAATAACACAACCATCTTCTAATTCTAAAAAAAACGGTTATTATTTTGACAACAACAAAAAAACCTCAATATCATAACATAATAATAAAGATATAATAAAAGTGGGTGTTTATTTATTTCGCAATGAACAGTAACAAGCGTGATATCTTTAGAAAAAAAATACTATAAATTATAATTTGGTAACTTAAGAGCTAAAATCGTCAGAAAAGAAATTTGGCTTGCTTGAACAATTCGAAATTATTATTGTAATTTTTTTGTTTTACAATAAATACATTTTTAGAACTACAAAACACATAATAACAAAAAGAATGCAAAGAAACTACAAACACTCATAAACTCGCCTGCAGCGTATTAAGTGTGACGCAACGACAGTGCTGCTGCTGCTAGATCATACTTTTTGTACAATTTATAAAAACAGCCTGTACGATCTAAAAGGGAAAAACGGGTAAAAGGTTAGAAGAATGCAACCAAGCAACCCTGGAATCAGTAGAGAAGAGTAAGGCCGTGATTTGGTTGGAAGCAATTTTGTCAATCTCGGGCACAGGCGCAAGGCAAGCAGCCTTTCGGTATTCTAGAGGATATATGCAGGAATTACACGAGTTAATTCCTCCCTTCCTTTTCAACCATAAGACAACCAAACGTTGGATGAGTCTCCACTCCTTTCCACTGACTGTAACTTGTAACCTGACGGTGCTTGGCTCCTGCAGGCGATGAAGACCGTCAAACATCTTTAATAACAAACAATACATTCGTTGTCATATTTGTGGACTGAGATGGAATGCCTTTTAACCTATAATTATACTTGCTCTATCACTCTTGAACAACAGTGAACGTATTTTTTAACTATTATTGTCAACCCGTCTGTCGCGTGGCAACTATGGCAAATATCCCCCTCTATGAAACACTCTATGGTGGACGCCTATGCACATTTGATAGGTTGTATTGATGATGTGCTTGACTACTATCCCGCCTGATGGTAAGTGATAATGCAGCCGAAGATCACAAAACGTACTGTTTTAGCCTTAACAGCCTATTCGTTCTTGCTTTTCACCCACATAGCAGTCGGCATATTATTATTCCACTCCTTTGCTGTACGCATTAAGAACAACGAATCAAACAGTTTGGTTCGAATTCATGGTACGTCTACAATAAAAGGGGGGAGGTCAACTGAGCATGGTGGTATTGGTGCATCGCGGCCAACAAAAGGGGGGAACCAAGCATTTGGTGATATTGGTACTTCGCGGCAAAAATAGGCAAGTCCTACCACAAAGTAACTAATACTGGTACTTGATACTGATTATATGTGTGGCATGTTTGCAATAAATGTCTCTTTCTTTCTTTTTTTTTCCTCCTATAGTGTAATGGGAAAGAAGTCCTTCATAGCGTTGAAAGGACCAAGTTCCTCTCGCTAGTAGTGAAGTGCAGGACAGCAGCGATGGCGTTCAACATGTGCTTCCTTCCCGCGTAGTCCGTCGACATGAGGTAGGCCATCACTACGTTCTTCAGGTATTCAAGGTTCGCGCCTTCCCGAGATTGAATGCGTCTTAGCCTGAAATAAATGTAACTGGTCTATTCAACGATGAATACACAATTCATGGTATGAAATACGAAGTCATTTGTTATATCTTGAGCTATGCAATTAAATGCTAACTTTACTAGTAGTATATTCAGTGGTAGAGCCACGCGGTGGCTTTTGCTGTCGCACGGATGGGCCGGCTCGAACCGGGGTAGTACCACGACCTCACAGAAAACCAGCGTGAAGTAGAGGTTTACCTCTGCGTTTCGCTTGGTGAGTGCAGGTGGCCGGGGGCCCTTTTTACTGGAAATGAGGAATTCCATCTTAGTCCTCACGGGTGACAACGCATCTACATTTTGACTTGTAATTGAGGATAGATGTAGATGTCTATGGGCCGCAGCAACCACTTACCATCAGGTGGACTGTGTGCTCGTTTGTCACCCTTATCCTATAAAAAAAAAAAAGTTGAGTTGATTTCATTTTAGTTGCAAGATTTTAATTTAATACTAGCTACACTATTACGGATATTTATTTATAAAGTTTATAAGCATGTATACACATTACATACGTATATGTATGTAATGTGTATACATGCTTTGATTATAATTATTTTGATTGAAAAAAAAATCTAAGAAATAATTTTAAAAAATATCGAAACCTGTCAATCTCCTCCTTTAATGTTCTTATCACTTCCTTGAAGCGCTCTTTCTCTATGGTTGCCTCACGCTGACAATCTCTGAAAGAAATATAATTCGGTAAGCTTGTTAAATGAAAAATTATACTACAACAAAATCGTAAAATTTATGTAACATTGCTTCAAAATCTGTAAAACTTGTGTAAAATAACTTCGAAATCCGTAAAAAAGCGAAAGCCGTTTTACTGGAAACGAGCCATCCCATCTTAGTCCTCACGGGTGACAACGCATCTGCATTTTAATTCGTAGTCCAGGATAAATGTAGATGTCTATGGGCCACAGCAACTACTTATCAATCAGATGAACTGTACGCTCGTTTGTCACCCCTATTCTATAAAAAAAAAACGAATAGGTCGGTTACTCGCGCAGATAAAAAATCGTATTATAAATGAAGTCTCATCATATTCACCTCTCACTTGCACACTGCCGATGTCTATACCTTATAATTACATCGCCGGTAATAATCACAAAAAAATAAACGACATTTATGCGTTGCAATAAACATATTTTGTGCTTCTAATTTCAGGTCCGAGTAGCAAACAAAACATATTAAATGTTTCATATACTTTTGTTTTAAAATATTAATTTGTATTATGAATTTCAATTTTTAAATTACATTAAATAAATTTTATTTGTTAATTAACATAATTAATTTTTTTTAGTATACTAATCAGTTTTTTTCAATAACTAAAAATGTCTAAAACTACAAAGCAACTAAACATCACGTTTTAATAAATATAATATCGTTATTTTTAATATAACAATATAACTATAAGCGCCGATTTCGCTTTACGTACTGTGTATGACAGTACAGGCTCAGGAATCCGCCATTTCTAATCCCATTTTTTACCTACACGATTAGTATATATTCTTAGAGTGAGGGTGACAAAAGAGCACACATTAGACCTGATATGCTATATACCAATAGACGATTTGAATTTTGATTGTCAATCGAGGATATACGAGGCTGCACTAAAAGTATCGGGAATGGAATATTTCCACTATTCCTGTCATATTAAAATCTTTTTAATTGAAAACTCCTTGGTTTTAAAAATCGAATACCATTTATTTATTTAAAAAAAGATTCTCGGTCTTGTCATAAGGTTTTGCCAAACTTGTTTAGTCGTTGAGAAAATGGAATTGACTCGAGAAAATTCAAGAGCGATGATTTATTATGACTTTCGAAGTGGTTTAACACAAAAACAGTGTGTTGACCGGATGATTTCCGCATTTGGTGATGAAGCCCCATCCAAAACCACAATTTATCGCTGGTTTGCTGAATTTCAACGTGGACGTGTCAAGCTCAGTGATGATCCCCAAGATCAGATCAGATCAGATCAAGATCGTCCAAAAACTGCAGTCATCCAAGAAGACGTTGATGATGTGCGTAAGCTAATTGAAGAAGATCGACATGTGACGTACCGCGAAATTCAGGCAACTTTAGACATTGGCATGAGTCAAATGCAAATAATCTTGCATGAACATGATTAGGTGTAAAAAAGTTGTTTTCCAGATGGATACCGCTTACGCTCTGTGAAGAGCAAAAAGCGGCTCGCGTTACAAGTGACACCAAGGTGCGTCAGAACTCTCGAAAGATTCCACGCAGGATCCTCAAATGCTGTATACAACATCGTATCAGGTGACGAATCCTGGATATACGCGTACGAACCCGAAACAAAAAACCAGTCACGAGTTTGGGTGTTCGAAAATGAGTTAAAGCCACCAAAAATTGTTCGTTTACGGTGTTGCAAAAAAAATGGTGGCCACGTTTGTCTCCAAAACCGGCCATGTTACGACTATTCCTCTTGAGGGACAAAGAACGGTTAATGCAGAATGGTATGCTAGCATTTGTTTGCCACAGTTCGTTTCTGAACTCCGTAAAGAGAACTGCAACCGCCGCATCATCTTCCATCACGGCAATGCAAGTTCTCACACCGCACACAGAACAAAAGAGTTTTTAGAGCAAGAAAACATAGAATTATTAGACCATCCGCCGTACAGCCCCGACCTAAGCCCTAATGATTTCTATACTTTCCCTAAAATAAAGAATAAATTGCGTGGACAGAGATTTTCATCACCTGAAGAAGCTGTGGACGCCTACAAAACGGCCATTTTGGAGACCCCAACTTCCGAATGGAATGGTTGCTTCAATGATTGGTTCCATCGTATGGAAAAATGTGTCAAATTTCGAGGAGAATACTTCGAAAAGCAATAAATACATTTTTAAATAGTAATGTTATGTCTCTTCCTTGATTCCCGAAATTTTCAGTGCCGCCCTCGTATATAAATCAAATCAAATCGTTACCGGAATCGGAATCCAAATTCAAATCGTTACCCCTGAAATGCCTCATTACCAGTGAAAAGCACCTCCGGTTTTCTACACTCAACATACAAAAGACAGCAGAATTAAGCTGATATTTTACACCTGTATCCTGTCCATAATGTAGCGAGTCAATTAGTAGCTAAAACAGACCGACCATAAGGCCCCCCGCACACTAGGCAGCCTGGCTGCGGCAGCCGGTCGAACATATGACGGTGTATGGGGGCCCGCGCACCTAAGCAGCCACGAACTCCCGGCTAAGGAAGCCATAAAAGCGCGCCTGACTGTACGGCAGCCCGTTGGCTGCGCGGAGCCAGAGGCGAATGTATGTGGCTGCACTTGTCGTAGCAGCCAGACGTATTTTGTGTTCCGAAACCACAAAATGACGAAGAAAGGGTCACAACTGGCCATCCACTGGCTGTTTAGAAGTGGCTGCTGAAATATTTCGGCCGCCGCAGCCTGGCTGCGCACCCAGGCTGCCTAGTGCGTGGGAGGCCTAAGAACACGCCACCACTACGTCATACATCGGGTGATGTCCTACGTCGCCGATTAGTAACGGCCGCGCATTAGGGCTCACGCATTTCCATTGGTCGCGGCGCTACCAGAGTTCAATGGCTGCCTGTGTATCAAATGTTCTCATCAATGGCGGCGTGGGCGGAGTTCAATGACCGCCTGCGCAGTTATGGTGTTCTATGCGAGTATGACCAATCAGAAAATAATATAAGGCAAGCAGCACGGCTAGCATGGGCTGGGAACAAAAAAATATATCCCCCGATTATATCCACTGACAAGAGATAAAATTAGCAGACCCTTATGTCAAAGCACGGTAACTGAGAGAAGTATATCCCCGTTTGACATAACGAGTAGACATATATTCCCCGTCCGTAGCATAGAGCCAAATGAAAGATAAAAAATAATGCTTTTTTGACATTTGAAAGGGACAATTTTATCCTAGTTCATTGGATGTTGGTTTAAGTTTATATTCATACAAAAAATCAGTCCAATTCTAAGTCTATCTCCCATTTTGTCTACTGAGGATCCACCGGTGTGCCCATGCTCGAAGGGTGAATGAGACTAAGCGAGGGGATAAACATTTTCTCCTTTCCCCGGGAATAAAATTGTCTCGTGCCCATGCTAGCTCTGCAGCAAAATGTAACTTTATTATTATTTTTAGCTATATAAGGAATGTTTTGTATGCAACAAGACACTGATTAAGACCTGTACTTGCACGATATAAAATAAACTTATTAGTGGTCTGCAGTAGTTCAATTATTTGATCTAACGAATTCTACTCCTAGGCTCACTACAATAATATAGTAGAAGCGCGGCTCTACTCCATACAAATCCATTAAAATATTCAGCATGACCATTGGGCTTGTAAATTTTGTACTCGTGGATATGGCGTCGCGAGGATACACATCCTACTAGACTACACAGTCGGAAGGCAGGAAAGAGATCAGACTATTACAGAAAAAATCAGCGAAGCTATTCTATTATGAAATGAGGTGCAACAAATAAAATATATAAATACGTTACCGGTCGTTGCCTAACTTTCCCTCAATCGAGAAATGTCCGCGCAAACAAATTTCCTTTTCGCAAAAAAAAATCATGCTTTCATGTATATATTGACTTGTTTTGTTTTGCAGTTTAACAGAAAAATAAACTGTTTTTTTTAATTATTTGGCTACATCATTATCTCAAAATATCGATTTGTTTTATAGGATACATTCGTTTCCTATTTTTACTCTGTGCACTTAGTTTAAAGCAATGAATAGTTTAAAGTTGAGATAAGCTAGTTTGATAGCTACATCTAGACAAAATGATGGCAAACTAGACCCACTGTTATTTAAATTATAGAGCATATGTCAAGCGGTTAAATCTTTGTAGGCTATTAAGTGGCTTTTACTACTATATTACCTATAATTACATTGTTTTACTATATTACCTGTAATGTCCCTCCAATACATGTTTCTCTTTCCTGAGCTGCGTAATGTCTAAGTCCTTTCTGGCCAACTCGTGCGCATAATGGAGCATATGCGGCGGTGCCGACCCGTCCTGGAACCATTTTTTTTATTTGTTTTATTCATTTTATTCAGCCTCGTATCGGTAAGCGATTATTCCACCAGCTTACCACCAGCGATTTTTCTGGACCGATACAACTTAGGAACCTTTAAGAAAAGAGCCTACTCCTTTTTAAAAGGCCTGCAGCACATCTGCGATTCCCCTGGTTCCCCCGGTGTTGCAGTTGTTCATGGGCGGCGGTAGTCACTTACCATCAGGTGAGCCGCATGCTCGTTTGCCCCCTCTCCTATAAAAAAAGCGTGACAGTCCTTACTAAGTAAGAGATGCAGGAAGTCGATAGATTCAGGTGGCTCAGAATCGTGCTTGTTGAGGGGAAGACTTATGGTCAGCAGTGGACTTGTGAAGGGCTGACTGATTATGTCGATCATTTATTTACACAAGACATGCACACACACATTACATCTGATAGTAAATGGATGGTGTAACTCAGGTGACACTTACATCTATGCAAAAAAAGAAAACATTGTAAGAAAACCTAAGAATTCAAAGAATCTAAGAAGGTAAAGATATATCGTGGGTATAATGAAGTCCGCTAACATATTCGTTCGTATCAACCACGGGGAGTGCTTTTAAGCACTCTTTCTTTCTGAGCACAATTTACCATCTCACATCGCGACAAGACTCGCATACCATTTGTATGATTGACGGTTCACAACTCGGCAATTTACCAGAAGCTATCTTCCTCGCACAATTTCTTTGTGGAATCAACTACAACTAGCGATTTTTCCGGACCGAGACGACTTAGGGACCTTCAAGAGCCTACTCTTTTTGTAAAGGCCGACAACGCACCTGCAATTCCCCTGGTATTGTAGTTGCTCATGGGCGGCGGTTATCACTCACTGAGGTGAGCCGCGAAATACGAAACCTCAGAAATAAGAGAAAGCTTTTGCACGGCTATGGGATATATATATATACGCCGTTTCTTACTTCCATATTACATTTATAAGTGGACATTATGATTCTGGAATTTAAATCAGCATCCACAAACCCAGAACACGAGGATTCTAAACCTCAATACTGCACTAGTTGACGAATCGAACTCGCTGTCTCACCTAGCGTGGTGACCCAACCAACCAAGCAATCTTAAAATTAAAACTAGAATATTACAGTCTAAATAGAAACATTAATAATTTCATACCTTGTGACTTTTTGAAGAGGTTCTTCAAATTACAAAAAATACCACTATGTAAGTTTAGCCTATTTAATAGTATTAACGTTTAAGAAAACTTAACTCGCATTGATCGTTAGCTATGATAACCCTAGTGCGAATATTGGGTCGTAGTCATTAAATTATTGTATTATCATCGGAACTTCATACGAGTGCAAATTTTCAAGTCAATCGATCGTCTACAAGTTGGTGAAAATTACATTAAACAATTCCGTTACATAGAGAGACACGCGAAGCTTACAAAAACGTGATAATAAAAAAAAAATATTAAAAAATCTATTCCCATTCCCGATTGGCGAAGACATCATCTAACATACTTAATATGTACAAAAAAAATACAATCAAATTGAGTACTTCCTCCTTTTGGAAGTCGCTTAAAACTTTGTGTTGCTTTTTGTACTCGCACATAAAGTTCAAATGAATATACACGGCTAACAATTATAATGAAATATATTATGCAATATATAAAACACTATAATAAGAAAACCAAAACTAAAAACTTAAATTATCATACAGTCCTACTCTCTGCACTACATTATCAAGAACGCTGGTTGCGTTTCCTCGCTAAATTGCCTTTGAGCGAGAAAATACCAGCCCTTTTACCACCAGCATCGACGGCTAATCGCGGATACAGTTCTTCTAACTTCACCGAACGTGGACCCCACTAGCAATGGGTCGTCGACGTATTTGTCGTTAGCGAAACTAGACCGTCTTCATTCTCGTTCATCGACTAGTCGACCAACTAGTTAAATTTGTCTACTAGTTTACGCCTCAACTTAGTTTTGCAGACGTTTAAATTTTAACTCCTCAACGTCGTCTATGGCTGGACATAGTCGACTTATGTAGATCGTAGAACAGTATAACGGCATGAAAGTCATCAATTATTAAGTCACCCTTCTCCTTTGCACACGCGATGGTACCGTGACGACATCCTTTTCTTCAACTAACACATTAACAAACTGCTATTTATACTCTTAGGCTAGCTACATTTAGAGTTCAAATTTGTTTGCGCAATTATGTCATTACAACGAATTATGAACTAATATCATCCGACCACGTTTCCGCGTCGGTCGTCGAGTTTCTAGTCGAAATGAACGTTATGGAGTTTTAATTTAGCCGTCTACGGATTCGACTAGTCCATTGATTGTTCGTAAACCGTCTACTCATTGGTCGAATTAATTAGTTCGTCCATTCAACGCCCAATGATAAGACCCCAAGGACCGATAGTCACTACAGCAAATGCCACAAATATGTAATCTCTCAGAGACTCATACTTGCGCTACTAACTTATTGTTAACTAACACACACACTTACAGTTAATATCCCGTGTCCCTCCTTCAAAACTCCCTCCTCGGTGCTAACTTTCCGCGACCTTTCGTTCCTGGAGCGTATGTAGTTGTCGGTTTCTTCCAGTAATGTCGCATATCTGTCCCTCTGTGTTTGCACTTGCTTCTCTAATCCAAGAACTCTAGTCTTGAGGTCCGACGTCACCTCCTTGTGGTAATCCCGTTCGTTTTTCAGTTTCTGCAAGTATTCAGAAAATTACGTTTATAATTGTATTGTTATTATTTTTTTACTATCTCTTTGACGTCGATGCTGTAATCACCACTGACAGCATGACCACTTAGTCTAAATTCAGTTTGACTGTATCAAGTTCATCAAGCCGGGGCGTCTACGAGCGTATACTATAGTATACGCTGGTATACGCCCCGGCTTCGCACGGATGATTTCTGAATCTCGACAATAACGCCACCTACCGGGTTCAATTGTGAATCAAAACCATTCTCTAATCAACTTAATCACACACACATAAAATTTCAACAAAATCGCTACAGCCGTTTAGGAGGAGTACAGTGACATACACACGGACAAAAGAATTACATAATATATAATATGCCTGTATTATGCATATAAAGTATAAACGTTCCTCTTGAATCATTCTGCCTATTGATGAAAACTAAAAGTAACTTAAAAGATTTAAGCGTACAGACGGCGGGCATCGACTTTTTTATACTAAGTAGAGATTTACAAAAATATATGTCCATGGGCCACAGCATCCATTTACCATCGGGTGGGCTTCAAGCGAGTTTGTCACACTTATGCTATAAGAAAAAACACAATCTGTCGTAAGCCAAAAGATTTCCTGGCATTTCGAATAGTCGCCCTTACGACAGCCACGTGACGAATTAATGTGATTCCTAAGGTGCCATCAAACGGAAAGTTACCTCTTCGTAAAGCTTGAGTGTATCCTCTTTATCCTGTTTCTCTTCTTCAAGCATCAGTCTGTAAGTCTCCACTTTCTCCTTCAGCACAGTTATCTCGACCCTCAAATCGTCCGCTTCGCCAACTTCATCGTCTTTATCACGTTTCACGTTCTGCGCTTTGTAACCGTCGAATTCCATTTTCAAATTATCCAATTCCTGTCTACATTTGTCGTGAATGTTGTCGTAGCCATCTACTGTGAAAACGGTTGCTATGTCTATGGGGTTGCCAAGCTTCTCGTTTTCCGCTATAAGCTCCTTTTTAAGGATATGTATTTTGTCTATTAACGTTTGCAAGTATTCACTGTCGGCTAACTTTTCATTGTCTGTCTCGCTCCTCTGTTGGGTTTCGTCTGAAACAAAAATACACGAGTACAGTTCACACCCGGCAGGAGTGAAACCTTCAAAAAATTGCAAATGGAATTGCTTTGTAATAGAACTAGAGCCCAATGACTTCGTCAATCTTACTTAGCGGTACCATGTAGCGACATCTATGAAAATGTATTAAATAAAGAACGATGTATTTAGCGCGTCAAATTTTCATATCGATATACATCGCAACCGCTTCCGTAGATAGATAATAGATGGCGCTAGAGTAGTCAAGTGAGCTCGGCCACGGTCCTTATTGCTTTGTAAGAGAGATGGCTCCTATGATGAAGGCCTATGTTCAGCAGTAGCCCTGTGATGGGCTATAACGCTGATGATGATATGTACAAGAATTTTTCAAGTGTAGGATTACTTAAACAGTTCTATAATTCCACTTTTTAACAATAAAAACTAAATATTCCTTGGCCAACATGTAACATATATTCAGAGGGAAACTGAATAAGGAGATGGGCATCAGTATTTTCCTGACAACTCATAAATATAAAAATAGAAAAAGCTGTAGTTACCTATTCGCCTGGTCAACGACAACTTTGGCAAAATCCTATGAGTCAATTTATGGGGAGGTCTATGTTCAGCAGTGGACTTTTAGGGTTCTATCAGACAGGAAGCGGTCACGCGTTCAAGCGTTCCGCGTTTGCGTGCTGCGTTCAGTTGCCCACAAAAAACCCGCTGATACACGCTGGTCTATACGGTGCCACTACAGGCACCATGTTTTTTGACTATAGTTCTTCACGGAAAACTAATTATTGATATTGTGGATATTAGCAGCTTCAAAACTGAAAAGGAAACATTGGATGCGCCTGGTAAATAAGAATAGAGAACAAGATGGAGAATTTCATAGACTGTTTTGTAAGTGGCTTACTGATGAAGAAATTTTTTATAAATCATTTTCGGTCCCCCATTCTCTGGCAATTTCTAACCATGCTTCTGCTACTTTTCCTCGGTTTTTATAATCATCATTCTTCACATCATATAAAAAACACCTTTCTTGTACTAGCATAATTAAATTCTTGGTCTCCATCTTCCTTCCGATGTGGACACCGAGACAGCAGTGAACGCGCGAACGCGTACGTTCTGGTTGACCGACGCGGTCAGAATGCCTGCTGTCTGGGTATGTCTATGTAACGTAATACAACACAACAAACGCAGAACGCGATGCGGAACGCCTTCTGTCTGATAGATCCCTTGTAGCTTTAATGAATGGACGGACCAGGGTCTACTTGTGACATTATCTGTTTCCACTTACCGCGTTTGCTCGCTATCTTATCCAGAAGACTGCCATTGAGAGACTCCTTCAACTGCTGTATGGTCTGCTGGTCTCTCCTCCTTCGCAAATCGTATTCGCCTATAGTCTGAGACAGTTCGGCTAACTTTCCTTCTAGCAGAGCCACCCTCTCTTCTTGGCGAGCGCATATTTTGCGAGCAGATTCCTCTGCACGTTTTGCTTTTATTTGCTCCTGAAAAAATAAACCTTCAAGTATTTTGCATGCCGAGCGCAAAGCGCATAGGTATGTTCTACTAGCGCCTAAAAATCAAGATTTCAACGTTTTGTCGCATGAAATCGTATCCAGCAATCATATTATACATATAAATGATATAAAAAGCTCATTGTCAGAAAGATAAATTATTGTTGAACTTATTAATATTTTTTTAAATCGATTAATTGCTATTTTTACATAAAAAAGGGGTTTAAGTGACTTATGGTGTGGATCTATTAAGTCCTCAAGGCTTGTAAACACGATAACTTTTGAAAATATCAATTGTTTAACTCAATCTATTTTTTAATCTCTTCATCTATCATGTGGGAAGCCACTGAATGTAAATGGCAGTGTAATTTTGTTTTGTTTAGCTATAATTAATTTTTTTCTGCTTCAAAAGGGCAAAATTTTCAGTGTTTTCGTAGCCTTGTGTTAGAAATTTATTTCAATAAATAAAGACTGCCTGTGCCTCACTCGCTTAGTTCGGCGTCGACCGCCGTTGTGAGTGGATACTGTATTGGTTGTTTGCAGCGACTCAAAAAGATCGCTGTACAAATAAATACAAAATATTCGAAAAACAAATTTCATACATACTTGATTATTACAATAATCAAGAGATTTTTATTACAATATTTTAAAAGCACAGAATAAATAATAGTAGTACGTACTAATACTAAAAGTAAGTAGGATGTAAAATTTATACTTGAATACGTCTTGGACTTTTTGGAGTGACATGAATGATGATATGATGATCATATGAGCATTATGAGTCGTGCACTTTGGATTTTCCAAACTTTTTCAAATTGAAGTTTGACATAAAATTATCGGAAAATTAGAAGTAGGTTATTAGGTTATTAGTGAAAACTTGTGTGTATTTAAACTACTTTAAAAAAATTCCGTATAATCATGCATGATACGTAATTTTTTTAATGCGAAGGCATGCTCAATTGGATTTACCAATAGTTTTTTTTTTTATATACAGTGAGTGACGAATGTTCACTTGTACGTGAATACTTTGGTCCATAGAGTCCAACTTCTATTTTCTATTCAAAATCAAGATGACTCAATACCAGTAAAAAGAGACTGGTTCACGTTACTTGTATACAAAAAACCTTAGAGTACACATTTTTTATTGAATAAGGGTGACAAACGAGCAAACAGTCCATCTGATGTCAGGTGGATGCTGTGGCCTATATACATCTACATTTTTTAAACAGTGGTAGAGCCACGCGGCAGCTTTTGCTGTCGCACGGATGGGCCGGCTCGAACCGGGGTGGTACCACGACCTCACAGAAAACCAGCGTGAAGTAGAGGTTTAACTCTGCGTTTCGCTTGGCGAGTGCAGGTGGCCGGAGGCCCTTTTTACTGGAAATGAGGCATTCCATCTTAATCCTCACGGGTGACAACGCATCTACATTTTGATTTGTAATAGAGGATAGATGTAGATGTCTATGGGCCGCAGCAACCACTTACCATCAGGTGGACTGTGTGCTCGTTTGTCACCCTTATCCTATATAAAAAAAAAACATTTATTTTCAATTAAGAATCCAAATGCTTCCTTTAAAAAGGTTCTCCGGCTCTCTGCACTCATCTTTCGAAACACAGCAGCATTAAGCTGCCATTTTACACTGGTTTTTTGTGAGACCGTAGTCTTTCCCAGGTCGAGCCGACCCATATCCGCTATATTTTCTGTTATATTTGTAAGTAGTTTAAGTAATTACTGAATTACTTTGAAGTTGTAATGTGGAAACATAAATTTAGAATTCCACATTAGCATTTTTGCACACCTCGAATGTGAAAGAGGTTGGGCTTTACTGTCGACTTGACAAAGTCACGCTATCTGCTCTTATTAAATCTGGTTTATTATTTTAAAACGGCACTAATAGCTTTTATATTAATTGTATTATTATTAAGATGGCACTAAGGAATAAATCTGATGCTATTGTTAAATTTTGCAAAACGTATTTATTAAGAAAAGTCTAATGAAAAACACAGTCACAGTCAGTACAAAAAGTGTTCGCATTTTTTATTCAATTTAGGTTTGTTTAAAGTACTTATGGGAGTCAAAATCTATACTGGTACGCTTAAACCAGACCTTATCAAAGAAGAACCGGTAAGTAACTCTGGGTCTTTATAAAAGCCGTGATTTACAAATTATAACAAAAAAAATTACCACACATAATTGTTTGACTTTTTTAACAAAATTTCCTCAGAATTTTTTTTAATTTTGTATTTGTTTGTTACACTATATTTTTAGAAATTATATTGAAAATTTTATGAACTTACTCAAAAAAAACTTTTTAGTTTTAGCTAATCTAAATAAGTTACCTGTGTAAGCCTTACCAAAAATAAGTAAATAAAATATGGTTTCCGTAATTCTTAGATGGTACTCAGCCATCCAAGAATTACTTTATTTTACGTGGTAGAGGCATGCTGCAACTATATTAGTAGTATAGTTGTAGCACGAATGGGTCGTCTCGACCGGGGAAGGACCACGCTCTCACAGAATACCAGCGTAAAATGGCAGCTTAACGCTGCTGTTTCGTATGGCGATGGTAGAGAACCGGAAACCCTTTTTACTGGAAATGAGGCATTCCATCTTAGTCCTCACGGGTGACAACGCATTTGCATTTTGATTCGTAATAGAAGATAGATGTAGATGTCTATGGGCCACAGCAACCACTTACCATCAGGTGAACTGTGTGCTCGTTTGTGTCAACCTTGTCCTATAAAAAAAATTACGGAAGACTGCACCTTACCTCTCTAATAGCAATAGAGTGAGATTGTTCCAGCAAAGCCAGCTTCTGTTGCAAGCGAACAAGTAACGCAGGCGTCTCCACTGTTCGGGCTTCGGCACGCTGTAGCCTTCTCTGGGAAGCCTCGAGAGAGCTGCTCAGATCACGCACCCGCTTCTCCAATTCCGCTTGGGATACTGAAATTGGCAATATCTAGTGAACTACTAATAGTAATAATAATGTCCTCCAGATCTAATTGCGGTCCCGGCGGATAGGACATGACTATATTGCACGAGTGTGTGATTGCGAGTGCACTCTTTATTCCCTCACTCTCAATGAGATGGCAATCCGACACGACCGGAGAGATCAGGCGCATGACCAACAGCTTAAGGGTAAAGCACCGTCAACTTTCTGACTCCGAACTGCTACTGAGAATTTCCTAACAGAAAAACCGAATAACTGAGTTCGGCCCGACCTGGGACCATATTATCAGCTTTTTGCGCTTACAAGCGCTGGAACAACAAGACAGTCAACTAAATACTACATACAGACTTGAGAACCTAACGTCGTAGGTGACTTATCACCGGCATTCAACTTGCTGAATTGCTTTTTTTTTTTTCAATTAAGGGAAATTCTAACGACACCTTCCCATGCGGGCGCAACGTAAAGGTAATGCCGGACTTATACCGGTTGAAATCGCAAAAATCAAATTTATTTTGTATGCACGATTTATTTGGAAAGATTTGCCACAATCGCCGCGCTTGGCAGAGGACTGGCAATCACAATACCAGATACCTAGCATCGTTGACGCTGCTTCTCTTTAATAATAATAATTTCTGTCCTCCAGACCGAATTTCGGTCACGGCGGCGTCTCCACGGAGACTAGCCATCTGCGCAGGACAGGATTATAGTGTCCAAGTATATTCGCAAGCACAGGTGCACTCTCTATTCCCTTACTCTCATAGTTCGATGGGGCAGTAAAACGACACGACAAAAATCAGGCACGGGACCAACAGCTTCACATGCTTTCCGACGCACGGCAGTGACACACCGTCAACTTACCGACTCTGGGCTGCTATTGAGAATTTTTTGTCAGAAAAACCCAGTAACTGATTTTGACCCGACCCGGGGTTCGAAAAAGGGACCTCTAGATAATCAGTCGCGTGGTCGTACACGCGACTAATTATCTAGAGGCCGATCAACGAGCCATGAATATTTTAAATCTCGTATAAACATAAGACAGTAATACCGCCATCTATTAAAAGCGACAAGACCTTCCAGATCTTATTTATTTATTTACACTCTTTATTGCACATGACGGGACCAGCACCATTGCACGTGCGGCGCGGTAGCCGTCGGTGCAGTTAGATAGAATTCTTGTAAATAACACGTGTTCCGCACACCTGCACCATTGCACCTGCAGTGGCGCTCGTTTTGCTTGTATAAAACGGACGGCGCGGCCGCCGTTAGGACAATCTTGGCTCTGACGTGGAACGGTGCGCTTGTAGTATTCCGTTCCTAGTTTATCCTCGACTCATTGGATAATTAATTCGTGTAAACGAATTAATTATTAATTCGTGTAAACGAATTAATTATTATTCCTAACTACAAAATTAGACTCTGTACTATACACAATTATACCTTTCTACATCAGAAGTGGGATAAAGTCCCCATTTTTGCCCACATATAATCTTCGAATAGTATGAGGATTATTACATTTGTGGAAGACTGTAATGCATTCCGCATTGATGAATCTGTTTTTATGTTAAATACCGTAATGAAATTTCCTATGCTACTTACGATATTTTCGTATCATTAAAGTGTAGAGAAAAGATAAAGTGAAATTATTTAAGCCAAATTTTTAATTTGTTTGATTTGTATTAAAAGTACCCCGCAAGTATTTTCATTATTTCTTGATGTACCTAAATATGTTAACAAATGTCGAAAGAAGTTGGAGGCTTTCTAATTAACTTATTCAAGTTATGTTGTAATTTGATAGTTCACGCGAAACATGATTATCATTTGCTATATTTTGAAGTTCAAAACGTTTAAGGGATGTACTAAAATAGAAGGATTAACTTTAACACGCTATGAATTGAAAATAATAAGTGACATTTTTGTGTTCTAATGTGTTGATCAGTGTTGCAGTTTGCTCCGAATATTGTGTCGTCGACAAGATTGGGGTTTGATGTCGAGGGATTCGTAGAAGTCTCTACAACAATGATCAATGAGGAAGATGTTGTAACGGCTAATCGAACATGGTCAGGTACGGCCGAGCGCTGGTAAGATTGAGCCTACACCGCTACAGACGGTAACTTATCGACTGATCTTACGGCAGGGCAATTTAAGCGGTCGCCGAACAAATGGTGCTTTGGCGCTGTAAATGGACGTCTGAGGTCGGCTTTCGTAGATTTTGCGCAGTTACCTCTTTCCCTTTGAAATGTTGTGGTATTTGCCTCTACACATAGTTTCTGTTATTTTTTGCAATGTTTTCAAATGTCATACTGTTGCCGTTTCTTAAGAGAATATGTGATGAATTTTGGAAGCTCGGAATTCTATGGTTCGCAATACATTTATCTCGATTTCTTTTAATTTTACAAAGCAGTGCAACGATTCGCTAGAGCTAGTACGGCTACGGCGCGACGGCTCGCTGGCGCGATTGTGGCACGAACGCAGCAGAACGAAAAGCTGGAATGCGTTTGCCTGAAGGTAGCCATATCGGCGCGTTCATGACTTAAATGAAGTCTGGGATTGTCGAGCGTTGTAATATTTAACAAGAGTTAATATCTGTTAGCAGGTGGTGATAACTGATAGACCGTATGCTGTTCACTGTCAACCGCACGAGGAAGTGCGACAGTCGGAGGTAGCCGTGTCTGTGCATCTAGAAAATACTAGAGACGTTGCAACACTAGCGAAGTAATTATTCTTGTGCAGGAAAGGAACATGGAGTTGCAGGAAGGCTGGTCTGTGCTGCACTGGGATGTGTCGTGTTGCTGTTGGTTTAAATACTTAGGTGTTATCATGTCACTACGTCCCTCACGATACACTTTTGTGTGATTGTGACAGGTACATGTTTGCGGTATGGTTGGTCTGTACCTGTTCTATATTGAATTGAAAAAAAGAGAGTAAGAAAAAAAAGTGGTTCTTACTATCATTGCAGGGCGTTTGCCGGTCCAATGATATAGCTACAGGGAATAGTGATTCCGGACTAGCAAATAGTACTTGAAAAAAAAAAGAGAGTAAGAAAAATAAATAGTTCTTACTATCATTGCAGGGCATTGTGCCGGTCCAATGATATGGCTATAGGGAATAGTGATTCCGGACTAGCGAAAACAGTACTTGAAAAAAAAAAAGAGAAAATAGAAAAGCTACAGACTAATCATTCCGATCTCGCATAAAGTTGATTAAAGTTTTGTGGGGCTTACTGCCGGAACAAAACTGATTGTCACCCAAGTCTGAAGGGTCAATATAGACCGGACCAGACGCTGTTATGTCAGGATAGTCGAACGATGTTTTTTTGTCTACAGATTACTAAAATTGTGATGGAGCGCGTGCGAGGACGCACGCATGTCAGTATGGCCGTGACGGGACCAGCACCATTGCACGTGCGGCGCGGTAGCCGTCGGTGCAGTTAGATAGAATTCTTGTAAATAACACGTGTTCCGCACACCTGCACCATTGCACCTGCAGTGGCGCTCGTTTTGCTTGTATAAAACGGACGGCGCGGCCGCCGTTAGGACAGTCTTGGCTCTGACGTGGAACGGTGCGCTTGTCGTATTCCGTTCCTAGTTTATCCTCGACTCATTGGATAATTAATTCGTGTAAACGAATTAATTATTATTCCTAACTACAAAATTAGTCTCTGTACTATACTCAATTATACCTTTCTACACACACATATACTGTTGTGCTCTATGACTTTAATATGAGTTATTAAAAATAATTCAAAAATGGCCCCCATATAAATTTGGTCAAACCTTGACCAAATTTATATGGGACCACATGAGAAGCACCAGCTTTCAAATAAAAAAAATAATCATCGAAATCAGTTCACCCAGAAAAAAGTTACACACATAAAAATATAGAGTCGAATTGAGTACCTTCTCCTTTTTGAAGTCGGTAGATAAAATGAGAATATCAAATACGCATTATTAATCTTTAAAATCGGTTTACCTAGAGAAAAATTCTGAGGAAAAATACAGTCGAATTGAGTACCTCCTTCATTTTTTTAAGTTGGTTAAAAACACATACGAAACTTTAATTTATAATATACATGTATAATTAGGTGGCCTTATCGCTAAACAGCGATATCTTCCAGGTAAACCTTTGTGAAGATGATTTTCATTTAACCATAATAATATAGAAGCGGTCTTACGTCTCCGACACCCACAAGACGAGATGGAGGTTCTTATACCACCATTAATTTGAACCATTGAATACCAGCGTAAAATAGCAACGTAATGCTGGTGTGTTTCGTATGGTGAGTGTAGAGAACCGGAGACCCTTTTTACTGGAAACGAGGCATTCCATCTTAGTCCTCATGGGTGACAACGCATCTGCATTTTGTTTCTTAATTGAGGATAAATGTAGATGTCTATGGGCCACAGCAAAAACTTATCGTCGGGTGGACTGTGTGCTCGTTTGTCACCCTATACTTTAAAAAAAAACCACATGGCTAAAACTATATTTATATTATCATCATCAACAGCCTGTAAAAGCCTACTGTAGGACACGGGCCTCTCCTTTTTAGGGAAGAGTTTTGGTGAAGGTGCCCCTCGTCACCAGTGGCTATCCATCACTTATCTAAATGTGAATTATACAAGCTATATATTATATATTTTAAATATATTTCAAAGCCTTCAAACCCTCATTCAACCTTCATTTTAGAAAAACTGAAAGATAATAACCACAGTACCTTGTGATTCTGTAGAGTGCACAATTTTGTCCTCCAGTTTCTCTTTTGTTTTCCTCTCAGATGTCAACTTCATGTGTAGCTCTCTGGGAAATTATTTAATAATTTTATTTAAATAGAATAGAATAGAAAAGAATAATTTTTTATTGAATATAGATCACATGTGTAATTCTTATTGAAAGTCATTTTTTACTTTACCAGTGGTTCGAAAAAAACCAGGCCTGGGAAGAACCAGCAAGAAACCCAAAGGGATTTTGTTTAAAGCACATTTTACATTAATGATTGGTAGATACAAAACCGTTTTCAGTGCCTAGAAGACTGCAATGAAGTGGACGATATTATTGACAAGCTCGTGGAAACTGTCCATGCGGTCGGAGCTAAGTTCTGCAAGACCCGCCGCAGAAGAACACAAAAACTCTCCGATCACACTCTTAATCTCATGGCTGTTAGACGGGAGATGAAGCTACATTCTTCAACAGATTTGACAGCATACAGGCAACTGAACAGACAGATCTCCAAATGCATGCGGCGGGACTTACGCAACTTCAATACAGCTCGTATTGAAGAAGCGATCGAGCGGAACCAAGGCTCCAAAGTCTTTGACAGAGATCTGTCTGCCAGAAAGAGCCAACTGTCAATGCTGAAGACCGAATGTGGCAGCATCGTTTCCGGGGCACCTGAGATTTTGAGTGAGATTGAGAGGTTCTATGGACAGCTGTACACGTCATTGTTGGAGTCACACGCAAGTGTGAGTAACGATCCAAGAGCGAGTCTTGTCCGACACTATTCCGAAGATATCCCGGACGTCAGTCTGAGCGAGATTAGAATGGCTCTCCAGCATCTTAAAAACGGCAAGGCCCCAGGCGAGGATGGAATTACAGCGGAGCTTCTGAAAGCGGGTGGAAGACCGGTACTTGAATTCCTTCAGAAGCTCTTTAATTCCGTCCTCCATGGTGGCATTACACCGGAGGCGTGGAGCATAAGTGCGGTGGTCTTGTTCTTCAAGAAAGGTGACAACGCTCCCTTGAAGAACTACAGACCGATTTCCCTTCTGAGCCGCGTCTACGTGCTGTTTTCGAGAGTCATTACGAATCGTCTCGCGCGCAGACTTGACGACTTCCAGCCTCCCGAACAAGCCGGTTTCCGAAAGGGCTTTAGCACCATAGACCACATACATACCCTTCGGCAAATTGTACAGAAGTCCGAAGAGTACAATTTGCCACTATGTCTGGCGTATGTGGACTATGAGAAAGCCTTTGATTCCGTCGAAATTTGGGCGGTGCTGCAGTCCCTTCAGCGGTGCCAAGTTGACTGTCGGTATATCGAAGTGCTGAAGTGTTTGTACAGTAGAGCTACGATGGCAATCCGAGTACAGAACCAGAGTACGAAACCTATCCAATTGCAGAGAGGTGTAAGACAGGGTGATGTTATATCCCCGAAACTCTACACCGCTGCATTGGAAGACGTTTTCAAGCTTCTGGACTGGAAAGGATACGGTATTAACATCAATGGCGAGTACATCACTCACCTTCGATTTGCCGACGATATAGTCCTTATGGCAGAATCGCTGGAGGACCTAAGCACTATGCTCAATGACCTCAATAGTGTCTCCCAACGGATAGGTCTTAAGATGAACATGGACAAAACAAAGATTATGTTTAATGTCCATGTCACACCTATGCCGGTAGTTGTTGGGAGCACTAAGCTCGAAGTTGTTGACGAGTATGTTTACCTGGGACAAATAGTCCGACTAGGTAAGTCCAACTTCGACCGAGAGGTCAATCGACGGATTCAACTCGGCTGGGCAGCGTTCGGGAAGCTACGACACATCTTCTCGTCAGACATACCTCAAAACCTTAAAACGAAATTGTACAACCAGTGCGTGTTGCCAGTGATGACTTACGGAACTGAGACGTGGTCCTTCACTGCTGGCCGTATGAGGAAGCTCAAGGTCGCTCAGCGAGCTATGGAGAGGGCTATGCTCGGAGTTTCTCTGCGTGATAAACTTAGGAATGAGGATATCCGCAGTAGAACCAGAGTAACCAACGTAGCCCAACGGATTAGTAAGCTGAAGTGGCAGTGGGCCGGCCATATAGCTCGAAGAACCGACAACCGATGGGGAAAAAAGGTTCTCGAGTGGCAGCCTCGTACCGGTAGGCGAAGTGTAGGGCGTCCCCCCACGAGATGGAGTGACGACCTGGTAAGACATGCAGGAAGTCGATGGATGCAGGTGGCTCAGGACCGTGCTTTGTGGCATTCTTTGGGGGAGGCCTATGTTCAGCAGTGGACTTGTGAAGGGCTGTAATGATAATGATGAGATACAAAATTTATTTTAGAAACAGCTTGGAAGCGACCGCCTCATTCCCACGGGTTATTATCAACCATGTATTCATTTATACTATAATAACCCTTTTTATACAGTTTCAACTTAACAAAACATATAAACTTGATAATAGCGCCTGTACACTTTCCGGGACCTTGTTGTAATAGCGTATACATTGCTCTATGAATGAATTACTGACTGAAAACTACCTTTGTTTTTGTGAACATACATTGAATTTTCGTAAATATACTGAGAGGCCAAAGTTAATATATTTATTTCTTTAAATTTATCTCTAAAAGACTCTCTCGGTTTTAGGTTGTAAATAGCTCTAATGGCCCTCTTCTGTAAAACAAAAATAGTTTCTGAATCAGCCGCATTTCCGCATAGCAAAATCCCATAAGACATTATGCTATGGAAATAACTGAAATAAACTAATCTAGCTGTCTCGACACTTGTGAGACCTCTAATTTTTTTTACAGCATAGGCTGCAGAACTTAGTCTGCTCGCTAGTTTGGACATATGGGGGCCGCACTGAAGCTTTGCGTCGAGAGTGATGCCAAGAAAAACAATGGATTCAACAGGGCTCAGTTCTTTCCCATTTAAAAACACACTGGTACTCAGATTTTTAACATTCGTTGTTGTAAATTTAATATATTTAGTTTTATTTTCGTTTAAATGTAGATTATTAACGTTAAACCAATGCACTAATTTTGAAATAGTTATTCACATCGTCACATTTAAATGATTGACGTTTAAGTTTAAAAATCAAGGAAGTATCATCAGCAAAAAATACTATATCATGATTATACCCTACAAGAGAGGGTAAGTCATTAATATACACTAGAAATAGGAATGGGCCGAGAATGGAGCCTTGAGGGACTCCCATTAGTACAGGTGACCCGAAAGAACATTTACCATTGATAATAATAAAGAGGCTCCATCGGAAAACACTTTGTATTCATTAGCATTTTTATAATCCAGTTAACTTTCAAAAAAGCTAAAACATACTGTTATTTTATTCATTTTAGTTCCTTGAAGGAGACCTTTAATTTAAAAGAAATATTTTTTATTCATATCACAATCTCAATATGGTCTAAATTGTTACATCAAAATTTCTTCCCAGATTTTCCCACCATTAATGATGGAATTTTGTCCTATTTCATAAAAAAAATAATCATCAAAATCGGTTCACAATTGACGAAGATATTGTGTAACAAACGTGTAAAAAAATAACATACACTCGAATTGAGAATTAAGTCTACTAATGCTTAATTCGTATATTCAAGAAATGTTTCGTTCTTCGATCCATTTTATCCGTGCGTGTAGAAACAGTTTTTACTAAAAACTGCGCCCGGCAACTCAAAATGACTAAAAATTAAACAACTCTTTCATATGTTGTTATAGATATGTGTTGGTTCATAAATTATTTTTCTCATACACTTTCTGCACTGCAAAAGGGTTCGTAAAGGAAAACCAAAGTTTTTTTTTAATTATAGAAACCAATTTTTAACATCTACCCGCTTTTATTTGTCAATTTCTTATAACCTAAGAAAAACAAGTATCAATCATGCTGTATTCTTAAATAAGCTATATTATGACTGTAGAACAACGGGTTGGCCAATCAGGCAAGGACAACACTATCACAGAATACTAACAAAAAACAGCAGCATATTGCTTAGTCCTCAGAGGTTGCAACACATCTGCATTTTGATTCTTAATTGAGGATAAATCTATCTCGTCAACAGCATCCATATCATCAGGTTGACTGTTAAAAAAATTATAGCTTACAACTAAAAAGAATAAAACATGAAAGCACTCACTTCATCATAGCAGCATGATCAGCTCTCTCTTTCTCCCTCTCCTGTATTTCATAAGATATTTTTGCTTTCAAATTACTAACTTCCACTAAATGCTGTTGAAGTAATGTTTTTGTCTCTTCCCTCATCGCTGCCAGCATGTTCTCATACTGAAAAGATTACGTTAACAGATAATTTTGTGCAAAATCTATGAATAAAAATGTAAAAGATTCCACTACCCGATATCATTCCGTAGTTGTAAGAGGTGTCTGAGGGAAATAAAATAGGAGATTGGCACCGACATCGTTCTCATAACAAATCAAAATAATGAAAGCTACAGATGCAAACATGCCTATATAGCAACGATAGCATATATTTCCTCACAAGGCAATCCATAGGGAACCCTACATACATATTCTGTTATAAATAAATAGTGTAACATAAAATAATAATATTTACAATAATAGTTAAAAAATAAACAGTTAAGACGATCCGATTGAAATTTACATGTGACCACTAGTCTATTGGAAAATATAAAATCAGTTTAACAGATATGAGAGATAATCAAAAGAATCAGGTGTTACTTTGCGGAAATCCATTATGTTAAAAATGTTAAAAATTTATTTGTCAAGATCCGCGTGATAAAATAAAATAATGTGTCTTACCTAGTTTGAAGAACAACATACGTAGTATATTTTTTATAGGACAAGGGTGACAAACGAGCACACAGTCCACCTGATGGTAAGTGGTTGCTGTTGGCCACAGAAATCTACATCTATCCTCGATTACGAATCAAAATGCAGATGCGGTGTCACCCGTAAGGACTAAGATGGAATGCCTCATTTCCAGTAAAAAGGGTATCCGGTTGTCTACACTCACCATACGAAACATCAACGTGAAGTTGCTATTTTACGCTGGTATTCTGTGAGAGTGTGATGATTCTCCGGTCGAGCTGACCCATTCGTATTACCATAAATATACTAGATATATAGCTGCAGCACGGCTCTTCCACATATAATAATTTACCACTTCTTCTTGACGTTATATACTGCTACAGTATAATCAAATTAGGTTTACTTATAACCATATCAAAGTCAATAGATGGACACAGGAGTTTTTTAAATGATTGTATGCTGCAATCACCATGCCAATCAGGCGATTTGCTATTGCTTTATATCTATCGCATTTATACCATTAGAGGCATCCCCATAGATTGCATCATAAGGGGATATTTGCCATAGTTGCCGTGCTTGGTATTCAGGTTGAAGATCGCAGTTATTTTTATTGTTACAACTAAACAATTGCTACGAGTCGCTGCCGGAAACAGTTGAGTAATGCCGAGCACGCCGGTGCCACCCGGCCACCCGGTCGCGGCGGGACATCAAGGTCACTTCAGTCACTTCACTTCGTATCGAGCGTCAGAGCTCAGCGCGTGCAACTTGTCTCCAGCAGGGCTAGCATGGGCAGGAGACAATTTTATCCCCGGGGAAAGGAGAAAATGTTTATCCCCTCGCTGAGTTTTATCCACCCTTCGAGCATGGGCACACCGGTAGATATAATATCCACAGTAGATAAAATGGGAGATAAACTTAGACTTAGATATATTTTTTGTATGAATATAAACTTAAACCCACGTTCAATGGACTAGGATTGAATTGTCCCTTTCAAATGTCAAAAAAGCATAACGTTTATGCATTACGTTTTAGCTCCATGCTACAGACGGGGGATATATGTTTACTCGTTACGTCAAACGGGAATATACTTCTCCCCGTTGCCGTGCTTCGGCATAGGGACAAGATAATTTTATCTCTTGTCAGTGGATATAATCGAGGGATAAAATTTTTGTCCCCAGCCCATGCTAGCCGTGCAGGGGCGTAGCTACCGCCGTATCAGCCGTATCAATGATACGGGGCCCCCGGGCTACAGGGGCCCCGAACGTGTGTGAGCAAAAACTCCAAGGACTTCTATGGAACAGGAAAGGTTATCACTATTGTCTATCGACGCAAAGAATTTAGTAAAACTAAAATCGTCTTCAGCTATAAATGCCGCCGAATCTTCTTCAGCTATGTTCGCCGAACAAAAGGCACGAAAAGTCTATATTTGATTTGAATTGTTTGGCTGGCTTAGTTCCTAGGAGTATTAATTGTAAGTAATAACTTAAAATCAATATATAATAATTTTAATTCATTTTTGTTCCTTTAATTAGTTTTTTTTTCCTTTTAAGAAATCTTTACTTTTCATTGGGGCCCCTCAACAAATTTTGATACAGGGCCCATCTAAGGCACGCTACGCCACTGCTTGTCTCATTAATATTAAGTGAAATATTGCAAATTTGAGTTATTAAATGTATTGAAGCATAAAGTAACAGTTTATTTTACACAATAGTAGGAAGACGCTGCCGCCAACCTCCTTGTTTTTAACCAAATTCAAAAAGGAGGAGGTTCTCAATTCGAGTGTATGTTTTTTGTATATATGTTACGTGATATCTTCGCAGATTGTAAATCAATTTTAATTATTCTTTTTTTTATTAAATAGGTTATACTTCAAGGGTAGTCCCATATAAATTTGGAAAAAAAATTAGACACCTAAGGGTAACAAATAAATAACTTCTTTTATAGAAATTTGAAGTCGGTTTTTACTTTTTGTTAAAAGTTATAATTTATTTCCCTTTGTTATTTACGACACCTAAGAGAAATTGGGGAATTAATATTCTTACACCGACACTATGCCGTCAACACCGCCACTAAATGGTCAGTTTCTACCGACTTCAAAAAGGAAACAGTACTCAATTCGACTGTATGTTTTTTTGTGTGTTACCTCATCTCTTTTGACTGGGTGAACCGATTTCGATGATTCTTTTTTTATTTGAAAGCTGGTGCTACATATGTGGTCACATATAAATTTTATCGAGGTCTGACCAATAGTTTTTGAGTTATTCTTAATAATTTATATTGAAGTCGGTTGTACAAAATTTTTAATTTAAATTATATTGTGGCCATGACTTACTAACATAGTCATAGTTCACTAACCTTCAGCTTTCTTTTTTATTTTACTACTCAACATTTGAGATTGCAGGAAAACTACAACCTTCCAGATAGCATAGTATAGTTATCCTTATAATTATATTAAATGCTTTTCAGTATTGATGCGCGCCACAATTAATGCATGGTACATGGCGACACTAGTTACCACTAGCGCGTTCTAGTATCGAGTAGCAGAACTAGGAGAGTACATGTCCTTCTAGAAATGTCCATGGAAGAACTTTCTAGAACTATCGACACTTAGTCAGTCGCGACCGATGTACTCGAACATTCTAGATGTTTGTACATTAGAAGGTTCTAGAATTTATCTGAGGCCATATAGAAATATATAAGACCGGTATAGACCGCGACCCAGTCAGTTTTGAATTGGCGAATAAAGAAACGCGACTAAAGAAAATAGTGAACTAAAGTGATCAGTAGTACAATTGTGTTTTCTTATTAGTGTGCTTTTAAGTTGTAATAACTGTTGTGTAATTAATGTGTCAGTATTGGTAATTCACTCGGCAGTTTTTCATTGTCTCGAAACCCAAGCTGGTAATAATACTTTGATTAAAATACCTTTTCCCTAGTAACTTTCTTGTCCGCTTGAAAAGCCTCTTCCATTCGAGATTTTTCTGCTGTCAGTGTAGCAAGTGATTGCGTAAGAGTAGCCACAGAATCTTTTGAACCTGTAATCAAAAATTAAAATTGCCATATCTTGTTTACATCTATTTTTGTTGTGTAATTTACCAAATAAAAATTCAGTCATACTATGCATTGAATTAATAATTTTCAAAGGTAAGAAATGCAACATAGTTTATAACAAGAACCCTGCAAGAGCACTGCAAATATTGGCAATTATTAATATTATTATTACATTATAGGATTATCTACAAAATTTTCATTATTATTATTTAATACGAACCGGTGGTAAAGGTAAAAAATTACTTTAAATAAGTAATATGTACTGTAATCCATATTGAATAAAAACGATTCTATTCTAAAAAATGAATATTTACAATTAACTTATAATACCGAGAAACTAATAATAATGAGATCATAGAGAAAAAAACATATCATTTATTCCTATTTCATAATTATTCACTAAATAACTCCTGCAACGAGTAATAACATTTTTCCGTTAAATATGTATTAATTTCTTTTTTAACTTTTATGTTTTTAATGTTTCTTATACATTCTGGAATTTTATTAAATATTTTTATTGACACTGTATAGGGGCCGGTATTTACGATTTTATATAAATAGATAATTTTGGTGTTGCTGTGGTAATAAAATTTTTGGTCTTAAATTTTTTGGGCGGAAATATTCAGGGAAGCAGTTTATATTATATCTAACCAATGAGCATATTTCAGATATATATATATATATATAGGGATATTAATCCATATCATAATTGATAAAGCAATTTTTACAATTTGCAATCGAGTCTATTTCGCAAGTATGCAAATACATTTTTTCTGAATAAGAAATACTTTATGAGCTGTTATTCTAAAGCACCACACCGTAGTGGAGCCAGGCGTTTACGTACGCGTAGTGGGGACAGGTCTCTGTTTTAAAACTACATCTTGAAGTGAGCTTCCCTTAAAACATACTTCAAGCCTCCGAATAAGATTAGTAAATTTTTACCATCCGTCAAGTGTAATATTCCCTCCACAAGATGCAGGAATGTAGAAGCTTGATTGCGAATGTCATCTCTCTTACATAGGACAAACAAAAAGATCTATTAAAACCCGCGTGAAAGAACATATTGCTGACGTGACGCACTGACGCTCTGGGAAGGCTGCAGTCTGTGAACATGTTCAAGATCGTACCAAGACAATCCTACCAAGGATGATATGCGAGGTTATTGAAATTAAAAAACATCCTAATTTCAATAGAGAACATGTGTTGGCATCTGCTTGGGATCCTATAACTAACAAACCCAAGCATACCACTGCAAGACTTCAAGATACTGTAAGCTCATTCTGCATAGATCGAACCAATAATTAATATTCTATAACTGAAGGTAACCGGGCTAACTATGACCTTGGGACGTCAAACATCTCAGTCACCTCCATGACCATGGGTTGCTGTAAAGCACCCGAAACATCGGGAATTAAAATAAGTAAATTAAACATGGTGAAATCCGTAAACATAGTTTTATTAAATGTTGTAGTGTTTGCATAAATATAAGTAATCATTTTGTACTTTTCAACTCTTATCTCATTACTATAAAATGTAACTACTAATACAGAAAGAAACATTAGCCTTAAAATTTTCCTAAGAAACTATCTTCCCCGCTATGAAATCTGTCAAATATCCCACCTCATTGCAAAGTGGCACAGCCCTGGTGGCAGCAAAAGTTATGGATGCCCTTATTAAAGGTCTAAATCAAAGGAACTTGACTTTGTTATGGATTTATATGGTTATACTGTTGCCAGTGTCAAGTAATAAGAATTTTTTAATAAGATAATACATCAAAATATTATAAAGGATATAATATTTCGTTCCAAAAACTTCTTCACAATATGCCAATACGTCATATTGAGAAGTTCTCCTGGAACATTTTGACAACAGCTGATCCCAACAGATAACTGATGATGACACTTCACAAGTTCTTAAGGTGCCTAAGTGGACAAAATAACTTGAAGTTTATGTCAACTTTGCAGCATTTTATACATTGTTTTCACTAATAGTTCACATACAAAGACTACACAAAAACACATCACTATGACTAAACAGAAGCAACATTCAAGCAGCAGTGAAGGCTATATACTTCACCCCTCTCCCCTTTCACAGAATGTCCGACGCCTCTCATCCTCACCAAGCAAATTGCGACATGTGCAGTCAAGGCCATATACTCCTCCACCGCCCCCTCTTAATGACAGAATGCCCGACGCCTTTCATCCTCACCCAGAAAAGTGTAACATGTACCTAAATAAAAATTCTTGGAACTACTCTAAGCCCTTGTTAAAACTAAGAAGACGATCCAAACAAAAATAACAAAAACCTTCTTCACTTGCAGTTTCTCCTTTACTTAGAGCCTTCAAACTGATTTCCAAAGCCTCCTTCTCCTTGACAAGTCCCTTATAGGCAGTAACAACATCTGAAAAACAAATGATTTTCTTTTAACAATAAAATTATTTCATTGATTATCAATAAAAAATTATAAGTAACGTAAAGTAGATAACAGGGACAATTTTTCGACCCACTTTTGTTAGCTTGACATATATGTATGTATTGGACATGGTGCCATGCTGCAGCTAAATGAGGTTGAAGCACTAATGGCCACATTTTCACAGAATAGCTGTAAAATATCAGCTTAATGCTGCTGTGTTTCACATGGGGGAATGTGGAGAATAAGAGACCCTTTTTACTGGAAAAAGGATATTCCATCTTAGTCCTCAAGGATGACAACACATCTGCATTTCAATTCTTAATAAAATGAGATATAGATGTGAGGTTAATAATGGACGGCAGCATCCACTTACCATCATGTGGACTAGTTTGTGGTTTTAGTTTGTCACCCTTATTCTATAAAAAACTCTATGTAAATATACAATCTGAGTATGTAATGGAGTTTTGTATTTTAGTTTTATCCACTTCCATGTTTGAATAATCTGAAATTTGGCAAGACATATTAAGACATTTAGATTATAGTTCTGGATTTTACTCCATGCGCAATTTATGTATGACCTCTATGTTACATGAGCTAATCCTAATATGTGGGTACATTAAATAAAAAACAAAAAATCTTATGGTTTTCTATAGATTGCGGTAATACAATCCTACACAGATGAAAATTTATGTTGAGAGTAAGCCATGATGGCTACTCTCAACATAAATTTTCAGTTTTAGTCTTGAATCCTGTATATTGTTAGTTGTAAGAGAAGATAGACAACTAAAAATATACTTACGTTCTGTAATATAACATATTTATCATTACCACCACCATTACAGCTCATCAATAGGCCACTCATACCATCTCATAAGGAAAACATTTGACATTGTTGCCAAAAGTCCACTCATACTACCTCATATGGAAGACATTTGCCATTGTTGCCACATTTTTTAGTCTGTTAGGCTGTTATCATGAAGATGCATATGCCCATCTCTTGGTTCAGTTTCCCTCTGTCGCCTATTACAACATTCATGGGATGACATGAGGTTATGGATTTTCTTACACTGACTTACCCTTCACGGTTAATATTTATAACACTACTAGCTGACCAGGGAGACTTTGTTCTGCCTTTAGCGGCGAACCATTGTACCATAAAAATCCTTAAATTCACAATAAAAAAATACTGAGGGTCACTTATCGGGATAAAAACTATCCTATCTCTCAAGTTGGACCAAACTTGATTAGGTAAGGCTGCAGGGTATGACAGGATTACCGTCGAGATGTTGAGGGCTGAACAGGGCATAGTGGCTAGTTAGCTGTACCGCCTTTTCAATTTGTGCTGGCGAAATGGGCAAGTACCGGGAGACTGGTGCAAAGCCGTAAATGTGCCATTGTATAAGGGAAAAAGGTCACGGCAGGACTGCATAAATTACCCCGGTATAAGCCTTCCAGCGTCGTCGGCAAATTGTATGCGAAAGTGTGATTGAAAGAGTTGTGAATGGAACAGACGAAAAAGTATGGGATGCACAAGCGGGATTTAGAAAGGGAATGGGATGTACGGATCAGATCTTTTCCTTACGGTGCAAAGCCGAAAAGTGTTTGGCTAAAAACAAGAAGGTTTATTGGGCGTTTGTGGATCTAGAAAAGGCCTATGATAGAGTGGTGAGGAATGAATTGTGGTCAGCACTGTCCGTGAACAGTGTGAGCAGTATCCTCATACGAGCATTGCAATCTCTTTATAGGGATTCTAGTGCTTGCGTAAGGATAAATGGGGCATACACTGAATGGTTTAATAACGAAAAAGGTGTTAGACAGGGATGTGTAGCGTCACCGTGGTGTCACTGTTTATGGACAATTGTTTGACAGATTTAAAAGAGAATGAATGTGGGTTGAGAATGAATGAGTTACTTGTCAAATGTTTTCTCTATGCTGATGACCAAGTATTACTTGCGTCTTCGGCCGAGAAGTTGCAGGAAATAGTAACTGCTATGAGTGGAGCTTTTGTTAGAAAGGGAATGAAGATGAATGTAAGGAAGACGAAAGTGATGGTGTTTGAAAGAGATGCAGTAACAGACTGCAATATTGTGATTGGGGATGAACAAATTGAACAGGTAAAAGAGTTCTGTATCTGGGTTCAAAGTTTACAAGAGATGGAAAGTGTGAGAGTGATATCGAAAGAAGAGTGAATACAGGAAACATGGTGAATGGAGCTTTGCACTCCTTTATGAGCAGTCAGAAGGTGTCTAACACGACTCGTTTGGCTGTGCATGAGGGGGTGTTGGTTTCGACACTCATCTACGGAAGTGAAAGTTGGGTATGGCAGAAGAAACATGAAAGCTGAATAAATGCAGATGAGAGTGTTAAGAAGTATGATAGGAGTTAAAACTAAGTGACAGGATAAGAAATAGTGAGATAAGGAAATGTTGTGGTCTGAAAGATGTAGTGACAAAAATTGCGAAAGGTATGGTGAGATGGTTTGGCCATGTCGAGAGAATGAATGAAGAATGATTGACGAATAAAGTGTAAAAGGCGAGTGTGAATGAAAGTGTTGGAAGAGGTAGACCTAGGCGGACATTTCAAGACCAAATCAGGGATGTCTTGAAAAAAGGCCAGGTCAAGAGTACCCTAAACCAAAGAGCATGTATGAAGAGAATAATGAAAGTGGACAAAGCTAAACAAGTATGTAAGGATCATAGCAAGTGGAAAGAAGTGGTCTCTGCCTACCCCTACAGGAAATATGCGTGATTATATGTATGTATGTATGTATTTATACTTTCATCACCAATCATTCCCAATATTATTTCATAACTAGACCTCTTCACTCAAAATCTCATAACAACATTTTTCATTTTCATTGCTACTATTAGACCCTGATATTTTGTATGTAGTCCTTCTCTGTTCAAGACGACCCATTAGTGGTGCAACCATAATATAGTTGAAGTGTGGCTCTACCATGATTGAGAAGTGCTGCTCTACCATGTCCTTCTTCATTTTATGGCTTTGTTCACTGTGGTTGAAAACAGAACAGGAAGACATCATAGTCATCGATGTCACAAGCTAATGAAACCTTTATACAGCTATACTTAAACTAAGGTTGTACTCATTTTTCCTCAGTAATAGTAATTTAGCAATGAAGTTTCTGCCAATACAGCTGCTAATACTATAGTGATTGTAGTAACATCGTTTCTCACCTCAATATTACCAAAATAGTATATTATGATATTATTATAAGTGGTATTGTGCTAAACAAAAAAAAGCTTACTCAAGAAGTACGTAATGTGTGTTGACATAACAGATGTTTATAGAATGTTCATTTGATTAAAATCTTTAGCTTACCTCGTAGTCTGGCCTCGTATCGTTTTATTTGATCTGCTTGTTTTGTAATTGTCGAAATTAATTCTTGCTTTGATAAAGATTCCATTATCCTTACAAACTATGAATATGAAACAGTAAAAAAAAATGGTCACAGGGCAGTAAATTACCACCACCAAAGCTTTTTTTCTTGGCGTTCGTAAATCTAATCTACTACAGATATGTATTTTTAAACAATTACGCATAAACACTTAAAAATTAAAAATCCCAACATATTTGTAATATTTATTATTTACACCTTTACACCCGTTTACACCAATCAAACAGTATAGCACAAACAGTATAGTAATCACAGAATACTTTTAAACGTAGTGATCAAGGAACATACTACTCTCTAAGTAGTGATTACATTCTCTTTGAATACTTTACTCCTAGCGGAGATGATAGATAGATGATAGTAATATATAAAAGTTAGGGACATTCCGATACTAGTAAATACGAGTAGGTACTCGATACTTTTGATTCGATACCAAGTACTAATAGCATCGAATCAAACTTGCGATACTTACTCGGTATCGAAACAAAAGTACTTGGTATCGAACCAGGCGAGCCGAACCCGTCCGACTTTACCTGAGCCGAGACCGAGAGAGAGAGCCGCCATTACACTAAAATTGTCACTGGTCCAGTCAGCACTAGCAATGTCCAGCATTCCACAAGTGATTGTTTACGATTACGTTACGAGTAATTTAAGTTATTGTAGTCATCGGTTTATTGTTCCAATGTTATCATGGCACCACCAAAGTCATTAATATGGACATATTTTACCAAAACAAACGAAACAACTGCAAGATGTAAACAATGTTTTAAGTCTGTGAAATATTGTAGCAATACGTCTAATTTATTCAAGCATTCCAAAACTCATAGAATTACTGTAGATAAAGGCAAATTACAGAAAAAAGCAGATAAAGGGACAAACGAAAGGTAAGATCTTCAACTTTTTACTAATTAATTTCGTAGTTTAGGTACTTAGGATTGGCTCATAATAGTTCGTTAGTTCATTGGTTGGAAATATGCGATGTTATCCTAAAGTAGCAGGGTAGAATAGATCGTTGTGGGGCTTGAAACATTTGCTACGTTAATTTCTTTAAAAAAATCTAAAAGTATCGATATCAGTAAGTATCGATAAATTAGGAGTATTTGTATGAGTAGTATCGAAAAATGATTTCAGTACTACTGATATGAGTAGGTATCGATACTTTGATGGTATCGGAACATTCCTAATAAGAGTTAGGACAGTTATAGTGAGTTATAGTTCCTTGGTATAAAAAGATACTCTGTGGTTATAGTAACTGTAACTCTTTGAGCATAGAAAATAGCTGTAACTGTCCTAACGATGTTGACAATAAAGTACCTGTTGACATTATATTAAAAATGGCGCCAAACTTTTTTCGCGAAACGTCGTAAGAGGGAGCTTCTTTCCATACATTTTAGACTTCTTTTTACTACTAACTTTCCCTTTGAGCATAGAAAATATGCTCAAAGAACTTTCCTCCCCCTGACAGTACACATTAGATTATTTTTATTTTTATTCATCTGTTCATCTCTGATCATCTCAGATTCACACTTTTTTATTACGATTTTTGGCTTGGATGCTTGTTTTTAAGGTATAAATAATAATTTCTTTATTGTCACATCATGTAGATTTTGGGAGTAGTATCCCAAGGCCCCTATACAGACAGACACCTTATCTTGAGATTCACGTCACCATCGGAGCAATTGTTTCACCGTTTGCACTTATAGTTCACATGGGCAGACATTTAATACATAAAATTGCACCACTTTTACATATCAAAATCCACTTCAAACTATTATTTGAACTATAATTCAACAGCAGCAATCCGCCGCCGGTCAAGTTTCTGCTAAACCTCACATCATAAATAAATAAATATGTAGCAAGCTTGATCGCAAAGTGGGCACAAGTTCGAGGATAACATATTATGTCGAGGAAGGTATGCAGGAGTTTTGTGGTAACCAAACCGCAGTAGATTTATGGTCGTAATATAGTTAAGGCTTACTTCTTTCCACTTAGCGTACCACGGCTTTACAAGTATTTCGTTCTGGATACTTCCATACCATATGCCTTTATTTTCTTGGTCTTTCTTTCACATATCCTTTCATCGTCATTCATCATTATAGCTCTTCACACATCCAATGCTGATTATAGGCCTCCCGCAAGAAATTCCACAAAATACGGTCCTGACCTGAGCCACCTACATCCATCGACATCCTCCATGTCTTATCAGGTCATCACTCCACCTAGTGGGGAGCCGCCCTACACTTCGCCTACCGGTACGAGACTGGCACTCGAGAAATTTTCTTCCCCATCGGTTGTCGGTTCTTTTTTTATACGATAAGGATGGCAAACGAGCACACAGTTCCCCTGATGGTAGGTGTTTACTGTGGCCCATAGACATCTACATATATTCTCGATTACGAATCAAAATATAGATCGTTGTTACTCGTGAGGACTACGATAGAATTCTTCCTTTCCAGTAAAAGAGGTCTCCGGTACTCTACACTCACCATACGACTTTACGCTGGTATTCTGTGAGTTTTTCAAGCTATATGGCCCTGCAGCTTATAATCCGTTGTTCTATGTTACTCTGATTATACTGCGGATATCCTCGTTTTCAAGTCTATCACGCAGAGAAACCCTGGGCATAGCCCTCTCCATAGCTCACTGAGCGACCTTGAACGGCCTCATACGACGAGCAGTGAAGGACCACGTCTCAGATCTATAAGTCATCACTGGCAGCACGCACTGGTTGTACAATCTCGTTTTCCAGTTTTGAGGGATACTTGACGAGAAGACGTGTCGTAATTTCCAGAACGCTGCCCAACTGAGCTGAATCCGTCGACTGACCTCTCTGTCGAAGTTGGACTTACCTAATCGTACTATTTGTTTCAGGTAAATATACTCGTCAACAACTTCGAGCTTAGTACTCCCAACAACTACCAGCATAGATGTGACATGGACGTTACACATGATCTTTGTTTTGTCAATGTTTTTCTTCTTCAGACTTATCAATCAATAAAATAAAATAAAAATAAAAATTCAATCTTAAGACGTATTGAGGTCATTATGCAGTGTTTAGGTCTTCTAGCGATTCTGCCATAAGGACTACCTATATCATCGTCAAATCGATGGTGAGTGACCGTACTCGCCATTGAAGTTAATACCGTATGCTTTCCAGTCTAGTAGCTTGAAAATGTCTTCCAAAGCAGCGGTGAAGTTTCGGGGATGTAACGTCAGCGTCACCCTGTCTTACACCTCTCTGCAGTTGGATTGGTTTCGTAATCTGGTTCTGTACTCGCATTGCCATCATAGCCCTACTGTACAAACACTTCAGTGCTTCGATATATCCACAGTCAACTTAGCACCGCTGAAGGGACTGTAACACCGCCTAAATTTCGGCAGAATCAAAGGCTTTGGATTGGATTAGAGCACGTGGGTGATAGAGCCATTGTCTTCAATACACGAAGACCTCTCCAACTAAACGTGTAGGTTCAGTATGCCTCTAAAGAAGTCGGCCAGCTATTGGCCCCTTGGTTTCCGTTACCCTAATCCCAATTTCCCTAATTTCGGCTCACCGTTCTCTCTTGTCCCTAATTTTGCGTTGAAGTCTCCCCTTAACACCGTATAGTGGGTTTTGGAGCAAAGCATGGCTTTAGAAATATCCTCATACATTTTCTCTATCTCCTCATCAGGATGTGCCGAGGTTGGTGCGTAAACCTGTATGAACTTTAACGAATATCGTTTGGTTATTCTGAGTATAAGGTACGCAACCCTCGACGAAAGACTCACAATCTTTACCATGTCGTTAACGAAAGACTTGTGGACGAGAAATCCGACTACTCCTAGGGACAGACAGATAGTCGCCCTCCCGGTGATAGAACAAGTTGCCGGATTCGAGGATTACTGTGTCCCCCCTTCTCTTCGGACCTGAGATAATCCTATAATATGTCAGCGCAACTTGTCTATCTCTTCTTCCAGATCCAGGATTCCAGTCCACAGGATGCGTGCATTAAATGTTGCCAGATCAAGTCGTCTTATGTAGCAACCAAACCACCACCGGAGATTCTTAGCACCCCCTGCGCCGCTACCATATTCGTCACTGTAGATAGAGCTAATTAAGTAGTCAGAGGCGGAGGTACGCACATCCCCACTCGGACAGCGGTTAGATCTCTCAATAAACCTCAACAGAGGGGACATGATGATTGTTGGTGCTGTCGTAATTTGACTACATGGATGTTGTTTACGGTCCTCGCTTACTCGTTCGAACAGAAAACATTATTCAGAGGGTTCGAAACGCATGTGCTCGGTTTGTCTTTAGTATACTACCCCGTACTCATGTTTCACCTTAATAATGCTAATATGATAAAAAATGTAAGGTAGACGCAATGTGCATATGGCTTGTTTATTATTCAATTTATGAAAATATCGTACTCCACCCTATCTCGCCAATAAACCTGCCCACTCCTGTGACACGCAGAAATATCAAACAAGGCGGTCTAAGTGGTCTTTAAAAGTTCGAAGCTGTCGTATTCAGTTATTTCGGGGTAGCTTTAATTTTCAGCCTCAAAATGTTGGAATTATTTACGACCCCCACTGCATAGTTTGACATTATTATTAGTTTGTAGAAAAAAGTACAAAATTAAAGTTCGCAATTTACAAAAACGTATATAAATATTTAAAGCTGCCACCAAACGGATATAATGTACTCATTGTTACTTATTGTTTAATTTTGCTTAAAATGGTTGAACTGCCGTCTTATTACTATCATTTTTTTATTCATTATTACTACTACTATTCTTATTACTATCATTATTTTTGTTTGATACAGTTCGAACCCGTTCATGCATAAAAAAAGTTCACTAATAAATAGTCTTGTTCATCCGCCGCCGCACAGCGCCGGCGCATCTGACTATTGTTTTTTTTTCCTTTAGAAAACACTTTTGTTTTGCTATTCTTACTAATTAGACGTTTTCAGATCGACTTTACTTTTACATTTGTTAAACATTAAATAATATATTAAATTTGTAAATATCTATGAAACATAAACTTTATTTTTTTCCAAATTAGGGTTATTGTTTGATATTTACAGTTATTATTAGGTGAAAATTTAATTTAATAAAAACTATGGTTCTTCTGGCTCACCATAAAGTAACGCTCAAGTCTACCTTAGGGGCTCGGGACCCAGTAACGTTGTAGTGGGAAGAACTACCAGTGAAGAAGCAGTAGTATCCGGTAGTAGCTGAAGTGACTAGTAGCAGAATATAGTGAATAGTGAAAGTGTTAGCTAGCCGAAAGAAAGTGGTAACTGATATTCGCAGTTACATATAGTGAAAGTGTTAGCTAGCCGAAAAAAGTGGTAACTGATATTCGCAATTACATATAGTGAAAGTGATAGCTAGTCGCAGAAAGTGGTAACTGATATCCGCAGTTACACAAGTGATAAAATTAGCTAGTTTAGTTGATAATAGCCGCTAGTCAGTAGTGTTAAGAAAACCAGCTGCTACTACTAATAGATATTTTGATACTACCGAACAATTTAAAGAATTCTTTTGAAATATATAGTGAACAACCGTAGTTGAACAACCATATTCAACAACCGTGGTCAATAAACAATAGTTATAAAATTTCGCGACTAATCAATCACTCGAACCGCTGGCCACTGCCTTGCTATTTGTATTTTATAGATCGTGCATTTTAATTTTGAACTTTAGTCCACAGTATCCCAGCAGCGCCCGCAAAGACGGCAGTAGAAGTATCCTCCGGAACCTATAGGTGTAGGACGTGAGCGACTCGCCGAGTATCTTCGTCAACATTCAATCCGTGAACATGGACACCTTTAGTAATGTGATCGCGAAACTAACTTCCTGCATCAGCGCCGCAGTGAGTAAAGGGAAGAGCGTTACTGCTACTAACAAGCGAATTATAAATATGGCGGTTGAAGAGATCCGCCGTGCCAGTAGAAATATTGCAAATATCTGCTCCAACTCTACCCCACCTGCATTTGGGGAGCTCAAAAAAGAATTAGTGGACTGCGTTCGTCAGGAGATAACGGATTTCAAAAAGAAAATGGCATCCCAAACACGGTCTACATACGCTCAGGCTGCAGCAACTGGCAGTCACAATAATACCATCTTTTCGAGTGGCAGGCCTGCACCGCCACCTCCTCCAGTAACCAAGCCCGCCATTATCGTTTGTACCACTATAGAGGCAAAATCAAGACAGGATGTTATAGAAACTTTTAAGAAAAATATTAGCTATAGAGAATCGAATTATGCACCTTCTCGTATACAACCTGTGTCGAATAATAAAATTCGCATTGAGTTCGATAACCAACAACACTGTGATGACACTCTATTGAGACTGAAAAATAAAAGTGAGCTCAAAGCGGAACCAGTGCGCAGCCTTAAGCCGATGGTTATACTCAAGGGCATCTCCAAGGATGTTCCAGCGGAGGAACTTACTAAGATCATCAGCAGCCAAAACTCGGAACTTACGGAGCTAATTGAATCTGGGAAAGGTGAGAATTTTAAATTAAGATTTAAACGTGGAAATCATAATGAAAATTTGTACAATGCAGTATTTTTGACAGAGCCTAAATTATACCGGAAGATGATCGAGTTAAGTAGAGTTAGTGTCGACTACCAGCGCGTACATGTTGGTAGCTTTTCACCATTCATTCAGTGCCATAAATGTTTGCAATTTGGTCATATGAGGTCAAAGTGCACATCAAATGAAAGCCCCTGTTCTCATTGCGCTAGCACCAGCCACCAAGTGAACGACTACCCTGTCAAAAACAATTTACACAACGCTAAACGCTTCAATTGCACATCTCATAACACTAGGTTTAATGCAAACACCGACACTAAACACACCGCTAATTCACACACCTTCCCGAGACTAAGAGCCATGAAAGAGAGGATCATGAACAGGATCGACTATGGATCCATTCAATAATTTAAAATTTTTACAGTGTAACATTGATAAATCGCGAAACAGTTTACATGAATTAATCCTCTCTTTCACAAATAGCAATTATGATATTGCTCTTATATCTGAGCCATATGTAGGATCCGGTATGGAGCTGAGACCAATACACGGGCTGGAGATTTTTCAGTTTCCATCCAAAACTAGGGTTAAGGCCTGCATTCTGGCAAAACCTGGACGTGGGTCCCTAATAGGACTCTCTCAATTTTCATCGCCAAACCTTAGCGTGGTTCGATTGTCTTTGGGTAACCGCAACATATACTTTGCATCAGTATACGTAGAACCTGATGGTGACAAGCTGAACACTCTCAATCGCTTAGATGCTTTCCTCAAAGCAACCGGTAACTCTCTTAAGGTGGTTGGGGGCGATTTCAATGGGTGGCACCCAATATGGGGAAGTGACAAATCCAACTCTCGAGGCAACGAAATAGTTGACCTAATTTATTGTAATGATATGTATGTTTGTAATACAGGGAAAACTCCTACTTTCGAAACGGTCACCCACGGGCGAATTCGCTCCTCTATAATAGATCTCACATTAGCCTCTGGACAAATTTACGATAATTTATCTGACTGGCGAGTTAACTTGGACATTTGTCCAAGCTCGCAACATAACGCTATCGAATTTAATATTAATTTTATTTCATCCACAACTAAACATGCTAGTAACACTTCTACTTTTTTATACAGAACCAACAAGGCATGTTGGCCAGTTTTCAAGGACTCACTTCACACTCACATGACCCTTTCAGACATTCTTGACAGAGACATACGCACACTAAGTACAGAAGAATTGGACCGGGTCATTGAAGACGTTACCAGCATTATACATTGTGCTTGCCGTGATAGCATGTACACTTATGGTAAAAAACATAAACAGAAAGCGCCCTGGTGGACGGAGAAGCTGGAGCTCATGAAGCGGGAAGTGATTGACATCCATCACCAACTTCATGCCGCCAAACATCACAACTTATCCCTTGACGATTTAATTCAGGCACAAGCTGCTAAGAAAGCGGCCTATGCTCACACGTTGCGGAAGGAGTCGACCAAACATTTTCGTCAATTTTGTGACTTACAGACTAAGGAAAATGTTTGGTCTTTAACCAACAGACTAATACGCACCACTGCACCCCGACGATCTCCAGTCACTCTTAACATAGGCAACAAATACACCACAAGTAGTGAAGAAACCGCTAGAGCCCTCCTCAATCATTTTTACCCCGACGACCAACCTGACACTGAACCTCGACATCACCTACTTTGATCCCAACTGACTGACTTTCCACATTCTAACGACGACCCACCCTTCACTGAGGATGAAGTGCTGGAGTGTTTTAAATACATGAACCCCAACAAGGCACCGGGACTGGACAACCTGACTTCTGACATCTGCTTTCAATTCGCTAAAGACTACCCGAAACTACTGACAGACATACTCAACAGATGCCTCACACTTCAGCACTTCCCCGACCAGTGGAAGATAGCTTACGTTAAGATCATCCCCAAGCCTGGAAAGTCTGATTACACAGCCCTGGAATCGTTCCGACCTATAGGACTTCTGCCTGTATTTGGCAAGCTGCTGGAGAAGCTGTTCATTAGGAGAGTGACATAAAAATAAAATAAAAAATAAGAGGACAGAAAACAATGGTCATCTCTGGAGGAGGCCTTTACCCTCCGTTGAGAGGGGTTCTTGCAATTGTACAAAAACAAAAAAAAAAAAAACTTTCATTATGCATTGTTATAATTGTCTAAGACAACTACTAGAAGTAAGAAGATAAATTATCTTGTTCTATATTATTCTATTACATATCTATCTATCAAAATTAAGTATATTCCTTACTAAATAAACGTTATATTACTAACTATTAAAAGTAATATATACCAAAATACTAAGTTTTTTTGTAACACTAGATTAATTATTTTTTTTGCATGCACACTGTTTTAAAATTGTAAATTTCTACTTTGAAGCAAGAAATAAAAGGCTTTTTTATTTTTATTTTTTTATTTTATTTATTTTATGTAGGCTTTTTATCGTTTGCTTACCGTGAGCGAGTGATTATTGAATCTCATTATGAAATGAACCTTAGTATAATGGGGCATGGGAAGAAGCCCGTATCACATACATACATATATACAACGTGTCCCAAAATTCAACGATAAGCCAACACCGGAGGATAGACCTGCCCCGGACTAATCGGGGAAAAAAAGGAATAAAAATATATCCCAATTATATTTTAAGTTATATAAAAAAAATGAAATTCTTCAGAAATTGAGACCGTTTATGATATTTTTCACTACCATGACCACAATTTTTTAAATATTTTTTTCTTTTTTTTTTATAGGCAACCTGAATAGTACTGCTATCTACCACAATTCTTAAAAACTCCAGAATAACTCTTGTTTTCTCACGAAAATTAATGAAAATTATTTTATTCCCTAAATTTTTTGAAGAATTTTACTTTTAACCAAATTTAACTTATCGTGGTGTAAAAAAAAAGTAAGAACACTAGTATGGCAAGTTTTTTTAAAAATTGACGCAACTAACCAACATTGCAAAATGGTATAATACTCTAGGAAAACAAGTTATAAAAAAATATGGGCCTATTATTTCTAAACAGGGACCAAACTCCTTAAATTGTAATTGTCAGTAATCACTTTTACTACATGCCCAAAATCGGTTCCTGTTACAATTTCTAGGAATTCGAATGGGGCATTAATACCTTAGATGTTAGAGAGAGATAGATATTTACGTTAAAAAGAGACAACAACAGGGTAGGTAGAGAAGCTGTTATTATTCTCAGCAAGTCGGTTCAGTACGCTCTGCTCCTTTGTTTACTGCGCACCTTTTGGCTTGGCTTTTTGGACTGGAATCGACCTGCAAACTTAACTGACCTGGCATTATTTGGACTGGAAGTGATCTGCAAACTGAACTGACCTGGCATTATCTTGGACTACGATTGTGTTTTGTGATTTAGAGTTCTGGCGCATTTTGGACTGTTTGGCGTTTAAAATGCCGCAACCGTACACACCACAGGAATACGCTAATATGAATTTAATCTATGGAGAATGCCAATGTAATGCTAACGCTGCTAGCAGACTGTATCGAGAAAGATACCCAAATGCTCAAAAATATTCTGATTATCGAGTGTTTATTAATGTGCATCAAGCGTTTTCGGAGGGTCGTATGCCATCCAATAGGAGAAGCGCTGGAAGACCTAGACTGGATCGTGATGAAGAAGTTCTCAATGAGATAGAAAATGACTCGACTACTTCGGTACGTGCCATAGAAGAAGCTACAGGAATCCCGAAAAGTTCTGCACATCGAATATTAAAACGTCACAAGCTTCACCCATATCACTACAGGCGTGTGCAGACGTTATTACCGCGGGACTATCCGCTACGGGTCACATTTTGCCGTGTAATGCTGCAAAGGCACAGTGGAGATCCCCACTTCCTAGACAAAATTCTATGGTCGGATGAAACAACGTGCAAGAAAGATGGGTATTTAAATCTTCACAACCTACATAGTTGGAGTAATGAAAATCCACACTTGATGAGACAAGACAAATCCCAATATCAATTCAAGGTTAACCTATGGACCGGCATATTAAATGGAAAAGTAATTGGGCCCTTTGAGTTACAAGGAATCTTAGATGGCAATAGTTATTTAAACTTTTTACAAAATGACTTGCAAGAATTGTTAAACGACGTGCCCTTAAGTGATCTTCAAAACATGTGGATCCAAAATGATGGTTGCCCAGCACATTATGCCCGTCCTGTACGAGAATATTTAAATCAAGAGTATCCAGGGCGTTGGATCGGGCGACTTGGTGCTATCTTATGGCCACTCCGTTCATCCGATTTGAACCCCCTGGACTTCTTCTATTGGGGTTGTCTTAAAAACAGGGTCTACTCAAAACCCATTGTGACATTGGACGAGCTTCGTCGAAATATCACTCAGGCTGCTGATTACATTAATAGCAGAAGATATGCAAGACAAATAAAACGATCATTTTTAAGGCGATGTCGTGCATGTATTAATGCTGGTGGCGAACAGTTCGAACATTTGCTATAATGTTAATAACTTAATAAATTACACGTGAAACTGTTTGTACCATTTGTTTTGAAATATTAAACATTTTTCAAGAACTAATACTTTTATTACACCCGACCGTCATTTGGCCACAGTTAAGAAATAATAGGCCCATATTTTTTTATAACTTGTTTTCCTAGAGTATTATACCATTTTGGAATGTTGGTTAGTTACGTCAATTTTTAAAAAAACTTGCCATACTAGTGTTCATACTTTTTTATTACACCACGATAAGTTAAATTTGGTTAAAAGTAAAAGTCTTCAGAAAATTTAGGGAATAAAATAAGTTTCATTAATTTTCGTGATAAAACAAGAGTTATTCTGGAGTTTTTAAGAATTGTGGTAGATAGCAGTACTATTCAGGTTGCCTATAAAAAAAAAAGAAAAAAATGTTTAAAAAATTGTGGTCATGGTAGTGAAAAATATCATAAACGGTCTCAATTTCTGAAGAATTTCATTTTTTTATATAACATAAAATATAATTGGGATATATTTTTTTTCTTTTTTCCCCGATTAGTCCGGGGCAGGTCTATCCTCCGGTGTTGGCTTATCGTTGAATTTTGAGACACGTTGTATACAGTCAGGTCATAAGTATTGTCACACAGTAAAAACTTTTCTTTTAGAATGCTGGCCACAAAAAAGTTTAATGAATTCGAATTTCGAATTGTTCATGAAAATAAAACTGTATACTTTTTAGAATTTTACTCAATTTTAAATATGGAGTGGATGGCGCTTAAAGAAGACCAAGCGCCAGTTCGGCCCCACATGGAATACTGTTCTCATCTCTGGGCCGGGGCACCCCAGTGCCAGCTCCTTCCACTTGACCGCATCCAGCGCAGAGCAGTTCGAATCGTCGACGACCGAGTTCTTTCTGATCGGCTCGATACACTGGCACTGCGTAGAGATGTTGCATCTCTTTGCGTATTTTATCGCATCTATCACGGGGAGTGCCCTGAGGAATAGTTCGGACTAATTCCAGCCGCTCAATTTCACCATCGCACATCGCGACAAAACTCGCGTTACCATCCATACCATCTGGATGATTGGCGGTCTACCACTGTGCGATTTAGAAGAAGTTTTCTCCCTCGCACGACTTCCTTGTGGAATCAATTACCACCAGCGAATTTTCCGGACCGATACGACTTAGGAACCTTCAAGAAAAGAGATTACACCTTTCTAAAAGGTCGGCAACGCATCTGCAATTAGCGGCGGCGGTAGTCACCATCAGGTGAGCCGCATGCTCGTTTGCCCCCTATTCCATAAAAAAAAGACCGTGTTGCAGTAATTGCATTGCATCGTTGTGGTTACGCCCCAATTCAAATTTTTGACAAACTGAAAATTTTGAATATAACCAAAAGATTCGTTTATCGTACTGTTATACGGGACCTCGTAAACTAGGTTTTAAAAAAAAAGCACTTTTATTACACAACGGAAATAGTATAATTTAGAAATAGAAATGGTTACAAATTTTAATTAGGCCGGAGTCGAAACTGGCAGACATGAGATGATACAGAGGTGTTATGGATTCAGCGGTCGGGCAGAGACTGACTTGTTCCCGGGAGCGGGAAGCAGAGCTGCCTTCAAATCATGACATGACTATTTAGAGCAAATCTATGTAATCACTTATTACCTATGATTAAGGGTTTTCCCTAGCATTGGGAAACCGTAACAGCCCCCCGATTTAGAGTAAACTACACCCTTAAAAGTGGAGTTTATGTTATAGTAAATGAAATATAAATTAGCCGATTCGAAGAGAAGGTCCCGTGTTAATGTTTGAGGGGTTACTGTCATCTAATTCAATGTCCTTATTTTCGGGAGTTTTATTTTCTTTAGATTTCATTATTTTCTTGTGTATGCCAGTTTTATACATCTTATAAATAATAAAGCACATAATAAAAACTATAATTACAATTGTGATACCTGAATAATATTTTTGATATAAAACAATATGTGGTTTTTCAATTATACTCTTAAGGCTTTTCAGGATTTCAGGATCATCATAAGCTAAGGAATCTAAGTTAACATTCTTAAGATTAACTACCGGTAAGTTTGATACAATGTTATTATACGCTACAATATTACAACAGGAATCATTTAAAATGTTGAAATGAGTTACAATAGTTTTCAGTTGAATTTCACGATTTTCATGCGGTGTTAAACGAGTGTGTTTACAGTAGGCGACACATTCAGGAGGTAAGTACAATATACCATTTCCACTAAATTCTGTTTCAGTAACTTGGGAGTTATTACATTCAATACTTATTTTAGTTTTTTCAGACATTACAAATAACCATCTATTATAGCGTAGCGGCTGCCAGATGCTAACGTGACCATGAATAAATTTAGTTTCACAAATCGAAGGGATTGAGGTAAGTACTTTTGTAATAATTTCGCTTTCACAGGAGGGCATCGCGGAAGAGGAATACAGTATTGGTGTTTGACAAAGGTAATAATATTTTTTTATTACTTTACAATAATCTAGGTTATCTAACTTACAATACATTGATCTATCTTTGCTTATACCAATATATTTGGAGGAAGGAATGATGGTCGAATATGACTCTGGATTATTTTTGTCATGAGGAACCAGTGAAGGTAAGTTGTGATATATATTTAAGTGTATAGGGTTAATGAGGGATTTTTACTGCAAACACTACTTTTTCTTTATTGAAGTAACTAGATATTTCTGATACATTTAAAATAGTATGCATATTATCGAGATTTAAAGGAACTGGGAGTTGTTTAGATTCGGGTAAGAATCTGTAGTTTTCGACCAATTCGAGGTAAAGTTCTTTAGGTGTTAGGATAGTAGGATACAGGATGTTAGATTTGCTAAACATGATAGCATTAATTATGTCCTCAACTTTGAAGGACAAGGCTAGGAGACTACTTTCTATCATGGAAGTTAAGTCCAGTATGCGAGATCTAATACCTAATTCTTTTGAAGCGTAAGTTAGATTTAGGATGTCTTGGGACAGTCCATCAATTGCGTTTTTCAGGTGGTTTTCATTTAGTCTAATTTTATGAAAAGTTTCGTTAAAAGATCTGAGCGAAGATGTAGTGACTAGTATATTTTCCTTCATCAGGAGGGCTAATTTCTTTTGGTGTATTTCTACCTCTATAATGGCGTTATCATATCGGATGGCATCGTCTTCATCCATTGTGCCAAATAACTTTTTTGATGCAGTGCCTACGAATCCTAGAAGTGCAGACCTTCTCGACTGGCGAGACGTAAGATGGAAGATGGCTTCGTTGTCGTGGGCTATATCATTATAACGGGTGTTCAACGGTTCAAAGAGTTTAGTGCATTCCAAACGATCAAAGACTTTGCCATCATTACATACTTGTTTGGATTTATCTAGGACTAGTCGCAGATTTAGAATATGTGGACTGATAAAAGGTACATCATACGGGATAACTACACTAAGATAACTATCAACTAAACTTAAGGAACCTAAAGGGTCGAAGTAGATACCAGGACTGTTCGTCAAAGACCTAATGAATTCTTGACTCAGCGTGGAATTACTGTAATGGAATATAATTAAAATTAATGTTATGTATATAACTAGGGTTACGTTTCAGATCTAGGAGCTAATTTAACTTCGTCATAGTGATGTGTCACATGACGTCTACTTATGAGTAATGTCAAGGTGTTTCTGCCATTGATTTTTACAATCTTATGCGGTCCTTTCCAAATAGGCGAAAGGGCTTTGCGCAGACGCACATGATTTTTGAGATATACGTAATCTCCAACTTTATACTGAACGGGCCGTGAACGGGTGTCGTAATACTGTTTAGATATTTCCTTAGAGCTTTGTATGTTTTCTAAGGCTTTTTCGCGTGAAAGTTTTAGACGATGGTGTAGAGATTTGAGATATTCTGGATATGTTAGGTCCGATAGTAATTCGTAGACGGAGTCCGGGATAAATGGCTTCTGACCGAAGAGGAGTTCGTATGGTGTGAAATTAGTAGTGGAATGAGTAGATGTGTTATATGCCAACATAGCAGTATAAACATACTTATGCCAATCAGAATGATTTTCGTTTACATAAGATTTAAGGTACTCCTTAAGTGTGAAGTGACTGCGCTCAAGTGCACCTTGCGTTTGAGGATGGTATGGAGAAGACCAGATTTGTTTAATTTTCAGGAAGTTACAGGTTCTTTTAAATAGGTCTGCGGTGAAGTTTGTGCCTTGATCGGTTAAAATAGACTTTGGGATGCCGAAGACAGAAATAAAGTGCACTAGACATTCACATGTCTCTTCTGCAGTCGCATTAGCGATAGGGTAAGCGAGGGAATATTTGGTGAGGTCATCCTGCAACGTAACAATAAATTTGAGTTTATTAAGTCCAGCTTCTGGAAGTGGTCCTACAAGGTCGAGGCTGATTCGTACAAATGGTTTGGTGGAAGTGGTAGTTATTTGCATAGGTGATTTATTAACTTGTCTTAAGGCTTCATTACTTTGGCATTGGGAGCAATTCTTCACGTATGTATGTATGTCTGTCAGCAAATTTATCCAGAAATACCTCTCTTGTACTCGATTATACATTCGCGTAGATCCTAAATGTCCAGCAATCGGAATGTCGTGGTTTTCACGGAGTATTCTGGGTATCTCGGAGGGTGTAGGGTAAATTATAGCATTGTGGTAAATATGAACTGATATTTGAGTATTGTTAAAGATATAGCAGAACATGTTGTATATTTTTGTCCAGATGTGTTTGTCGAAAGGATTTTGGAAATCAGTAATGGCTAAACTTAGGTTGGAATCAGTGGGATTACGTAATATATCGCATCGAAGATATAGTAGGCTTTTATAAATGTCTTCATAAGAACTGTTATGGAAGTTGTATACTTTGGTGAATAGAAAATATATTGTTTTTCCTTTGTGATCGAATGAGATGAAGGAATAAAGAGTTCTTTCCCTATCTAAGGGATCTTTAGAGTTTTCGAGGTTACTTAGAATTTCTTCTACGTGAGGGTTGGAGTCATCGAGATCGATGGAAGTAGGTATGACAATGATTTTGCAGTTAGTTTTCAGGATGCTTTCGTTATGTTCTAGGATGTTAGCGTTACTATTAAAGTCTTTGTTGCTCATTGTTTTTAGAAATTTGCTATAATTATCGTCACGAGAAGGATTTGGTATAGGATCTGGAGATTTGTTAGATGTGGTCGGTGTAGGAGGATCGTCGATACCTGGTAGTCAATCATCGTTTTCCAAGAGGTCTACAGAAGGTAGTTTATCGTCGAGGTCTAAGGAATCAGGGGGTAGTTGGATGTCAAGATCGTCAAGAGTAAGAGGGCTGAATTGAGGTGTGGAGTTATCTTCATTTTGATTAGAATTGGATGGAACAGGATCAGAGTCTGATGGTTGAACTGGGTTTACAGGATATCGGGATAGGGCGTCAGCAGCGGCATTAAGTTTTCCTTTCTGGTATTCGATCTCATACTCGTATTCCATTAGTTTTAGGCGCCATCTTTGTAACTTGCTACTGGGATCTTTATCATTAAATAACCACTTTAGTGGTCTATGGTCAGTAATGATCTTGAATTTTCGTCCATAGAGATATGGGCGAAAGGTTTTACAACCGAACAAAATAGCAAGGAGTTCTTTTTCAGTGGTATTATAGTTACATTTGCTTTTGTTGAGGGTCCGAGAGGCAAAGGCTATCGGCCTATCTTTGCCAATTGGACCTTGACTGAGTACAGCACCAATGGCATAATTAGAGGCATCACATGTTAGGATGAAAGGGATGGAAAAATCTGGATAAATGAGGATGGGAGCAGAGGTAAGTTTGTGCTTGAGTTCGTCGAAGGTGACTTGTTGTTGGTTTTCCCATAGAAAGGGGACATCCTTTTTTTAGAAGTTGAGTTAAAGGTTTAGCAATTTTTGAGAAGTTGGCAATGAAACGGCGATAATAGGATACAAGACCGAGGAAGGACTTAATGTCTTTCGGGGATTTGGGAGTAGGAAATTGAGTTACCGCTTTTACCTTTTCGGGGTTAGGTTTTACACCATCTTTAGTTATTTGATGGCCAAGATATGCGACTTCACGTTGAAGAAACTCGCACTTGTCAGGTTGGAGTTTTAAATTGTAGTTTCGAAGCCTTTGGAATACTGACGAAAGGTTATCAATATGAGAATTTAAATCATAAAAATATATGACGATATCGTCAAGGTAGACAAAACACCGTATACCTTGGAGGCCTGTAAGCGCGGTATTCATTAATCGTTGGAAAGTGGCAGGCGCGTTTTTAAACCAAATGGCGTTCTTGTGAATTGGTAGTGTCCTTGTGGTACACTAAAGGCTGTTTTGGGAGCATCTTCCTCATTGATCAAAATCTGGTGAAATCCTGACGCGAGATCAAGGGTTGACAAGTATTTGCTCTGTCCTAACTGATCTAAAATTTCGGATATTTGTGGTATAGGGTAGCTATCACCAACAGTGATGTCGTTTAATTTCCGATAGTCGATAACTGTACGCCATTTTTGTTGTCCGGGTGCGTCAATTTTTTTTTGGGACAATCCAGATTGGTGAAGACCATGGAGACTCTGAAATATTATGATACCTTGGTCGAGCATTTGGTCAATTTGTTTTTTAACTTCTTGTTTATGTACCTCTGGGAACCGATAAGATTTTACATTTATGGGATTTTGATCGCTAGTTTTTATGTTATGCTTGAGGGCATTTGTGTGGGATAGTTTGTCGCCAGGGATAAAGAATATGTCCGAGTATTCAGAGCAAACATCGTGAAGAGCGTTTGTCTCTTCAAGATTGAGGTGGGAGACTCTAAGTAGGTTTAATACTTCTTGTGTTCGGAGGTAAGAGTTTGTGTTTTTTAAATTGCAAACTGTGTAAGTGTTTATTGGATCAAAAGGTTTGGTTAAAGAACTTAAGGGAACTAGTGTGATATCTACATTTGACTGTAGGGTTATAGGAGTTTCAGAGGTATTGATTACTGATAAGTTAATTCTTTTGTTTTCTTTGACTGCGACTAAGCAATTAGCGATTAGTAAATCTTCATGATAATATTGGTCTAGTACGAGTCCTTCTTTTACTTCAGGGTTGGAGACAGAGCATTCTATGACGGTTTCAGATCTGGGAGGAATAACATAAGTAGGTTCAAATGTAATTTTATTTCATTTCCACCTATTTTCAAAGTTTCACGAGTGTAATCGATTGTGCAGCCAAAAGCGATTAGCATATCAGTGCCAACTATACCATCATAAGGTAAGTTTATTTGAGGTATTATATGGAATCTATGTGTGATACTATTTTTATCATTTATTTTTATCTTAAGTGGAAAATGGCCCATTGTAGGTGAAGCTTGATCAATAGGGTCAATACCTTTCAGGAATATTACCTCTGTTTTGATGTCAACTGGGTTTTGTATAGAAGATCGTTTCAGTAGGCTAACTGTTGCGCCATAGTCTACAAGGAGAGATAAGGTAGTGTCCGATACTGAGGAATACACAAGGATATGGGGTAAACGTTTCTTGAATGGACCAATGTTAATTTCATAAATTATGGTTTCAGGAATGGGACAAGGAACAGTGGTGTCTAAGGTAGGTTTAGCATGTATGGAATGATTGATTTTACGTTTGGTGAGGCCGGTGGATACAGAGGATACAGCGGTGCAGCTAGGTTGCGAGTCCTTATTGTTGGTGAGTACAGAGGATACAGCGGGAACAGAGGATGCAGAGGGTACAGTGGGTGTGAAGGATACAGCGGATACAGTGGATGCAGGGGATACAGTGGATACAGTGTTGCGTTTGCTTCGCGGTTCCCTATCATAAGGGGATACAGAGAATACAGCGGATATAGTATTTTGTTTAATTTGCGTGTCCCTATCGTTAGGGGTTACAGAGGATACAGTGGATGTAGTATTGCGGTTAATTCGCGTGTCCCTATCGTTAGGGGATACAGTGGATACAGTGGATGTAGTATTGCGATTAATTCGCGTGTCCCTATCGTTAGGGGATACAGAGGATACAGTGGATACAGTGGATGTAGTATTGGTGCCTTTGATATGGGAATGTTTTGGAATTCGATTTTTGGGTCTCACGAGACACCACCGTGAGCCCTTTATGCGTTTAAATCATCGTTTGATTTATCCTGATCTTCCGTGTAGTCACTGCATTCGTTAATGTTTACCGCGTGGATTTGAGCTTGGTTATTTTGATAGCGTCTAGGAGATTCTCTGATTATTTTGGTCTCTAAAGCGGTTATTATTGAATTCCCGTTTCCTACAATTATCGATAGTGTGACCCACGTTTTTACAATAACGGCACACTGGAGGACCTGAAGTAGACGGCCCTTGACTGTTAATATTGTTTGAGTAGTGTAGGGTTTCGGCTTGGTTGGGATTGACGTTGAGGCCAATGTCCTTGATTAGGCGAACTGGTATTAATTGCCGAAGGATTACGCTTAGAAGAGGTCTGCAATATCTTTTCTTCGGATACAGCGAAGCCAATGGCTTCATTTAAGGTTTCAGGGTCACGGCATCTGACTACCGTTGACAATCGAGGATTTAACCCACTTACAAATGTATGCAAAGCTAAATCTAGCATTGCGGCGACACGGCCAGTCAGTTCACCTTTCTTTTTCGTGGGTATTGAGATATTGATTTCGGTTAATAGCTTTGATAGACATGTCTCTACGCGTAGTGCAAACTGGTTGACCGTTTCGCTATTAATTTGACAACAATCTTGGAGGTCCAAGAGTAGTGCAGCGTAATGCTTTTTCTCGCCAAATTGGTTTTTGAGAAACTCCTCTAACTGTTGCCAGTTCTCGAATTCTTTAATGGAGCACGCACTTTCGGCACGGCCTTCGAGTTGGCTTAAAATATATTTTAATATTAAATCTTGTTGAGACGGTGACGCAAGGCTTATTGCATTTCTGCAGTTATTTAAAAACGCATTAAGTTTTTCGCGGTTTCCGTCAAATTAATTAATAAATTTACTTAAAAAGTTCATGTCGATTTCTTTTGTTTCTTTAGACATGGTAATAGGCTCGTCCTTAGGCATAGCAAGTTAGTCAAAGCAAAGATAACGCGTGAGGTACTAGGTAGGTGAGGTAGTTGAGATTAGAATGGAATGTTGCACTATTCTCGGAACTGAACGATAAAGAAATAATACAATGGAACAATAAATGATTAATTAAATGTTACTAAGTCTAATACTTTTAAACTCTTAATACTTTAAATTGAAATTATGCGATGGACTTTATAGTTAAATCACTGACACTTTTTTTTTCACAACACGAATAGCTTCGATGTAGAATGAATGTACTTACAGGAACACTGCAGCTATGACGGCACGAATCATTTCGTAACCAGGCGAGATCACCCAAGGTGAGTGATAGGTCTTCGGAGTATGCCCAACAAGGCACGTGAGGGTCTGGTAAGACCAGCAGGATACAGCGGTGTACAGCGGTGTATATAGCAGAAACAGCGACACGGAGATAAGATTGGGATTTAGCACTTTTTACCGACACAATTACACGTATATATGGAATTTATTTTGTTTAATTTTTAATGAATTGAGGCGTTCCGAGGATTTACTTATTTCTTTTAAATCCCTTAAGCTGCCACCAATGTTATACGGGACCTCGTAAACTAGGTTTTAAAAAAAAAAGCACTTTTATAACACAACGGAAATAGTATAATTTAGAAATAGAAATGGTTACAAATTTTAATTAGCCCGGAGTCGAAACTGGCAGACACGAGATGATACAGAGGTGTTATGGATTCAGCGGTCGGGCAAAGACTGACTTGTTCCCGGGAGCGGGAAGCGGAGCTGCCTTCACATGATGACATGACTATTTAGAGCAAATCTAAGTAATCACTTATTACCTATGATTAAGGGTTTTCCCTAGCATTGAGAAACCGTAACATCAAACGATACAATGAAGACTCTAGTGTAGATGTCAGGTCAAGAAGTGGTCGCCCTCGGTCTGTTAGGACTCCAGCAGTGATAAAAGCTGTGAAGGCGCGAATTCAAAGAAATCCCAAACGTAAGCAGAAACTGTTGGCCCTTCAGATGGGGTTAAGCAGAACCACGGTGAAAAGGGTGTTAAATGAAGACTTAGGGCTTCGGGCATATCAAAGAAAAACAGGACATCGTTTGAATACTCGTCTAATGGACCTGAGACTGAAGAGATGCCGCGCTTTGTTGAAGCGGTACGCGGGAAAAAAATATTGGGAAATTCTTTTTTCGGATGAAAAAATTTTTACCGTAGAAGATAGCTACAACAAACAAAATGATAAGGTGTACGCACACAGTAGTGAAGAAGCGAGCAACCGTATTCCGTGTGTCCAACGAGGTCATTTTCCATCCTCGCTCATGGTATGGTTGGGAGTTTCTTATTGGGGCTTAACTGAGGTACATTTTTGTGAGAAAGGTGTAAAAACGAATGCAATTGTGTATCAAAATACAGTCCCGACGAACCTTGTAGAACCTGTTTCTCATACCATGTTCAATAACAGGCACTGGGTATTCCAACAAGATTCGGCGCCAGCTCATAGAGCGAAGAGCACACAAGACTGGCTGGCGGCGAGTGAAATCGACTTCATCCGGCACGAAGACTGGCCGTCCTCCAGTCCAGATTTGAATCCGTTAGATTACAAGATATGACAACACTTGGAGGAAAAGCGTGCTCAAAGCTTCATCCCAATTTGGAGTCACTCAAGACATCCTTGATTAAGGCAGCCGCCGATATTGACATGGACCTCGTTCGTGCTGACTGATAGACGACTGGCCGCGCAGATTGAAGGCCTGTATTCAAAATCACGGAGGTCATTTTGAATAAACTTTAGTGTCATAAGAATTTATGTTTTGTTAAGTTCATTTTGGTATATAAATGGTTACACAATGAATAAACTTGTTTCAATTATTTTATATTAAACATGTGACAGAATTTATGACCTGACTAAGTATAGATATTATTTGGAAATATCGATATTCATTACTAATATTATTTGGACGATATATCGATAGTTTGATATTTAAATATAGATGTCGACAGTTGATATCTTTTTTAAATACATAGTAAGTTTATTTTTTTTATTTTTTCTCTTAAATATTTTAAACCAGAATTTGCATGACCGAAAAATTATGAGTTATAACGGTTAAGGGTATGACGTCATACTTTTTATCGCGATAGCTTAAAATTACGATAATACACAAATTTTTCGGTACCGAAAAATAAGGCCATCAACATAATGCCAACATAAATGTTTCTTTCCCATCAACATAAATGTTTCTCTCTGTTACCGCCAGCCGACCGTGACACCCCGCAGACCCCGCACCGCACGCCCAAGCAGTATTGATTGCGCTTAAAAATTACCTTAGCTTCTTATAATAAGGTGACACAGTCTATCATGTCATGTAAATATAACGAGGAACGTTTTGATTCCTTATTAAAATATCAAAATGAATATCAGCGCTCAATGCCAGGTTCTTTAGGGACAGTGTGTGTTAATAATATGACAAGCAGTAATACTTCATTTTCTTTACCTGCACTCTATGATAGTACCATAACAAAACAGATAAATTTAAAAAGTAATGAAAAAAATAATGTAATTGTGTATAGTGATGACATAGGCACAAATTTGGGTATATCATTGAATAACTGTTTAAAAAGGCAACAAATAAGTAATTACTGCATGCCTGGAGCATCATTCAGTGATATTATGAATAATATTTTAACTAGTAAATTTAACCCTAATATGTAGTATATTAATAATTTTTGTTGGGAGAAGAGGCAATATGAACAAGAATCAATTATTAAAATATATTGAATATCTCAATAACATAAATGTGGTTAAAGTTATCTTGTTTACATTGCCTTACATAGAAGATGGGCACAGGAAAATAAACTAAGATATAATTTAAATTTAATGATGCATAATTCGACATGTAATAATAACTTAAATTTGACATTTAATTGTAAGAATAATAACGATAAATTTCATTTAGTTAATATTAATAATTTAATTAAGAAGTTTTTGACAAGAGATAGGTATTACCTATCAAAGTTTAGTTAAAGACTGGTAGCAAATACGCTATTTCATTATTTATATTATAACCCAGCCAAATTATTGGCTACCTTAACACCTGCTTTTATTGAGCAGAAAAATAATTTCACAAATGATTTGGAATTAGTTCCAAGTAATATAAATTAGATAATAAGACAATAGAGGTAATCTCTAGCAAAGATAACTTAAATACTTTAGAATACAATTCAACAATACTGCCTTGTGTAATTTCACAAAATAGCAATAGTAAAAACTGTATTAACCTGGTGCATCAAAATATACAAGGTATGTTAGGCAAAGAACTAGAAATTTAATTATTTTAAATAGTAACCTTATTCATATTTTACGTATTACTGAACATTGGTTAAAAAATTACACTAGTAAAAAGTCACTCAGTTGTTACAATAGTCACTCAGTTGTCTTTTTCTATCATAATCTTGAGAAGATTTATTTTCTCTTGGACGAGATTTATTTCCTCCTTGTATGTTTTGCGAATTCTCTTCTATTTCTAGAAAAAAATGAGGGCTGTTCTCATTTTCGTAATTTTTTCCCTCATTTCTTTCCTGGGACTCACTCTCTTCGTTTGTCTGAAAATATTAAAAAAATAATTGTAGTAGAGATGTGCCAACTCGGAAGAAACTCGAGTTGAAATTCACGTAACTATAGAATGTATATTGAACTCGAGTTACGCAACTCGAATTGATTGAACGAAGGTGTGTCAATTTCTTACAAATTATTTTTATATTTGTTCTTCCATCCAACACAAATATTATTACTGAACTTAATAGGTACTTATTTATATTTTATATATTTTTGGTTTGACAATCAATAGACAATCTTCATAAAATAAGTTCACTCGAACTCTCGGTAACTCGAGTGCAAGCGAGCTGGAGTAAAATTTATTTTCACTCGAGTACAGAGTTAAACAAATTCACTCGATTAACGCGATTGAAAACAGAGTTCGAGTCACATCACTAGTGTAAGAATAAAGTCTGTGGTTATATACTTTTTATTAGCAAAATTAAAAAGTTTACACTTGTTTGTTTATTATTATTATCTACAAGACAATAAAATATCGTCTCATCGATACACAAGTATATGGATACATGGAATACATGGATACACATTATATTCGTGTATATACACCCTGGTATATTATAAATGCAATGTAATAAAACCAGGGTTTTATTACCTCTGCATTGTACGGGGAGTAAGAGGATTGTCAAACACCCCGCTTTACTTTGCTTTAGCATCGGCTAGTGTCAGTAAGAGGTAATAAAACCACATAAAATAAAAAAAAATAAAAAAATTGGTCGTTTTTAAAAAAAGTTATTTCTGTAGGTTTGAATACTGATCCTGATAACGTACAGGGTTTTTGTTACATGTTGTATATATATACTAGCTGACCCGGCAAACGTTGTTTTGCCATATACATTATTTCTAAGAAATATTTTTTAGTTTTAAAAATCGCGATTTAAAAACAGGGGTTGATCGTAGAAGGGTGAAAATTTTATTTTTTATGTATTTTCGATGCTAAATCATAATAAAATAAAAATAAAAAAATTTGTCAATAAAAATAAAAGAAATATTTAGGGGTGGGTCACCTTTATCATTTACAGGTTTGAAAAATAGATGTTGGCCGATTCTCAGACCTACCCGATATGCACACAAAATTTCATACAAATCGGTTCAGCCGTTTCGGAGGAGTTTGGTAACAAACACCGCGGCACGAGAATTTTATATATTAAGATATACGTGGGGCACACAGAAATGATCGGGAATAAGAAAAACCACATGCACGGTATAGCTGAATTAAATTTTATTGTTTTTCGAAGTATTCTCCGTTCAACTTAATGCACTTTTCCATTCGTGCAAACCAATCATTAAAACAGTAATTCCAGTCTGAAGTTGATGTTCACAAAATGGCTGATTTGTACGCTTCCACAGCTGGTTCGGGGTCTTCAAACCGTTGACCGCGTAATAAATCTTTCATTTTAGGGAATGTAAAGAAATCGTTTGGGCTCAGATCAGGACTGTACGGAGGATGACTCATCAGCTCAACGTTTTCCTGCTTCAAAAAATCATTTGTCTTCCGAGCCGTATGGGAGCTCGCATTATCGTGATGTAAGATGATGCGACGTTTCGAGTTATTTTTTCGGAGTTTGGCTATCATTTCTGGCAAACAAACCGTGATATACCACTCAGCGGTAACCGTTCTGCGTTCCTGTAAAGGAATTGTAGCAACATTCCCCTTTTTCGAGACAAACGTAGCGACCATTTTCTTTGACATGCTTCGGGAGCGAACCACTTTCGTTGGTTTGACCTCGTCTTCGAAGACCCAAACTGCTGACTGATGTTTTCTTTCAGGTTTGTATGAATAAATCCATGATTCGTCACCTGAGACGATATTATAAACGGCATTTGACTTCCCTCCGTTGAAGCGTTGTAGAGTATTCCGGCACCAATCTACACGAGCCGCCTTTTGGTCTTCGGACAAATTGTGGGGAACCCAGCGGGATACTAGCTTTCTTACTCACAGCTCATTATGTAATATAGACTGAATTGCAGTCATTTCGATACTGATAACAGCCCGAATCTGCTCGTATATCACATGACGGTCATCTAATATAATAGTTCGCACAGCTGCGATGTTTTCAGGCGTGACCGCTGTTCTTGGTCGACCTACAGAAGAAACAGTGCTGAACGACACACGACTTCGTCGGAACTCGGCATACCAGCGTTATATTGTCGTTTGACTCGGTGCTTCAACATCATAAATCGAAACAAGTTCGCTGAGACATTGATTTTGAGATAAGCCGCGACGAAAATTGTGATAAACTATGGCACGGCAATGTTCACGCGTAAGCTCCATTTCTGTTAACGACATGTCAATTTCCAACATAGTTTTTGCTTTTAAACATTTTTTTAAATTGTTTGAATGTCATTAAGATTCTAAGAGGCCAGTATTCAAATTCTAAAAAAGGTTTTATTGTAACTCAATCCGAAATATTCTATTCACGATCATTTCAGTGTGCCCCTCCGTATATATATTGGATTATATTTTTTAAGCAATACATATTAGAGAACCAATTCGCTTTTAAGTATGATCTTAGTGGTTAAAATATTTATTTCAAAAGTCTTGATTATGGGGCTAATCGGATCGTATCGTCAGGGGCGAATTGGATCACACTTAACTAATTTATTACATGTTTGAGGTTATTGATTAATATTTATTTCATTGTAGATGGTTCGCACATACAAAAGAAAGACTGATGGCATAGAATGGTATCAAGAAAAAATGAAAGAGGCTGTAAATAAAGTCCAGAACAAAGAGTTGACCTTACGTAAGGCTGCTGAGATTTTTGCAGTACCGTTCACGAGCTTACAGAGAAAAGTTACTTTATCCAGAGGTATTATTAAGCGTCGAGGTGGACAGCCAACTTTAGATGAGAACGCAGAAAAGAAGTTAGCTGACCGGCTATTCGTGGCAAATCGTGGCTTCGAAATTACACCCAAATCAGTACGTAAGTACGCGTTTGAATTTGCAGAACGTCAAAACATAAAACAAAAATTTGACAGGAGTGCTGGAATGGCTGGTCAGGACTGGTTTCATCGCTTCATGCAAAGAAATAAAAAAATAACTATTCAGAAGCCGGAGGGTCTGTCAAGAGCAAGGATTGATGGTATGAAGACGGAAAAGGTGGCAGAATTCTTTAACACTTTGGAAACAGTAATTGATACCAACAATTTAAGAGGAAGACCGGAGGAATGAATGTGTATACAATGTTGATGAAACGGCGATGCCGCTTAGTAACGGCCCACCCAACATTATAGCCCAAAAAGGTGCTAAAGATGTTGTCAGTATGACCAGTGTTGAACGAGGTGAAAATGTAACCGTTTTAGCCTGTATGAATGCAGCAGGACAGTACATACCTCCATTTGTTCTATTCAAAGGTGTGCGTAAACGTGACGATTTTCTCCTAGGTATGCCACCTGGTACTGAAGTTGCCATGACAGAAAAGGGCTGGGTCACCGAAGAAGCTTTTAAGTTGTGGCTACAACATTTAAATCGCTACCGGACCCCAGGAAAAGTAGTTCTAATTTTGGATGGGCACGCGTCTCACACCAGCTACTCAGTGATAGCCTTGTGTGACTCTTTTGAAATTGAACTTGTACTTCTTCCTCCACACTCATCACATGCCCTACAACCGCTCGATGTATCGTTTTTCAAACCGCTCAAATCTTATTATCACCAACAAGCTACAGCATGGCAACATTCACATCCAAATCAAGAAATCACAAAAGTCGCTTTGGTAGCACTTTTCCAACGGGCTAGGAATCAGGCTGCCAGTGTTTTCACAATATTTTGTTCCAAAATTTTTGTTTACACAATATTTCCACTAAACGCCAATGCAATACCTGACCACAACATCATCGGTGATCAAGAGTCGGATATTGTAGAGTCCCAAGTCCACTCCCCAAGTTCCCAACAAATGCAGCTACAAGTAGGCCTCTGTCGCTCTTGCTACCTGCGTGAAATAATAAACCTACAATCGCGAACTGCCCCAGGGGTAGATCGCAGTCGGGGCTAGCGCGCTCTAGGCAATTGAATGTTAAAGTTTTTTTGACGCTGTTTACATAAATATTTTTTGTAAATACTTGTTGAAATAGTCGTCGAAATAGTTTTTGTTGAGTGTTTAGTATATTTTATTGTAGGATAAAATACTTGAATTTTTTAATGTAATTTAAGAATAATATATATGTATAATATACATTATATAATACCTATCTATTTGATAAATTATAATGGCAAAACGTCGTTCCTAATATAATTGTTGCGGGGGTGAATGCTTAATGAGTAATTAAAAGGATTCAGATATATAATTTTTTGAGTTACCGAAGGATAATGAAAGGTAAATTTATTTCATTTTTTTTTTGTTAGATAGGTACTTATGGCGAAAAAATAATTAAGTAATAATTTAACTACAGAAGTAATACCTAAGTACTTTATTACAAAACTTAGTTGAAATTTACTTCACTACCCTAGTACTTACATACCTACACTCGTCATTGTAATTAAAATATTTTAAGTTATAATAGCACAAAATACTGAAATTAAAACTTTGTTTACAAGATTTTCAACTAAGTAGATTACGCTCATATTGCTGTTAGGAATCGTATTTCGGGTTTATTTGTTGTTTACGCTATCTACCTATATGAACCAAGCATCTCGATTCCCGACGAATGGCTTTGCAAGTTACATGCGTTTGGCATCACAGAACTCACATAGTAGATAATATGGTCGATTATAGTCAGCATAGGTACTTTACTTAATATGTAACTTACCATTTCACAATGTATTTTTTTACTCTTAATTAATAGCCCTTAGCAACCACGAAAAGTCCGTTGTGACGTAGTAAGGAGAAAAGATGCAAAGTAATACGGACACTCGCGTGCAGCGATAAATTTTTATTTAGCTTGCGTGCGCGATTTATCTGATTAATAAACCTAGCAAGCTAACAGCATAGCAAAGTGGCGAAGCAGTCAGCTTTGTAGCGGTTTCTAACGGTTGCCGTTGAGCAATCAGTTTCAAAATAGGAGGTTCAGATGCCTGAGTGATCAGTAATCGATTGCTGAAAACAGAATTTGAAAATTCGAAAGCGTTCTCGAGATAATCGTGGGACAGACGGACAGACATCGTGAAATTAATAAGTGTCTTCGCAAGCTTCGCCACTTAATAATAACTATGTAGGCTATTAAAACGTCGGCAAGCAGTCAACATCAAAAGAGTGCAACTTCTGTACGTAGTCCTATTATTATTTATGTGCTACAAGTGCAAGCCACGAATACACAACTAGTAGCTGATACAGTGTCATCTGCAAGTTCACGACAGTCTGAAAAAGCTCAGTCTTCCACCTGTGCAGATGAAGAAATAAAGAAGATGAAGAATAAAGCAACGCCTGGGATATAAATTAAGAGTTCATCACCAAAACACTCAAGAGAGTGTCAAGTACTCCAAGTCCAATCCACGAGTTCCCAACAGGTGCAGCCACAAGATCAATCCTCAAGTACAGAACAAGTGCAGTCAAAAATAAAGGTACAAGTCTAAGCCACAAGTACAAAACCACTTGATAATATATCTATTTGCAGGCCATACAAATACTTGTTCCGTGCGGGATTCAAATCCGCGGCCCCCAGCGCAGCGACTTATTGCTAAGCCACTGCGTCACGGAGCCGTCATATTACTTTAATGCTATTTGGTCACAATCAATCAATACATCTCACGCCTGTCACCTAGAGGGGTAGGCAGAGACTACGGACTTCCATTTGGCGCGATCCTGACACACCTCTCCCGCCTCCTTTACATCCATATATCTACGCATACACGCTCGTCGGTTAAGGGTACTCCTAATCTGGCCCATTTTTAATGTATCGCCAATTTGGTCGATAAAACTTCGTCTAGGGCGCACCTTCCCGACCCTGCCGTTCACTTCTGCAACATATGCTTTGTCACTCTTTCCTCGTTCAATCAATTCGTTGTATCAATCAATACATGTAAAAAATAGTATCCATACCACATTTGTGCACAGACAGGCACTATATTTTGCCGAAAATAATTTATGGATTTTCCATCGATCATAAGGTAAAAACTAATAGACCATCGCTTTTAATTTGTTTTTAGGTTATTGTAAGATTCATTTGCTAATTTCACTGTATTCCGTTTAGATTCCGTAAAACTAATATTACTATTGTAATCTATAGATTATAATAAATCAACATGCATTCATTAAATGTCGTTAAAACTTGTGGTGCGCCCATTCACCATACAAAAAGAAATTGTCTTATTTAAACATCGAATTTTAGTCATTGGAGGTCATTGTAGAAGCGTGCTCGTCGCGACCCCTGTCAGCCCTTTTCAGGGCTGCAATTCCACACAGCTGCGCACCCATGCCAACGATGGTTAGGGCGTCCCTCCAAGGCGACGCACACCAGCTCATCCCCGTTGGTGCGGAATGCAGCGCGCAAAGCGGCGATGGGGACCGCTACCTGTCACGCACAGCCCGACACGGCGGAAGGTGGAGGACAGAGTGCAGAGTTGGCACGTGGAATGTTAGAGGAGGCATGAGAGATAAGACGAATGAGTTGATCGAAATAATGAAAGAAAGAGAATTAGATGTCGTGTGTATGTCGGAGACCAAACGGAAGGGCAGTGGTACTGAAGAGCTCTCTGGCGGGGCGTTAGCTCTATGGTCCGGTGTCCCGGAGAGCGAGAACGCCTGCCAGGGAGTGGGGGTGCTGCTGTCGTCTCGGTTGGTCGATGTTATGACTGAATATAAGGTTGTGAACTCAAGACTTCTCTGGGTTCGCTTTAAATTGGGACTGACGAAGTTATTCCTTTTGGCTGTTTATGCGCCCGTAGCTTCGTCATCCAGGGCTGAGCTGGAGTTTTGGGAGAATGGAAGAGAAGTTCTAGATTTGGCTAGGGGACACAAAATAATTGTTGTATGTGGTGATTTGAATGGATGGGTTGGTACCGCTCGACCAGGGTACGAGTCGGTGCTTGGAAAGTTTGGCGATAAAAGGGTTAATGATGCTGGCATGCTTATACTGGCGGTATGCAAGGAAAAGGGTCTTCTTGTGACAAACATGTTTAATCACAAGAAAATCCATATGTATACTAGAGAAAGAAAGCATGAGAGAAGTATGATCGATTTGTTCCTGGTGGATGACCGACTGCGAAAACAGGTGATGGATACGCGAGTGTTCAGGGGTGCTGACCTGGAAACGGATCACTATCTAGTGATTACTAGATTTAGGGGTCTGTTCGCGGGTTGGCGCTACCGGACGGCAGTCACAGAACCACGGTCGGTCTGTCGCATCCGGAGCTGGAAGCTTCAGGAAGCGGATACTAGAGCCAAATATCATGCGAGGGTAGCCGAAAAGCTTGACACAATCGATGGCAGAAAAGAATGTGTGGAAATAACATGGCAGAACCTTAGGGATGGAATGGTAAGTGCAGCGGAAGAAGTGTATGGAACAATAAAGAGGCAGTAGTAAAAGAAGAGATGCATGGTGGAATGATGAAGTGAAAGAAGCTGTGAAGAAGAAGAAGAAAGCATGGTTAGACTATTTAGCCTCTAGTAAGGATAAGGATATGAGAGAGAAGATGAAAGAAAGATATAAGCTGCAGAAAGTTCACACGAAAGCATTGATTGAGGAAGTGCGTGAAAGCTGTAGAATGGAAGCGGACGAAAGGTTGTCGCATCACTTTAAGGAGAACTCCAAACTCTTCTGGAAAGAGGTTGGAAGGACCCGAAGTGGTGCGACGGCCTTAAGAATGAACAAAGTGCTTTCGAGAACTAATGACGTCCTCTCAGAAAAATCGGACGTCATGCAGAGATGGAGCGAATTTTATAGAGAAATGTATGCGTGTGATGATCTTAGTGAGGGATCCGGGGATGACGCCGTGACTGGTACGCCCGACCCGGACCTCGATGACACTGAGATCATCAGTATGAAAGAAATTGAACGTGCGATTCGAAGTTTGAAATGTGTAAGGCTGCGGGACTAGAGAGAGTTACTGCTGAAATGGTCAAGTATGGTGGGCCTCGCGTCTGGGACAGCTTTCATCTGCTGTGCAATTTGTGCTGGCGGACAGGGGATGTCCCAGATGATTGGCAATCCGCAGTCATTGTGCCTTTACATAAAGGTAAAGGTTCACATTTTGACTGCGGGTACTATCGGGCGATCAGCTTGACCAGTTTAGCAAGTAAAGTTTATTCGAAGGTTTTGGCACGTAGGATGCAAGAGAAATCGGAAAGATTTTTATGGGAGGCACAATGCGGATTTAGACCTGGAAGACGATGCATGGATCAAATGTTTTCTCTCCGCATGATCACGGAAAAGCTTCTGGCTGCTAACCAGAAGATTTTCTGTGGGAACTGTTGCCGGGGTATGGTGTGGATGGTCGATTGCTAAGGGCTGTGCAGGCACTTTACTGTGACTGTAAAGCCTGTGTGCAGGTAGGGCATGACCTGTCACCCATGTTTAGCGTCTAAACGGGCGTAAAACAGGGTTGTGTCATGTCTTACTGGCTGATCATACTGTATCTCGACAGCTGTTTACAGAAGCTGAAAGATAGCTGTTTGGGTGTGAAATTGGGTGACATTAAAGTAAATTGTCTGCTGTATGCTGATGATGCAGTGCTTATTGCACCATCAGAGACAGAACTGCAGGCATTAGTCACGTGTATGAAAGAGGAATGTGAAATTAAAGGTCTCCGTTTGAATGCTAATAAAACTAAGATTCTGGTATTTGAAAGGGACGAAGAGAGAACGAAGTGTGAAATATGGGTAAATCAGGAATGTCTAGAACAGGTAAATGAAATTGTATACATGGGGAGTGCTTTTAGCCGGGATGGAAGATGTGATTTAGATGTGGACAGGCGTGTCGCTGCCGGGAACAAAGTCAATGGTGCCCTGACTGCGTTAGCCAAAAGGCAAGGCGTAGTGAAGAGTGCACGCCTTGCAATATATAACGCAGTGTTGGTACCGACTTTGTTATATGGCAGCGAATCCTGGGTATGCCAGAAGAAGCATAAAAGCAAGTTGAATGCAGTGGAGATGCGATCTCTTCGTAAAATGTGTGGCGTTACCATAGCCGACCGAAAGCGAAACGAAGAGCTTCGCAATATGGCAGGTTTGAAAGATGACCTTATCACAAAAATTGATAAGGGCGTGCTTCGATGGTTTGGGCACGTTGAGCGAATGAGTGAAGACCGAATGGTGAAGAAAATATATAGAGCGAAAGTTAATATTAAAAGGTGTCGAGGTAGACTGAGACTAACTTTTGAAGATCATGTGAGCAAATTGCTCGAAGAGGGGAGAGTCAAGAGTAGTCGGATACCTAGACGTGCATGTATAAAGAAGATAATGAATCTGAAAGAAGCGAAAGAGGTATGTAAGGATCGTGACACTTGGCGATCTGTTCTCTCTGGCTACCCAGTCAGGGATTGTGCGTGAAGATAAGTAAGTAAATCTTTTAGTATTTTTTTCTGAACGATTTTCAAATTTGTCGCCATTTTTTTGTGGCTCGCCTCAATGACCAAACTAAGTAATGACTAGATTGATATAATGACTGGCTATTAATTATTACTTACCACCGTGTGTAATACTTTCATATATCGTAGGAAACTATCCATTGTTTCGAATGCGAACCAATTAGTTGTATACGCCATTTTTGCTAGCTCCGGACTTCAAAGACTTTTTATATTTGTGCAAATGGGTTCTATAATAACCCATTAGGCTTTCCTTCTTCTTTCTAATTTCTTCACCAGTTGTTTTAAAAGGTAATCGTTGTATAATCCGTCGGCAAGCATCATTTTGCGATGTACGATTTTTAAAAGTTTTGAGTCTCGGATCCCACAAACATGGCTCTGTTTGCAGAATCTCGAGACACGTAAGAATTTTTTTCATTATTACATTCCATAGCCATACGTGCGATCCCGTTGCGCTCACCGTGCAAAATGAGACAAACATAGTGTGGTCGCTTCAACGCGTTAATTCGTGCGTTAATCTCTTTGATGCACCGCCACTCGAGTTATCGCCCAATGGCATTGTTAATGCCGTTCTAAAATTATCGCGTTAAGTGGTGGCCACACCTACATTCAACGCCCATCAACGCGATAATTTATTTATTATGCCCGGGCCACACTAACGAGAAATGCGTTTTTTATTTGAGACATTCAATTTCAAATTCAGTGGTCATACTTTTTAGTCCAAAAATATAACGAATACATATATAAGTTTTGTAAGCGCTCAAGTTTGTTGAATTGCTCCTCAGTCGCATCCAAATAACAGACATCAGCATAATCAAGAACCAGGAAAATAAGTGTTTGGACAATACAAATCTTCGTTGATAAAGACAGAAAACTTTGAAGGCATTTCAAGGAATGAAAAGTATAGGGTGGGTGTACCAGTTCCAAACCAGGTACCAGTGGTTGACCATTCGTATGTTCAATTGATAATAAATTAAGAAATGGCGGGTATTTTTTTAAGAATTCAATAGTTTTGTTATGTTGCCTTGACTGTAACCAACCTTCCGAACATAATTTTTTGCTTGAGTGAACGAAAAATATAAATACCTAGCTCCTTTTATCAGACCAGTGTCTCGTTTACTGCTTTTTGGCTGCCATTACAGTAAGACGTGCACGTCGTCTATCGGTAATATCACCTATTATTTCCTAATTGCTGTAATCAAGTTGTATTATTTTAAAAGTTTTGTGTTTATTTAAGTGCTATGCACTGTTATTTTTATTAAATAATTATACTATCGAGTACTTTTAAAGGTGTTTAACTATTGAAACACACGTCGTACTGGGTTCCTATTGTTGACCAACGGGTTTGCAACTGGTTGCCTATGGTTTCTTTTTTTTCCTTTTATCTGATAGCGATGTTTTTGTTTTACAATTAAGAGCTTAAAACCATTTATTAAAATCGTTTTATGCGATGTGCCCCATTTTTGAACACTTGATTGCTATTGGTACACAGTGGTAAAAAAGTATTCCTATGGATGACCACCAGATTACAGTATTAACATTTTCTCGTTGTTTTCGATTGAAGATGTCCCCAAAAAGACATTTTTTAAATATACAAAGTTAAATCTGCTGAAGTGTCGCGATGAAATTCATAAAGGTGCTAAAATAAGGTAACATGTCGAAAATATCCATATCCCTTACCCGACTGTTATGAACAAACTGAAAAACGGAAAATGGGATCACCAACTAAGAGATGAAGAGTATATACTAGAACAGGTCCAGACACTAGGTATTAAACGAGACTAGCTTGCACCTGTTCCAATTTTTAAAAGACTTGATTCACCTAGTCTCACTGTGCCTACGCGTCTCACGGCACTGAAGTATGAAGAACCGGCGCGGCGAACCGAGATCGCATATGGTTGCTATAGTTACTAGTATGCTTTGCCGTACACTCGTGTTTGCTTAAATCATTCTTTGAATTTGAACCATATTTCAATGTGCAAAAAAGTCACACGACGCGCACTCGTGTTGTACAAAAATATATTATTGTCCTTTTTTAACTGCACTATTCCGCAGTCTTTCTATCTTTGTCTTTTATTATTTGAGACTGTAGTCCGTTCGCGTTAAGAAAATAGTGAGTCATCAGTGCAACTACAGGGTAAAGGTGTATTCACAGTGGAGTAAAAATTCTTTTTGTTCCCAACATTTAATTAAGTTTAATGGAAACAATTTTTCTTAAAATTACTTAAATCACTAATCAGTATCGCTAGATTCTCCAGTTACATTAATTATGAAAGAATTTTATTCTGCAAGTTCCCTGATGTCATCCAAATTCCACATGGTATTTTCTTCGCGTATCACGTGGTCGCAGCACTTCTTCCAACGATTAGCGTCTATTAATGCTATTGCGTCATCTAATAATTTTTTTATGTCACTCATTTTGAATGTGGAGTTATTGGTACCAACATAATTTTTTATTTGGGCCCAAACCAATTCAATTGGATTAAGTTTGCAATGGTAAGGCGGTAGGCGAAGAATTGTAATGCCTTACTTTTGGCAGTCTCATCTATTAAATATTTATATTAAATATTTATGTCACTGTGAACTCGACTTTCTAATTTCTTGCATTTTAATTGGCTGCGGGGCGTGGCCAGGCCGGTGGACAACGATGACTTACTATTTTCTTAACGCGAACGGACTTTAGTCTACTCGGGACTTCAACCAAATACTAGTTAGTCGAGTCCTTAGTACGGACTCATGCGAATGTGATCTCAGTGGACGCCGGCTCAGTAACTACTAACTAGGTACTCCACGTTGCAATCGTAGGTATACGCGTATTGGACTTATTTATAGGAATTGGTTTTCATAACAAAGTTAACCGATTCGATGCGGCACCAATTTTCGACAACTTTTAGCTGTGGCGGCGAACAAATATTTCATGACACGCCGGGCGTGTCTAGCACCACAGACAATCGCCAATCTAGAAAGCGCCATCCGCCATGTGTAAAAGTAATGTTCTTTTTTATGCTTTTTTACTTGTTTAGACCTAATTAAGTTTATTTGACATCAAACAAAAGTTACAAATGGAAGGATACTTGTTTTTAGTGGGTAACTACGTGTTTTTTTACGCGTTTTCTTTGAAATTGAGAGTAAGTGACTTTTTTTATGAAGAGATTACAAACTTTTTGTACTATTTTTTTGTTTCATTTATATAAGTAGGTACAGCTAAATCACCCTGGAAACCTTGGTTTTTATTAAATTAAATTTTCACCTACCTAATAATAACATATGTAAATATCAAACAATGAAGAACCTTAATTTGAAAAAAAAATAATGTATATCATTCATTGATATTTACAAATGTTAAATATTCTTTAATGTTATACAAATGTAAAAGTAAAGTCGATCTGAAAACGTTTAATTAGTAAGAATAGCAAAACAAGTGTTTTCAAAAGGAAATAAACGCCGGCGCTATACGGCGGCGAATTAAGAAAAGACTATTTATTAGCGAACTTTTTTTATGCATGAACGATTTCGAACTGTTTCAAGCAAAAATAAACCTTATACCATATCACAAGAGCACATGGTACTTCGTAGGTCTATTCGGCCATATGTTTATTTTTTACAGAAAAAAATGAAAAAAAAAATGAAAATGTTTATTTTTTTTTATTTTACAGAAAACAACTACAACTCCTTGAAGTATCCGTTGGTACCCACACTAGGTAATCCTGTATCGTGGGTACCTATTTAGCATTGACTATTTATGTCTAGTTTTCGCTTGGTTTACTTAATCACAAAATTTAAATTTTAAAAAACTAGTATAAAATGAACAAAGTATAATAAGAGATAGAGTAAAACGTTGCATTTCTTAATAATAATGGTAGTTGCCTTTATGCTAGGTGTAAGAATATTTTTTCGGTCAAGTCATAATTTAAAGAAGTGAGCCAGGAAACAATTTTTGTTTTAGCTTCTTTTACAGAGCAATGTTTTATATCGCAAGCGCTAACTACTTTATTGTAAATTACCGAATCAATGTAGGGACTAAAACGTCTGGCAAAATACAAATTGGTTTTGGGTAAGGAGACCTTGAATACTCTTCGTTTGAGTAATTTTTTGTAGTCTTTGCATGTAATTACAGATTGATGGACTTCGAGAGCTAATTTTAAAATGTATAATTGACGCACAGAAAGGACTTTACTTTCCTGATGCAACCTATCTGTTGGATATCTAAAGGGTTTCTTGAGCATAGTTTTAAGAACTGATCGTTGGGCTCTTTCTAGTTGTATAATATGTGTTTTCGCGGCACTACCCCATGATGTTAAGCAATAAGTGATCAAGGACTGACATAGGGCAAAGTATACAGACCGGAGAATTTCTATAGATGCTGAGTGTTGTCGTGAAGCGACAATTAAAAGAGAAGGAAAACCTAACCTACGATCAGCAAAACAACCAAATAGACCAAGACAATAATATATTTAAGTTTTTAAAAGAGTATTTACAATTTTATATATCAAAAATGGAGTATGAATATGAGGATGGATGATGTGATTTACAAATTATTTTTTAAAAAAAAAGGTAATAAAAAAAAGATTTATGGCGTAGCTGAGTCCGAAGATCCCAAGCGTGCTCTCAGCGCCTGGAACGAGCACGCACGGCGTAGGTGGGTAGGCGTGGGCGTCTCTAGGGGACGACCTCAGGTGAATGCGGCGATTGCAGGATCGGCGACTTCAGCCCAGACAGGAGCTTGCAGGATCCTCAGCGACTTCAGACAGCGCAGTGGCCTGCAGGATCCGGTGACTGCAGGCGGGACAGAGGTTTGTAGGTTCCGGTGATTTCGGGCGGAACAGAGGTCTGTAGGTTCCGGCGACTCCAGGTAGAGTAGAGACTTGTGGGATCTCGGCGACTTCAGGCAGAGCAACGTTTTGTAGGATCCGGCGACTTCAGGCAGAGCAACGGATCGTAGAGTCCAGTGGCTTCAGGCAGGATAGAGGCTTGCAGGATCCCGGGGCTGAGCAGCCCCGGGATAAGGCCTTTAGAAGATGCTTCCGATACGAGAACTGAAGCAAGACTGAATTTCTTCACCGATTGTTCGGCTTTTATATCTTTCTAGAGAGAACGGAAAAATTATTTAAATTAAACGCAAATTTTTTGTAAATGGTCAAGAGGAAAAAGTATTTATGTGGAATTATCGAAATAGAAACTACAGACCGGTAACAAATTTGAATATAATTTCCATGGAGACCAAATAAACATCAGCAATAGAACATGTCAAATTTTAGTTTTAGGCTTGTTATAAGAAAATGGAAAGATTTAAGTGGAAAAGGAGATATTATTGAAATAGGAAAAAAAATAGCGCAACTACCCACACAAAGCCCGAAATTGTAGAGTTACGGAAAACTAACTAAAAGATCGAAAAAAGGTAGACTTCATTGACACCAATTTTAAAGTGCTGATAATGTGGAAATACGAAGTAGAAATGATTTGTGATTGTGTTCTTATGGTTTGAAATCGTTACAGGATCCTATGGAAATAAAGGTGATGTAAAATATCCCGATTTGAAGTGAATGCAGAGAATTGAAACAGAATGAAAAAATGGATTTAAATTAATGTAAAATGATAAGTAAGTAGCATAACACTACATTTTCCCCCCGACCCTGGAAAATTTTTGACTCAGCAAAAATTTTGATATATACATTCTAAAATAAACCATAAAAACACAGCTTTGCAGAAACAGACATCACCAGTCAAAATCAGATATACTATCTCTTACATTCATCATCTGCATTCAGGTAAGGGTGGAGTTCACATTCAATGACTACCACTCTAAAAGTGTGTTTACAAAACGACATTAAGGCTTATTTAAGGAGTAGTCAACCGCTCCTGTGTGGGGAAAAAAAAATTAGTCGAAGAAACACCACTCTTAGATGTGTGTTTTCAAAAGGACATTCAGGCTTATTTAAGGAGTTGTCAACCGCTCCTAAGTGAAGATAAAAATTAAGGGAGTAGTCAGCTGCTCCCAAGTGAAGATAAAGGTAAAGAAATACCTCAAGTAAGCTTTAGTCGCTATGACTTAAGTAAAGATTAAGAACGGCCAGAGCGGTAGGGCTCAAAGCCAGAGATCAGCAACATCACCAACGAGATGTGTCTGAAATAAAAATAAAAAGTGACGATTAACCAACGAAAGTTCGAGGTCCTAAAGTAAGATGTGTTGAAGAACACTGGATCATCAAACAAACAAACAAATTAAAAGAAATAAAAATAATAAGGTGAAAATGATGGTGATATTTATACATATATACAAATTAATAGTAAATAAAAGTTAAGAAAATTTATGATTTTACATCTTTAATGTGCCACTTGCCTCTAACTCCATTAGGGTCTTCAAGCACATAGACTAGTGGTGACAGTTTAGCTATCACTTTGCACTTGATGAACTTAGGGGCAAGTTTAGCATTAAAGTATGCGCCGGCATCGCTTAAAACATGGTTTTTACGCCAAACAGTGTCTCCCACATTGAATTCTTTAAAAGACCGACGAAGATCATAGCGAGCGCTATTTTTAGCGTGAGCTATGTGAAGTTTAGTTTGAACTTTGTGAAATATAGATGAGAGGAGACCAGCATTAGACGCGTAAATATCACGAGGCATAAATACCAATTCCTCGAGGTTCTGAGTTGGAGTATAGAAGGAACCACAAGGTATTATTTCCCTACCAAAGACTAAAAAATTTGGAGTAAAACCAGTAGCTACATTTGTAGCGCTGTTCATTGCGTACTGAATCTTAGCAAGATGGTTGTCCCAGGATCTATGATCGTCTCCTACTAGAGATGCTAGAGCTGTAATAATTGTGCTATTAAACTTCTCCGTAGGATTAACCTGAGGACAATATAAAGCTGTGTGAAAAATACAAGGAACATTATAAGAATTTAAAAATGAGTGGAATTCTCGCGACTGAAATTGAACAGCGTTGTCCATTATAATAGTTTGAGGAATGCCATGAACTAGAAAAACGGAATTTTCCAAAACATTAATAATATTAGCTGAAGTAGCACGTTTAAGGGGAAAAATCATAGTATATTTAGTAAAATTGCAGTTAATCACTAGAATATACTGATTTCGTCTTCGAGTCATTGGCAATGGACCCATAAGATCTAAGGATATAGTTTGAAAAGGTCTGGAGCAAAGTTTGGGTTTACCCATAAGACCATAGGGAGAATGATTAGGGTGTTTGTAGGTTAAGCAGGTTTCACAAGTCGAGATTAATTCAGCAATGTCCTTAAACATACCAGGCCAATAGTATTTTAATGATATTTTCTTGAATGTTTTGAAGATACCAAGATGGAGTTCTGAAGGGGAACCATGGTTAGCTTCAATAAGTGCCTGTCTATCTTGAGGTAGTGGAACTTCTTTCCAAATAAAGTCATCGTTTAGACGATCGGGAGAATGGATACAGCGGTAAAGTTTGTTATCCCTGATAGTGTAGTTGGGATATGCGTCTGGATTGTTGGAACATCCGAGAAAAATTTTGTTGTAGTGTTCAAGTCGACGATCAGGTGATTCTTCAATCGTAATGGGATGTACGCCTTGAGGTGAAGTTTCTCGTGTATTAGGACGTTCTTGATTTTTATGTCTTGATAATAAATCTGGAACAACGTTATCCTTTCCTTTTTTATGTTTTATGACAAAGTTAAAGCATGATAAGCGTAAAGTCCAGCGAGCAAGTCTTCCTGATGGGTTTGATAAATTCTGAAACCATTTAAGCGCAGCATGATCAGTATATATTGTAAATTCTTTACCATTGTCTAGGTAACATCGCCAATGTTCTAATGCAGTTATTACAGCCAATGTTTCTCTTTCAGTAGTTGAGTAGTTCCGTTGATTTTTATTTAGTGCTTTACTCATGTAAGCAATCACGACTTCTTTATCATCTTGTTGTTGGGTAAGCATTGCTCCTATGCCATAATTTGATGCATCACAATGTACAGAGAAGGGTAGTTCGAAGTTAGGGCAAGCAAGGACAGGAGCAGTTACCAAGGCTTCTTTAAGTTTCTGGAAAGCAGCTGCAGCTTGTGAATTCCATAAAAATTTAGGAGCGTTCTTCCCGGAACAGGTTAGTTGGTTGAGTGGAGAGGCAATAGTGCTAAAGTTTGGAATGAATCTTCTGAACCAGCTGCAGGTGCCTATGAATCTTCGTACTTCTTTTCTGCAAGTAGGTACAGGATATTCTAAAATAGCTTTTATTTTATCTGGATCTGCACGTAAACCATACTCGTCCACAAGAAAACCAAGGTATTTCAGTTCTTTCTTGAAGAATTGACTCTTCTCAAAGTTAATAGTTAGATTGATTGGCATATGATAGTTTTTCATGAACTTTCATGAGAAGCGATATGTGTTCATCAAAAGTCTCACTAATAATAACAATGTCGTCCAGATAGCAAAATACCTTGTTCTCAAATTCAGGAGTAAACAGCATATCCATTAATCTTTGTAGAGTTGCAGGTGAGTTGGTGAGGCCAAAAGGCATTACTTTAAATCTAAACATACCTCTTCCAGGTACATAAAAGGCAGTTTTATCTTTATCCGCAGGATTCAAGGGAATTCCCCAAAATGCTTTTGCAATGTCAATGCTTGATAAGTATTTGGCATTCTTCAGGTTGTCCAAAATTTCGCTTATTAGTGGCAACTTATAAGCATCACGACGTGTAATTGAGTTAAGCTTCCTGCTGTCAACACAGAAACGCCATTCACCATTCTTCTTCGGAGTGATGAGAACTGGAGATAACCAAGGACTTTCGCATTGTTCAATGACCTTCCATCCCAGCATCTTGTCAACTTCATTAATTAACGCCTTTTGTTTTTCAGGAGACAGTCTATAACATCTTTGTTTGATTGGAAGAGAATCACCAGTATCAATCTTGTGGGTGATTAAATGTGTGCTTCCCAGGATACCTTTTTCCTCAAAAGAAATTGTTTTGAAGCGTTGGATGATGTCGTTAGCGATGTTCTTTTGGTTAGGAGTTAAATGCTCATAAGGTAAAACTTTAGTATCTTTAGTTTCGATAGCAGAACATTTAGATTCTGTAAAGTTAAGAGAAGATAAAACACTAGGTAAAAGATTAAATTTTCTCCAAAAGTCAATACCTAATATTAGCGAAGGAAATATTTCAGGGAAAACATAAGCTTTAATTAAATGAGTTTGATTATTAAAATGAACAGGTAAGTCAAAATAACCCAAGGAATTAATTTTTTGATTATTAGCAGTAGAGACAGTAATAAGATCTGACTTGAAAAGTTTGCAGCCCAGTTTAAGAATTTCCAAATGAGAATTATTACCCAGAATAGTTACTGAACTGCCAGAATCTAGTAAACCAGATAAAGTTAAGTTATAAATTTTGACATTAACGAATGGACGATTAAGATCTTGTTCCTTGGAGTAGAGTGTAGAAGAGATTTTGTAACAAGAAAAGAAGTTTTGAATTGTTTTAATCCAATTAGTCCAATCGTCGTTATCAAAGTTTAAGTTACTTTTCAAGTCAGTAGTTATTTTTTTGAACTAGTATTAGGTTTGGGAGAACAAGTAGGGCAATCTGCAGTTTTAAAACCTTTAAGACCACATTTGAAACAAATCACGAATCGTGGTTGAGTACAGGTGTTTAAAGAATGACCTTGTTTACGACAGCGAACACAAAAGGAGCTTTCTTGAGGAGCTTTGGTTTGAGAGAGACTATTAACTTGCCTAGAAGGGTATTTGTAGGATGAAGTGAATTTATTCATGAGGGGAGGAGAAGGTCTGAAGTTATTAGAAAAATCTGAAGAGTCAACTGAACTTGAAGTGGAATGCTTGTAGTTGAATTCAGAAATAAGAGGACTTTGTTGTACATTTGGTTCTTTAAATTGTTTGTCTCTGTCTAGGAATTTTTCATAGTTTTGGCAAGTAGCCAAAAGAGAGTCGATAGAGTCAATGTCTTTTAGAGCTACGAAGACAGAATAACATGGGCGAATATTCCTCAAAATAATCTCCAATTGTTCTGTTTCAGAAAGTTTCTTCGAAAGACGAGAAAACATTCCAGACATGATGGAAATATAGATGACAATAGGTTCATCTCGACCTTGAGTTCGATTCCTAATCGCTTCTAAAAGTTTGTGATCATAATCAAAACCACCAAAGTCTTTGATTAATAATGAAGAAAGTTCGTTCCACGTTAAGTTTGGATTCTGATTATATTTAAATCTGAACCAATGAAGAGCATTGTCAGTGAAAATTTCAAACGCTTGTGAAATCAACAAGTCTTTGGACAGGCCACGAGCTATACAGTATTCTTCCAGTTTTTGAAGAAAGGATCTTGGACAGCTTTTACCATTGAAGGTGTGTCTTTTCAGATCTTTGAAGACGTTGGATGGAGAAAAAGATTGAGGTGGTGGTGGAGGATACGGGGTATGGACCTGAATAGAAGTTTGAGAAACAAGAGGGAGTTCCGTGACAGTCGGGTCAACCGTAACAGTCGGGTCAACAGGAGGGTCAAGTGATGGAACGTCATTTTCAGTTGAAGGTGGAGTCAAGGATTCGAATTGTTTAGCCATAGCGTCATATTTCATCTTCAAAGTCTCGAAATTAGCTTTAAAGTCTGGATATAAGTCAGTATCTATTCGCTCTAATCTGTAAAAAACATGGTTAATAAAAGTTTCTATTAGTCGTAAATATTTGGTTTCACCTTGTAAAAATTTTTTAATTTTACAGTCCAGATAGGTCAATGTAGAATCAATTTGAGACAAGTCATCCTCGATCGGAATTGGAGAAGTCAGAATATCTTCAGGGTGAGAAATCGCAACTAAACGTAAAACTTGTTTTTTTAAAAGCAAAACAGTATTAGCTGGTTCCTCACATCTAATCTTCACTTCGTATTCAAGTTCGGCCTTGTTAAGGAATTCGTACTTAATAACCCTTTTCATTGTTATAATTACGTGTAAAGTTAAGTTTAAGAAATAAAAATATTATTAAAAATCGTACCTCTAAGTTATCTAGAATAAAAAATATTATAGTGATGAATGTAACTTAGAGTGATGAATGTAAATGAAGTGTTATTTGTAGGCCTAAATATAATCCAAATAAGTTGAAAAACTAGAAGAAGTTTTGTTTTAGAATTTTGAAGGTATGAAAAGGATGTGTAAATGAATGATGAATAGTAAGTTAAGAACAAAAGGGAAAGCAATTAAATCAAAAGGAACTAGACAAGGCGCAGTAAAGGTGAAGAATTAAGAGAGAAAGAGGACTTTTACGTTGGGCGCCAAACTGTCGTGAAGCGACAATTAAAAGAGAAAGAACCTAACCTAAGAACAGCAAAACAACAAAATAGACCAAGAAAATAATATATTATAATTTTTTAAAAGGTATTTACAATCTTATAAAAAAAATGAAATATGAAGGTGATGGATGAAATGAGATTACAATTAGGTTTATAAAAAAATAAAGGTTGGAGAATAGGACAATATAGTTTTATAGTGGAGCCTGGAGCCTCGCTGCTTTTGTAGAAGTAGGCACACGCAGAGCTTGAGGTTTCTCAGCGGCGACGGCACGCAGCGCCTGGACTGGGCACACGCAGCGTCCGGAGCCGGTGCACGTAGCGCCTGGGGTAGGTGCGCTCAGTTCTTGGAGAAGTAGTCGCCGCGCCCAGAGGTAGCGCGGGCAGTAGGGACGCAGCGCCTGGAGCCAGCAGCCTTAAGGGAGAAAGAGGACTTTTACGTTGGGCGCCAAACTGTCGTGAAGCGACAATTAAAAGAGAAGGAAAACCTAACCTACGATCAGCAAAACAACCAAATAGACCAAGACAATAATATATTTAAGTTTTTAAAAGAGTATTTACAATTTTATATATCAAAAATGGAGTATGAATATGAGGATGGATGATGTGATTTACAAATTATTTTTTAAAAAAAAAGGTAATAAAAAAAAGATTTATGGCGTAGCTGAGTCCGAAGATCCCAAGCGTGCTCTCAGCGCCTGGAACGAGCACGCACGGCGTAGGTGGGTAGGCGTGGGCGTCTCTAGGGGACGACCTCAGGTGAATGCGGCGATTGCAGGATCGGCGACTTCAGCCCAGACAGGAGCTTGCAGGATCCTCAGCGACTTCAGACAGCGCAGTGGCCTGCAGGATCCGGTGACTGCAGGCGGGACAGAGGTTTGTAGGTTCCGGTGATTTCGGGCGGAACAGAGGTCTGTAGGTTCCGGCGACTCCAGGTAGAGTAGAGACTTGTGGGATCTCGGCGACTTCAGGCAGAGCAACGTTTTGTAGGATCCGGCGACTTCAGGCAGAGCAACGGATCGTAGAGTCCAGTGGCTTCAGGCAGGATAGAGGCTTGCAGGATCCCGGGGCTGAGCGGCCCCGGGATAAGGCCTTTAGAAGATGCTTCCGATACGAGAACTGAAGCAAGACTGAATTTCTTCACCGATTGTTCGGCTTTTATATCTTTCTAGAGAGAACGGAAAAATTATTTAAATTAAACGCAAATTTTTTGTAAATGGTCAAGAGGAAAAAGTATTTATGTGGAATTATCGAAATAGAAACTACAGACCGGTAACAAATTTGAATATAATTTCCATGGAGACCAAATAAACATCAGTAATAGAACATGTCAAATTTTAGTTTTAGGCTTGTTATAAGAAAATGGAAAGATTTAAGTGGAAAAGGAGATATTATTGAAATAGGAAAAAAAATAGCGCAACTACCCACACAAAGCCCGAAATTGTAGAGTTACGGAAAACTAACTAAAAGATCGAAAAAAGGTAGACTTCATTGACACCAATTTTAAAGTGCTGATAATGTGGAAATACGAAGTAGAAATGATTTGTGATTGTGTTCTTATGGTTTGAAATCGTTACAGGATCCTATGGAAATAAAGGTGATGTAAAATATCCCGATTTGAAGTGAATGCAGAGAATTGAAACAGAATGGAAAAATGGATTTAAATTAATGTAAAATGATAAGTAAGTAGCATAACACTACAGTGTCGGAGCAGTTTCATGATGTTAATAATTTTTCTCACTCGTCCTGAAAGAGATCTTATGTGATCTTTGAAGTTTAAATTTTGATCAATCAAGATACCTAAGTATTTTGCCACGTCAGTCTTAGTCAATACCACACAGCTACAATGTTTCCGGCCATGTTCACAGGTGTGCAGTTTTAATTGGAGTATTGGGCTAGGTGCAGAAATTGCTGTTTTGTGAAAACAAACGTAGTTCGTTTTAAATGAGTTCAGCGTGAGAAGATTATTCCGCAACCACGCAGATACTCGTCTCATACCCACTTCAGCCTTCCCAAAAACTTCTGACCAGGTGGATCCTTCATATATTAAAACTGTATCGTATTCGTAACAAATTATTTCGCCTTCGACATTAGCGAATATGTCGTTTATATACATAATAAAAAGCGTAGGTCCAAGGACGCTGCCTTGTGGTACTCCAAAATTTATTGTTTCCTGACCACTGACGAAGCCACCGACTCTAACGCATTGTTTTCTATCCGTCAGGTAGCTACGAAACCAATCAATTGCTACGCCTCTTACGCCAAATTGAGATTCCAGCTTCTCTAAGAGTATTGGAATCGAGACTGTGTCAAAAGCCTTCGACAGGTCCAGAAATGCAGCAATACTGGTTTTATCAGCATCCAAATGGGAAGCTACTGTAGATGTTAACAAGTTGACAGCATCATCTGTTGACTTTCCACTTCTAAAGCCAAATTGCCTGGGTGATATTAAATTATTCGATTCAATGAACTTTGTTAGTCTTTTGTTAACCACCTTCTCAAGTAATTTGGATAATGTTGTCAGCAAAGAAATGGGACGGTAGTTTTGAGGGGTGTCTTTAGGCCCATTTTTATAAATAGGTTTAATGCATGCTTTCTTCCAGTTTTCTGGAAAAATACCAGTTGACAGACTTAGATTGAATATCGCAGTAAGAGGAGGGATGATTATGTCTTTAATTTCTTTTAAAAGAGGATTAGACAGGCCATCAATACCCGGCGCTTTATCATTTTGCAATGATAGAATAAGGGAATGTAACTCATATTCATCTGTAGGGTGCATAAAGAGTGAGTTTGTTATAAGATTTTTTGGATAAATTTTTGTCGCTAGATTTTTTTCCTCAGTTTGTAATTCGCGTAGAATACTATTTGCTAGAGTTTGTCCCACCGTTGAGAAGTAGCTATTGCACTTGTCCAAGGAGTGCTTAGCGTCTGTCGTCCCTTCAATCTTTAGTAATTCGTGAGGTTCATGTTTATATGCAGAAAAATGGCAAATGTCCTTTATTGATCTCCATAATTTTTTTGGATTATTTAAATTACTAGATAAGGTTTTGTTTTGGTATTCTATTTTGAGTTTACGTAACAAGTCATTACAAAAATTACGATAGCGAGTATATATAATTCGTTTGAGTGTGTCATGTGGATTTTCTCGCGTTTGCATGTGCAAACGGTCCTGTGTCTCATACAGCGGATTAATCCGGAAGTGATCCAAGGTTTCATATTATGTTCTTTACGTTTCAATGTTACTTTACTTGTGTACTTGCTAATTGTTTGAAATACACGAAGACAAAAAGTATTAACTGTTTTGTTGAGGTCATGAGAGTCAAATGATTCGGACCAGTCAATTTTATTAAGATCTTTTCTGATCGCATGTATGTCGTGTTTAAGCCTAACGCGATTTAGTATCATTAAGTTATGCATAGTTAATGATAGACCTAATACAGTAATATCATGATCAGTTATGTCACTACAACAGACTACACCAATAGCACCCTCAGTTTTATTTACAAAGACATGGTCAATACATGCTTCCGCTCTTGTTGGCTTTGTTATAGCAGGAAAAAGACCATGTTCTGCTGTTAAGCACAAGTATTCTAAATCTTGATTACTTGATGCGGATAACAAGTCTATATTTAAGTCACCGGCCACTACAAGATTAGTATTAGAGTTTGTATGTGTATTTAATATTGAGTAAAGAGAACACAAGAAATTGTTTGTATTTTTAAAAGAGGGGGGACGATATATTGCAAGTATGGTAATTAAATTAGAAATTTGTATTTGCAAGCAGTTGGCATCCTTAAGGTCGGGTTCCAAAACCGAAGCATTCCATTTATCCTTAATGTAAACTACAACACCGCTATTTTGGTTAACTATCGTTTTTGTATAACAGGCAGTGTAAAACTCTATTTTAGGAATGATTGAGGTGTCATTAAGCCAGCACTCAGTTAAAATAATTATATCAAAAATTGTGTCAAATCTCTTTAAGGTAGTTTGAAAATTATTAAAGTTCTTATTTAAGCTTCTTATGTTGAAATTAAGTACTTTAAAATTGTAAGCCTGCGTTAAAACGGTTCCACATTGCTCGGGTTCTTTTATTGTGTGGCAGTTTATACATAATGTTTCTAACTCATAATTATTAATCATATGACTATCGCCCGTTAAAACTATTATCTATTAGTAAAATATCATGGTTGAAGTTTATTTTAAAACCACCACACAGAAGTCTTGCTCGGCTCAGTATAACCAAGTATAGAAGTGCTTTAGAATAGAATTGCTCGCAAGAAAATTTACATTGTTTATGGCTACTAAGAACAGTAATACACCTTCGGGCTATATTTATACATACGGAACCGTTGTGAGTTTTGGAATAAGGACTCGAAAATTGCAATGCTACACTAGAAATTATGTTATTTTGAGCAACGTTATCTCTAATCTCTTTTAAATACTGACAGACTCTTATGTTAAATTTACAGTTTAACAAACATAGACAATAATTATAAACAACGACAATTACCTTATTTTTAGCAACGTGACTTATAATCACTTTTAAATAGTGCCAGATTTTTAAATAAAATATATATCTTAACAACAATAAACAAAAATAATAAAGAACGGAAATTATGTTATAATCAGCATCGTGTCTTCTAATCACTTTTAAATACTGCCAGATTTTTATGTAAAATATTATACAACTTAACAAAAATAAACAAAAATAATTAACTATGGAAACTATGTTATATTCAGCAAAATTACTTCTAATCACTTTTAAATACTGCCAGACTTTTATGTAAAATATTGTACAACTTAACAAAAATAAACAATAATAATAAACAGAAGAAATTATGTTACCTACAGCAACGTTAATTCTAAGCTTTTTTAAATACTGCCCGTCTTTTATGTAAAATATTATACAAATTAACAAAAATAAACAAAAACAATAAACAGAGGAAATTATGTTATACTCAGCAACGTTAATTCTAATCAGTTTTAAATAATGCTCGACTTTTATGTCAAATAGTATACAACATAATAAAAATAAACAAAAATAATAAACAAAGGAAATTATGTTATTTTGGGCAACGTTACTTTTAATCTCTTTTAAATAAATTATATAATTTTTTTAAAATAAACAAAGATAATGAACAAAGTTGAAGAAACAAAAAACAAATAATTTTGAAGTTTTGCTATAATAGTTATAATGCTTACCGAAGCTTTTACTGTTTGTTAGCTGTAGAAAAAATTCCAGCCAATTCATCGTGATTGCGAACAGGGTGAGCTGGTTTACCTTCATATTGTCTAACAAAAACGGTAGCATGGGAGCACCAACAATAAGAGAAGCCCATTTCTTTAGTTTTCTTTCGAGCTTCACGAAAAATCTCACGGTTGTATTTTGTCAAACGCTCGTTATAAAATATCTTTTGTGACAATCCGGGTACGTCAATATCTTTACTTGTTATGTTTCGTCTTGTTTTTGCTGCTTTAACTATTTCGTCCCGTTTAACCTTTCGTGCGAGGCGCACGACCACTGGTCTTGGAAATTTAGCTTTATTTTCCGCGCTAGTTGCAGGCTTGCCACGGGGGCCAACGCGAGTTACCCAGTCAATATCAAGGTCATCTAGCTCCACGCTCACTTTACGGGCAGCCAAGAGCGCTATGTGATGGAGGTTTTCGTTATTAGTTTCTGGTATACCGGACAGTTCAAGTTCGTTTCGCAGATAATTTTGAGCCTGCATGTTTAGTTCTTGTTGCAGATCTTTTACAGTAGCTTTTAATATTTCCGTCTGTTGCTCATGGCCTTCCAACTGTTTGATTCGGCTGTCGTTATGAGCTACAGCTGAACCCAGTTCTTCCAGTTCCAGTTCCAGTTCCATATGATAGTAATAAGACGGCAGTTCAACCATTTTAAGCAAAATTAAACAATTAGACTAACGCATTGTTTTTTTTTAACAGGAGACTTGTTTTCCAGAACTTTATTTACAACTTGAGTTTGTGAGCGATCGCAATGAGTGCTATTATTTGTTACTTATTAGACAAATTTTCCATAACATAATTTAAAACCCACAAAGTAAAAATAGTACCATATACACGTTAAAAAAAGGTTGTCAACCCATAAAAATTTCAAATTTTCAAAATATCTAGAAACGAAGCTACGTGCATGAACTACTCGCAAAATAATAAATATTTTGTTCTGGATAAATTTACCAAAAAAGCAATTTGAGCAAGTTATAACGATTTTTAAAAATACACGACTCGCGTGTCATACGCCGCACACAAAAGTAATCGATGGCACGCCTGGCGTGTGACCCGCACTGAACCGGTTAAGAGATAATAAGTATAAAGTTAAGTTAGGTTATAAATTAATGTTATATTATAAATTTAAGTTATATTATATACTTAAGTTAGGTGTTATTAAGTAGTTAAAGAACTTTTGATTTTATTTTTTATTAAGACATTAAAGTGTTGTTAATAAAAATGGCTCCCAAAGTAATTAGTGTCGCTTGAGATCACTTTACAGACAAAGGCCAACAAATGGCCGAGTGTAATATATGTAAAATACAGTTGAGTTTTAAAAGTTCTGTAGCAAACCTTAAGTAAGTTTAACTTTAACTCGTAAGTTTAGTTAGAAGGAGCGATGTTCCAGCTCCAGTGATAGCAGCCCAGACCAACCAGCAATCGTCAACCTCAATCCAACCTGCTGGAATAGTTCAACAACCTGAAGGTGAAGAACGGCCGTCCACTAACTTGGTACGATTAGTACAACCAGATTCGAGAACTATAGCTTCACATATATATATATATATATATATATATATATATATATATATATATATATATATATATATATATATATATATATAAATGTAAATCATATATATGTAAGTTATTAAGCGATTTGTTTATTATGGACTTTTAACCATTCCGTATTGTAGAAGATGAGGTTTTAGACAATTAATTCAGTCTGCTTTTCCTTTTTATGTTATTCCGAATCGTAAGTACTTTGCAAAAAATTTATTACCAAGTCGCTACGAAAGTTTGCGAACTTCAAAAATGACGGAAGTCGCAAATGATGTTGAATCGATTTCCATCACAGCGGATTTAAGGACATCAAGTACAAACGACTCGTACATGGGTATTACTGGTCATTACATCAATAAAAATGACTGCACTTTAAAACCTATCTTGTTAGATTGTGTACTTTTAGAAGGATCACATACCAGTGCCAATTTAGCTATGTAACTGTCACGAATAACAGAGGAATGGAAAGTGTCAGGAAAAATTTTGTTAGCAGTGTCAGATAACGGCGCCAATATTAAAAAAGCCATGATAGATTTAGGCTGGAATCATTTAGGTTTCTCTGCACACACGCTAAATTTAGCTGTCCAAGAAGCATTATCTGCGACACAAGAATTAGTTGATTTAATTAACCTGTTAACCGGACAAGACGCATAAATGTACGGGTAGGACATACAGAGTATGAATACGTCCTCGACTCCCTGGAACGGACCGGACCGGACGTATATTTCCGATCGGTTATGATATTAAGTCATCCATACGTGTCTCGGCATGAATAGACATGCGCATGGAATCAGTACAATTTCGCTATCGTGAGTGATAGACGTGTTTTGTGTGACCAGTGATGGGTACGTATTTACACTTACCACCTATTTTATATATCTATTTAATTAAATGCTTACAAATACATGCAATGGCTATAAAAATATTTCTATTATATATTATTTTTATTTCCAATCTTTTTATAACATTTTTTTTAGTGTTCATCAAAATGAATTGGAGCGATATCAGTGATGGTGAATTCAATGTACCGGCAAGTAAAAGAAGGAGACGTATAATGAGTTCGTCATCGGAGTCATCTAATAATGATTTTTGTTAGAGTGTATAGAGAAATTAGTTGATAACCATATCATGAACACCCACCCAAAGGCATCAACAAGCAGCTCTACACCTAAACCATCACGCATAGTGGAAAGGCATTTTCCAGAGCAAATGAAAAGTGATAGGGGAGAGTCGGACAATACCGCGCATCTGATAATTCCGCGCATCACCATAATGCAAAAACTAAACGCTTGTAGCACTGTCCAGCGTTTAAAAATCATAGTCCGAAGTGCCTACTCCTCCTCTCGCACACCACCAGTTTGCTCCGAGCAACGACGTAGTAACACTGCATCGTGAAAGTTTTTACTTGGGTTCCTTATAATTTCGCGGATACTTTTTATAAGAGGTAAGTTATCCTGTATTTATATTGTAACACATTTTTTCCTTATATTCCAATGCTTGCATATTGTAGAATTAATGCCCAAATGGATTTGAAAACATAATTAACTTTACTGTATTATTTTGAGGTTATAAAATGAAATGATCGAGTTTGTTAATTCCGCGCCGCGGTTTTATCGAACAGGGTGCGAAATTGTAAACTATGGTTTATATGGTTTTTTTGTTTTAGATGGATAAATCTGTGCAGAAAATCCAGAAAATATGAGGGCTACTTTAGAGGCTATACGGAACGGTAGCAAAATAAAGACAGCTGCTAAAAACTTTGATGTCCTGAAATACACAATTAGGGATCGATTAAGATTGGGAGAAAATTATAACCCACCTATGGGCAGAAAAGTAAATGAATACTGAAAAAGGCAAGAATGTTAAAGAGCAGAAACAAACTAAAGGAAAGTCTGTTAAAAGGAAAGTTTTGAACAGCAGCGAAAATGGTGAGGATGAAGACTATCTGAAAAACAAAAAGACAAAGCTCGCATTAGGAAGAAAGACTTAGAATCAGAGAGTCAAAGAAATGTATCAGCAGCAGTGAAGATAGTGAGGATGATATTCCCATCGCTCAATTGTGCGATGACGATGATGTGGAGAATCGTGATATTTGCGCCCTATGTCAAGAATTTGGCCGTGATAGGGAAATTTGGTTCCGTTGTTGCAGATGATCGAATTTGATACACAAGGAATGTAGCGGAAAAGACTCTCCCGAAAATTTCTTATGTGAATTTTGCATTGATTAATGCAACTTTAATTCTGCTAATAGGGATGATTGTAGGTATTGCTGAGACTGACTAGTTGTAATTTCATTCAAAGATTTACTAATTTTAATACCTAGTCATTGACAAAAAAAGTAGAAGTACATAAGGTTGACTTATATAATTTAAGTTTCTGTTATCCTTTCGTTATATTTTGTATAGTTGATTTATATAAACCGTTATGGCCTTCCAATCAAAATGTTCTAAAGTAATATCTTAACAAAAATAAAATAATATCTTAAATTGATTGTTTTCTAAGGTTACTCATAGAAATTCACGATATTATGGGCACGGTTTTATCAAACCTCGGCACGGTATTATCTAACCCGTCTGATAATACCACGCTTTGCCGTTTTTTTTAAATATCACAATAATTACTGTCTGTTTATTTTTAATTTATTTTTAAATTACTGTATGTATAGCTAAATAAATTATCTACTACTTAAACGCTTTTTGGAATCTGTTTATCAAATCCTGTTCGAATTATACTTCTAAGTTCTTAGGGGCACGGTATTATCCAACTCTCCCCTACAGGAAAAACTAAATCCCGGAAATGTCGAGTGTGTTACAAAAAAAGTGCTAGAAAAGAATCTACTTACTGGTGTCCGAACTGTAGTGTAGCATTATGTATTAATAATTGTTTTAAAATATATCACACAGAAAATGAGTTTTGAATTTTTATATGTACATATTGTGTAATTCAATTTGGTTACTTGTTTTTACTTGTTTTGTGATTCCTTTTGTACTTAAAAAATATTAATAAACTATATATATTTCATAGTTTTTCATTTATTGTATGTATAAATAAAAATATAGAAATATGAAATGAAGGTCTCCGGGCGTGACGTATTGACATGTCCTAGCGAAAGAATACGCGCCCGGTACATGTTGCATAATTTGAACGGGAACTCCCCGGTTAACAGGTTAATAAGGTGAAAACTACTGTTGCTTACTTTAAAAGATCCGCTCAAGCCTGGGAAAAATTAAAAAAAATACCAGGAACAGGCTGGAAAATCTCCTAAAAGACCTCTGCAATGTGTAAGCACGCGGTGGAATTCTTCATTCTACATGTTGCAGAGGTTCGTAGAATTAAAAGAAGAGGTTAATAGTGCGCTCTCTAACTTACACACCATTAGCATGTCCTTAACTTCAGTTGATTGGAAACTTTGTGAACACATTTGCAACATCTTAAAACCATGTGAAGAAGTTACAAGGGAAGTAAGTGCTCAAAAATATGTAACAGGAAGTTTAGTAATACCTATAACGACAGGGTTAGTTAAATCTTTAGAAAATATTAATAGTAATACATACTTCGACACCGTCCAAAAATTACAACAAGACTTGCTGGTCGCTATAAAAAATAGATTTATACATTTAGACAAAAGCGGCACATTTACTACGTTCCTGGATCCCAGATTCAAATTGTATTTTGAAGATCAGTATGTAGCTGACACTAGAAAACAAAGAATTATAGAAATGATTACAACAATTATAAATAAAGAGGATCGAAATAATCCCCAAATTCAAAACGAAGAGCAGCAGCTATCGGATCAAGCAGCAAATCCTCCACCTCAGCTTCAAATTAATGTAGTATGGCAGCATTATGCCGAAAAAATGAAAAATATACAACCCAAGAGCACGGCAACTTCTCGAGCGATTTTAGAAGTGCAAAGATATTTGGACGATAAAGTTGTGTTGCTGAGTGAGAATATATCACCACTAGAGTGGTGGGAAAAGCGGAAAGATGTATACCCGCATTTGTATGCCCTAGCACTCAAGAAGTTAAATGCAATGGCCACGAGTGTCCCCTGTGAAAGATTATTTTCCTCCTGTGGATTGTTACTTAATGACAGGAGAACGAGGCTGGGGACTCGAAAATTACAACAATTAATGTTCTTAGATCAAAATTCATAACGCTGATTTTCTCCGTATATATAAAAAATAATTATTGTTGATAGGTGATTTAAAAAAAAATAAAAAAGAACTAAAAACAGGCAAGTCTGATTACTTTGAAAAAAATTCATTGAAATCTTTTAAATACGCGAACAATCTACAATGTAGATAAATCTTTACGTTGACAGTCCTAAGCCTGTGTAAAGTATGAAGGGAATATTACAATTCATTACTGCATACGTACACGTATCGGTGGTACGCAAAGACTAAGCATACTTTAAAGTGTACCCTATTCCATCAATACCAATCTTTATGCATACTTCATGGACTAGGAGGAACAGGTATTTGGATCAAGTATTTGTACGGAATTGGACTAGGTGCACCTAGTACAAAATTTACCTAGTACGACTCATCTCTATCACCAACTATCTCGACCCCACAAAAATAGTTTCTATTAACTAGGTGGATTAACGCTAACGCTAATAAGGATTGTTTATTGGAAACAGTTAGCCAAATAATAACAGACATCTTAAACTGATTTTGGACCTGGACTTTCGATCAAACAACCAGAAGAAAAGGCAGGTACCCTACCCCACAGGATTTTTTATAGGATAAGGGTGACAAACGAGCACACAGTCCACCCGATGGTAAGTGGTTGCTGTGATCCATAGACATCTACACCTATTCTCAATAGAAAATCTAAATGCAGATACGTTGTCACCCGTGAGGACTAAGATGGAATGTCTCGTTTCCAGTAAAGTGTCTCCGGTTCTCTACACTCACCATACGAAACAGAAGCGTTGAGCTAATATTTTACGCTGGTATTCTGTGAGAACATGGTCCTTGCCCGGTTGAGCCGAACCATTCGTACTACAACTATACTACTAATATAGCTGCAACATAACTCCACCACGTAAAAAATCTTGAAGCAACACCATCAAAAACCAAAGGTAGCCGAGCACTTAAACAACTATTTCCCTGGGAAAATCAAAAACATTGATGGATGTAACGCTAAAATTAGTACTATGGTGTTATCATCTGCGACCACTTTCAAATGACTTGAAAAAGAAGATTATATTTTATGGCCGTGACAGCATTATCTATACTTATAATATAATAAAGCGGAAGAGTTTTTTTTTGTTTGTTTAAACGCGCTAATCTCTGGAACTACCAGTCCTATTTGAAAAATTCTATTTGTATATTATAGCCAGATTCATGTGGATTAGTATAGGCTATCTAGCATTAAGCTATATTACTCAGCTAGCCTTAAATATGGATAATTGTTAAGCAAGTCAGAAGAAAGAGCACTCCCGAAATGATTTATCCGCGTACGCTGGTGTTATCGTTAGGGATACGTAAATACAATGTTCTAGAAAAATATAGACCTTTACTCCGTCTAAAAAAAAGTTCACGATACCATATGTCTATTTCTTATACATAAGCCATATTTTGGTATTTTGTGATAAAAATATTGAAAATTTAAAAGTGATTTATGAGCGTTATTATTAGGCATGACCTATTCATCCTTACGAACGAGAGTTACTTCATCATCAAGACAATTTTATGAAGATAAACTTTGTTCCTTATACCATGATATTTGGACGCATAGTTTAAGAAATAATGTAAAATTAAAATAATTCAATATTTGGCTGGGCGCGCGAACGACGTTTAAATCCTAGCCGTTATAAAATGCTTGAACTAGGTCATGTCGCGCACTTCGGACACGTGATGACGCGGGTGAAACCGCGGGGCACAGCTAGTTTAAGTTATAAAAGCACCTGTTTTTATAAATACCAGAGGTTTCTACAAGGTAGAAGACATGGCCAAATTTTTGCAATGGATATAAGATAAAGCTTTCTAGTTCTTTTGGTAGTTTTACGGTTTCTAGATAAGATTTTGTCAAATTCGCCTACTTCAATATGATGAGACTGATTTATTTAATTCTAAGTATTGGACTGTGATAGGAGATACTGATTATTTCATTAGCAAAGCTATTTTTCTATAGTAATTTGCTAATAAGTGTTAACGTTTATGTTCTAATTTTCATGTTTGTCTTCTAATTAGCTACTACCTACCTACCTTCGACTGTGCCATTAAAAATTGGTTGCAAGTCTAAATAAAGTTTCAGTCATCATATGAAAGTTAATTTGATATGCGCTTACGAAGCTCGAATCGAGCAGTCGTGCCTATTAGCAATTATACAAGTGTTTAAATATTTTCAATAAAATTGTGACCTAGATAAGCTATTGGACAATTTCTGCTAAGTTGTGATTTTACAGTAGTGAATAACAAATTATATTGAAAAACCATTTGAGAGAAATCATGTCTAATACATACGAAAATAGGCCTCTCAACCGGAGCACCATTACACCTCGGAGTCCGCCCCAGCACGCCTCAAACTTCGCAGCATGATGCTGCAGACCCCATTGAATTTTCAGCCACCAGTGAAATTAAAAATGGATTGAGGATGACCACAATCGAACAGTGCTTTAATGAAGTTTGCCATATTGCCCAGGAGGAAAAACTAAAGTCTGAACAAAAGCTGAGAATCAATTCCCTATCGCGAAAGGTCGGTAATGCAGCCTCTCAGATGGCAGTATTCTACCAATCGTTGAAGCAAAAGGCTATTTTAATGTACATGTCTCTTGAAGCACTGAAAGAAAAACAAGACCTAAAGGAGTGCCTTAACGATTTCAGAAAATCTCTTATGGAAACTATTCAAGTAAGCTACGCCAAACCACCATTAGAAAAAAATGTCCTTTGCTGATATGGTCAAGACAAACAAAAATAATTACTTGCGCCCCAAAACATTCAGTTCCATTGCAATTTACCCGGAGAATAAATTAAAAACTAGTGAAGACACAAAATCTCTTGTCCGAAAAGTTATATGTCCTGAACAATTGGATTTACACGTAAGAGGACTACGTAAAAACTAAAAATGGAGGCGTTTTTATCAGTACTGAAACAAAGGACGACATTGAGAAGCTAAAAAAATTCTACTCAGCTTACATAGGCTGCACTAAAAGTATCGGGAATGGAATATTTCCACTGTTCCTGTCATATTAAAATCTCTTTAATTGAAAACTCTTTGGTTTTAAAAATCGAATACCATTTATTTATTTAAAAAAGGATTCTCGGTCTTGTCACAAGGTTTTGTCAAACTTTTTTAGTCGTTGAGAAAATGGAATTGATTTGAGAAAATTCAAGAGCGATGATTTATTATGACTTTCGAAGTGGTTTAACACAAAAAGTGTGTTGACCGGATGATTTCTGCATTTGGTGATGAAGCCCCATCCAAAACTACAATTTATCGCTGGTTTGCTGAATTTCAATGTGGACGTGTCAAGCTCAGTGATGATCCCCGTCAAGGTCGTCCAAAAACTGCAGTCACCCAAGAAAACGTTGATGCTGTGCGTAAGTTGATTGAGGAAGATCGACATGTGACATACCGCGAAATTCAGGCAACTTTAGACATTGGCATGAGTCAAATACAATTAATCTTGCATGAATAATTAGGTGTAAAAAAGTTGTTTTCCCGATGGATACCGCATTCGCTCTGTGAAGAGCAAAAAGCGGCTCGCGTTACTTGGTGCGTCAGAACTCTCGAAAGATTCCATGCAGGATCCTTAAATGCTGTATACAACATCGTATCAGGTGACGAATCCTGATATACGAACCCGAAACAATAAACCAGTCACGAGTTTGGGTGTTCGAAAATGAGTTAAAGCCAACAAAAATTGTTCGTTCACGGTGTTGCAAAAAAATGGTGGCCACGTTTGTCTCCAAAACCGGCAATGTTACAACTATTCCTCTTGAGGGACAAAGAACGGTTAATGCAGAATGGTATGCTAGCATTTGTTTGCCACAGGTCGTTTCTGAACTCCGTAAAGAGAACTGCAACCGCCGCATCATCCTCCATCACGACAATGCGACTTCTCATACCGCACACAGAACAAAAGAGTTTTTAGAGCAAGAAAATATAGAATTATTAGATCATCCGCCGTACAGCCCCGACCTAAGCCCTAATGATTTCTATACTGTCCCTAAAATAAAGAATAAATTGCGTGGACAGAGATTTTCATCACCTGAAGAAGCTGTGGACGCCTACAAAACGGCCATTTTGGAGACCCCAACTTCCGAATGGAATGGTTGCTTCAATGATTGGTTCCATCGTATGGAAAAATATGTCAAATTTCGCGGAGAATACTTCGAAAAGCAATAAATACATTTTTAAATAGTAATGTTGTGTCACTTCCTTGATTCCCGGAATTTTCAGTGTCGCCGTCGTAGTACCTCCGGTCTAAAGTTGGAAGAGCACTATAAAAGAAGACCACGGATTATTGTCTTAGGTATACCTGCCGGCATTAATGAACGAACAAAATTTATCCGATAAGCTCTTTCGGGAAACTTTTTTGTCATAAATCGGATAAAAAAGAAACACTTTCAAGCAACTTTATTTTGGAAGTGCCAGCTAGCATCAGTAAGACGCTTATCAACCAGAAGCGAGTCTTCATAAATTGAACGTCGTGCCCAGTTCGACACTTCACACTTGTGACCAGGTGCTTCAAATGTCAACAATACGGACATGCTGCAAGAACTTGCTGGGAAACCATCGACACATGTGGACATTGTGGTGAATTAAGACATCAGGCAAATGCTTGCATTAAGATAGCTGATCCATGTAAAGTGTGCAACATTTTAAAAACCAAGCAACCACAAAACAGGTGACCTTGAATGCCCGGCTAAGAAAATGACTGAAACTAGGTACATCGGTAAATCCACTGGATGCAGGTTTAATTCCATAGATTATAATGAGGGCGCCATAGATTAATTATTATGAATTTTATTCTGATTATGAAATTCTGCGACCCAAAAGTGGTGTCTTTACATATATTAGCTATGCTCATGGTTCGAAAAGTTGGTTGGATCATTGTGTAACTACACGGCAGGCATGGGCTACTGTAACCAACGTTTATGTTTTGGAAGACGTCATGTGGTCCGACCATAAGCCTTTGTGTGTTGAATGCAACATTAATTTGACCTCTAAGGCGGTGCATAATAACGTTCCATTACAGAAATGTAACGACTTGTCAAAATGGGGAAAAAGAACAGGTCTCGAAATTGAATAGAATCAGTCAACTTGAAAAAAAAGATTTGAAGGAGACACTGTATGAATATCTGATGATGTATAATTCTACTCCACATTCAGTAACAGGGAAATCACCATCGGAACTTTTCTTTAATCGTCAAAATAGAGATAAAATACCTATTTTAAAAAACATGAATAGCAAAGAAGACTATTCAGAAATTAGGGATCGGGATAAACTTCAAAAAGAAAAGGGTAAAGAATATGGAGACCGGAAGAGAAGAGCAAAAGATTCAGAATTCATAGAAGGAGATAAGGGTTATTTAAAAAACATGGAAAGAACAAACAAATTAACTGCAAATTTCAGCCCTACCCCGCACGTTGTGGAAAAATCGGTAGGCGGTGATATCACTGTGAGAAATGAAGAGACAGGACAAAGATTACGGAGAAACATTATACATTTAAAGAAAATAGAGGGAAGCTGGAACTCTATCCGTGACGAGACCACATCATCTTCTGGAGGTCTCGAAAGTGAAGATTATAACGACGCAAATTAAGTTTAATTACTTATTGATTTTGTATTGATTCGAGAAATAAGTTAATAAATAAAAAATTACTTCGGTTTAAAACTGTATTTCATTTGATTAAAATTCATTCATAAGGAAGGGATGTAGTGCTTGTATCTATTTAATAGATTCAATACACTGTCTCATATACACAAGTAGTGGGGGGTAGCACATTACTCGGTGGTTGCACTGAGTTGCGGCGGGCAGTTGCGTTGTGGAGCGCACCGAGGTAGGATGTGTACCTAGAGAGACTTGGTGTGATAGTGAGCCAGTGTTACGTATTGTGAATATTATACTATATAAGTTCTACAGCTAATTTGTATGTATTTGGAAATAACGCCTAATAATATGGTGTCAAACAGTTTAGCACAAGTTGTAGCTACGGATATCGGTCTATAATTACCACTGTCGGTCAAACTACTAGATTTACATTTAAAAACAGGACTTATTACCGTTTTTAGCATTTCTACCGGTAAATAAGCATGCTTTATGCAAGCATTGAAAAATACAGATAGGAACGCAATTACCCATGGTCCTCCAAACCGAAGATGTTCCACGCTTATATTGTCATATCCTATCGCCTTTCCTAGTTTCATCTGGCGCAAAGCATTAAAGATCATCTCTTCAGATACATGAATGTCTTTGCCATCTGCTACAGAATATTGATTATGAGAAGTACAGTGTCCTGCACTTAACGCAAGAAATTTGTCCCTAAACAAATTTGCAATCGCCAGTGTGTCCGTCAGGCCATCCACACACTCCGTAATCTTAGAACCGCTCTTAAGTAAATTTCCCGTATATTTCCAAAATTGACTAAAGTTTCTACTTAAACAAGATGCCGAAATCTTATCTAAGATTATTTGATCAGCGGAATTGTGGCAAAATCTTAACCTACTTTTAAAAATAGTTCGCGTTCTTTTCATTTGATCGAACAGCGGACCAGAAGAAGGCGCCCCAGCCGTTAACCACCCAGCTCGAACTTGCCGTGCCTTCATGTGTGCCTCGCGTACATACTCATTTCACCCCGGAACAGGCGGCCTCTGGATGACATGCTGAGACGCGCGACGTGTGGCCGCGTGAATTATACAACTAATAAAAGAGTTATACAAGCTATCTAGGTATTTGCGATGTTCAGTACACGTACAACTATAACACTTAGCAGATAAATGCCTTAACCTCTCCCAATCCAAGTTACGTATAAACTCAGAACAAAAAGAGGAATAAAATTGGGGGTCATTGTAGAAGCGTGCTCGTCGCGACCCCTGCCAGCCTTTTTCAGGGATGCAATTCTACTCAGCTGCGCATCCATGCCAACGAGGGTTAGGGCGTCCCCCCAAGGCGACGCACACCAGCTAGTCCCCGTTGGTGTGGAATGCAGCGCGCAAAGCGGCGATGGGGACCGCCACCCGTCACGCACAGCCCGACACGGCGGAAGATGGAGGACAGAGTGCAGAGTTGGCACGTGGAATGTTAGAGGAGGCATGAAAGATAAGATGAATGAGTTGATTGAAATAATGAAAGAAAGAGAATTAGATGTCGTGTGTATGTCGGAGACCAAACGGAAGGGCAGTGGTACTGAAGAGCTCCCTGGCGGGGCGTTAGCTCTATGGTCCGGAGTCCCGGAGAGCGAGAGCGCCCGCCAGGGAGTGGGGGTGCTGCTGTCGTCTCGGTTGGCCGATGTTATGACTGAATATAAGGTTGTGAACTCAAGACTTCTCTGGGTTCGCTTTAAATTGGGACTGACGAAGTTATTCCTTTTGGCTGTTTATGCGCCGGTAGCTTCGTCGTCCAGGGCTGAGCTGGAGGAGTTTTGGGAGAATGTAAGAGAAGTACTAGATTTAGCTAGGGGAAACGAAAGAATTGTTGTGTGTGGTGATTTGAATGGATGGGTTGGTACCGCTCGACCAGGGTACGAGTCGGTGCTTGGAAAGTTTGGCGATAAAAGGGTTAATGATGCTGGCAAGCTTATACTGGCGGTATGCAAGGAAAACGGTCTTCTTGTGACAAACACTATGTTTAATCACAAGAAAATCCATATGTATACTAGAGAAAGAAAGAATGAGAGAAGTATGATCGATTTGTTTCTGGTGGATAACCGACTGCGAAAACAGGTGATGGATACGCGAGTGTTCAGGGGTGCTGACCTGGGAACGGATCACTATCTAGTGATTACTAGATTTAGGGGTTTGTTCGCGGGTTGGCGCTACCGGACGGCGGTAACAGAACCACAGTCGGTCTGTCGCATCCGAAGCTGGAAGCTTCAGGAAGCGGATACTAGGGATAAATATCATGCGAGGGTAGCCGAAAAGCTTGACACCATCGATGGTAGAAATGAATGTGTGGAAAGAACATGGCAGAATTTTAGGGATGGAATGGTAAGTGCAGCGGAAGAAGTGTGTGGAACAATAAAAAGAGGCAGTAGTAAAAGAAGAGATGCATGGTGGAATGATGAAGTGAAAGAAGCTGTAGAGAAGAAGAAGAAAGCATGGTTAGACTACTTGGCCTCTAGTAATGATAAGGATATGAGAGAGAAGATGAAAGAAAGATATAAGCTGCAGAAAGTTCACACGAAAGCATTGATTGAGGAAATGCGTGAAAGGTGTAGAATGGAAGCGGACGAAAGGTTGTCGCACAACTTTAAGGAGAACTCCAAACTCTTCTGGAAAGAGGTTGAAAGGACCCGAAGTGGTGCGACGGCCTTAAGAATGAACAAAGTGCTTTCGAGAACTAATGACGTCCTCACTGAAAAATCGGACGTCATGCAGCGATGGAGCGAATTTTATAGAGAAATGTATGCGTGTGATGATCTTAGTGAGACATTTTGACTGCGGGTGCTATCGGGCGATCAGCTTGACCAGTTTAGCAAGTAAAGTTTACTCGAAGGTTTTGACACGTAGGATGCAAGAGAAATCGGAAAGATTTTTATGGGAGGCACAATGCGGATTTAGACCTGGAAGAGGATGCACGGATCAAATGTTTTCTCTCCGCATGATCACGGAAAAGCTTCTGGCTGCTAACCAGAAGATTTTCTGTGCTTTTGTGCATCTTGAGAAAGCATTAGATAAGGTTGTGAGGAAGAAAATGTGGGAACTGTTGCCGGGGTATGGTGTGGATGGTCGATTGCTAAGGGCTGTGCAGTCACTTTACTGTGACTGTAAAGCCTGTGTGCGAGTAGGGCATGACCTGTCACCCATGTTTAGCGTCCAAACGGGCGTAAAACAGGGTTGTGTCATGTCTTCCTGGCTGTTCATACTGTATCTCGACAGCTGTTTACAGAAGCTGAAAGATAGATGTTTGGGTGTGAAATTGGGTGACATAAAAGTAAATTGTCTGCTGTATGCTGATGATGCAGTGCTTATTGCACCATCAGAGGCAGAACTTCAGGCATTAGTCACGTGTATGAAAGAGGAATGTGAAATTAAAGGTCTCCGTTTGAATGCTAATAAAACTAAGGTTCTGGTATTTGAAAGGGACGAAGAGAGAACGAAGTGTAAAATATGGGTAAATCAGGAATGTCTAGAACAGGTAAATGAAATTGTATATTTGGGGAGTGCTTTTAGCCGGGATGGAAGATGTGATTTAGATGTGGACAGGCGTGTCGCTGCCGGGAACAAAGTCAATGGTGCCCTGACTGCGTTAGTCAAAAGGCAAGGCGTAGTGAAGAGTGCACGCCTTGCAATACATAACGCAGTGTTGGTACCGACTTTGTTATATGGCAGCGAAACCTGGGTGTGCCAGAAGAAGCATAAAAGCAAGTTGAATGCAGTGGAGATGCGATCTCTTCGTAAAATGTGCGGCGTTACCATGGCCGACCGAAAGCGAAACGAAGAGATTCGCAATATGGCAGGTTTGAAAGATGACCTTATCACAAAAATTGATAAGGGCGTGCTTCGATGGTTTGGGCACGTTGAGCGAATGAGTGAAGACCGAATGGTGAAGAAAATATATAGCGCGAAAGTTAATATTAAAAGATGTCGAGGTAGACCGAGACTAACTTTCGAAGACCATGTGAGCAAACTGCTCGAAGAGGGGAGGGTCAAGAGTACTCGGATACCTAGACGTGCATGTATGAAGAAGATAATGAATCTGAAAGAAGCGAAAGAGGTATGTAAGGATCGTGAAACTTGGCGATCTGTTCTCTCTGGCTACCCCGTCAGGGATTGTGCGTGAAAATAAGTTGACTGATTCTAAGTCGTTTTAATATGTCACGATTTTGGCGCTCTACTTCTCCATTCATCTGGGGCCAATACGGTATTGAACTTAACAGTTTAATATCACACTCAGCACAGAAGTTTTTAAATTCTTCACTTATAAATTGCCGCCCATTATCCGCACTAATCGAAACTGGGTAGCCAAGGCGACTAAATATCTCTTTTAGATATTTTATAATTTGTGCACTGTTGATGGTTTTAGTAATCTTGATTTCTTTGTAACGGCTGTAATAGTCAATTACTACCAAAAGATAATCGCTAGTTGGTAGTGGTCCCAATAAATCCATCGCGATGTCAACCCACGGTTCTGCTGGAAGTTCCCGCCGTTTCATGGGTACAGGTAGATTTGGCAGTCCCACAAGAGTGCACCCTTTGCAACTCTTGACCAGCATTTCGACATCTTTATCAATCTTTGGCCACCAGACTTTAGCTCTTAATCGTTCCTTCATAGACACGATTCCAGGGTGACCTTCGTGGGCTGCTACTAATACTTGTTTTCTTAATTTATTTGGAATTACAATTCTATTTCCTCTCAAGAGGATGTTGTCATAAAAACACAGTTCATCTTCAAAAATTTTAAAGGTTTGACTGACTCGTCCCACTGATTTTTATAGAGACCATTTTTTACGTTTGTTATTTCTAAGTCACTTCCAGATTGTAAAATTATATCTCGCATAGAAATAGCATGCGGTTTTGCTAATTGTACTATTTGACATAAATGGTCGACCCGTATAGGTTGTACATTTGTTTCTTTGCATAGACGTGATATATCTTATATCACGACTTATATTTTATATATAGATAGGCTTATATTTTATCTTATATCTATAGGCCTGTAATTTCAAATCCATCTTTCAACGCGAGCACACGGCTTTGACTTGGGACTAAATAGGAATTCCAATGGCTTATGGTCAGTAATTAAATCGAATTCTTTACCAAAAAGAAACGTGTTAAAATTCTCGATAGCCCAAACAAGAGCAAGGGCTTCCTTCTCTGTTTGGCTGTATTTTCGTTCACAATCTGTTAATGTCCGATTCCCATAGCCAATGATTCTGGGGCCCCTTTCATCAGTTTGTACCAAAACAGCTCCTAATCCCACAGGGCTTGCATCCGCTATAACTTGAGTCTTGTCTTTGACGTCATAATATCCTAATGTTTCTATTTTTGTTAATTTCTCTTTGAGATACTTAAACGCATGGTCCTGTTTCTCTGTCCAGTATTTTTCTATGTTAGCCTTTTTTCCTAATTTCATCCTAAGTAATTCTCTTAACGGTTCATTAATTGTAGCTAGTTTAGGAATCCATTTATTTATGTAATTTACTAATCCAAGAAAACTTTGTAACTCGTCAATTGTGTTTGGTACTCTAAATTCAGTTATGCTTTTGATATATTTAGGTAGAGGTGTTACCCCTTCTAGTGTTAATTCGTGTCCTAGAAATTTGACCTTTTGCACTTTATATAAGCATTTATCTTTATTGAGCAGGACATTATTTTCATTTAAAACACCCAATACTTGTGATAGTCGCAAATCATGTTCTTCTCCACTGCTGCCCCAAATTAAAATGTCGTCAATGAAATTAATTACCCCTTCACATTTGATTATCATTTTTTCTAAGATTTTTTGGAACAGTTCTGGTGCACATGAAACTCCAAACATAAGTCTTTTATATCTGTAAAGTCCATTAGAAGTTACAAAAGTCGTTAAATATCTGGAGTTAGGATGCAGCTCAACTTGATGGAAAGCATTTTTTATATCTAGTTTGGAAAAATACTTTGCTTTTCTTATTTTCGGCAGCAAGTGGTCCATACTAGGCAATGGGTGATTTTCTCTGAGAATTGCTGTATTAGCTCGCCTCATGTCGACACAGAGACGTATATCTCCATTATCTTTTAATATTGGTACAATAGGCGATACCCATAAAGATGGTTCATCTACTTCTTCAATAATATCCGCATCTAATAACTCCTTTATCTTCCTTTTTATATTTTCCTCGATAGGAATAGGTATTCTACGATAGGGCTGTATTACCGGTTTTATGGATTTATTTATTGGAATCTCCACTAAAATACCTTTAAACTTTGGAAACGGCTTGCTTAGTTCCTGATCAATGTGGTTAATGCCAACGCCTACTTTTAACACTCCTAATCGTATCGCTGAATCCTTTCCTAACAAATTCCTGGATCCGATTTTTATGACATAAATAGAGCAGGGGTCAGTTTTTCCATTCGTTTTAATTTCTGTTTCGAACGAACCCTTTACATCTAAAGGTATACTACTGCCATATGCTAGTAATATTTTTTTTGGTTTCTTAGTTTGATTTTTACAACTAACTTTATGTATTTTCAAATATTCCCATGCATTATCAGTCATTAAATTTGATTTACACCCTGAATCGATTAGCATTTGAAGCTCGACGCCACCTATATCACACTTTATGGTTGCATCGTCATTTACATTAAAGATATACTGAGAATCATCGTCTTCTAAAGTATTGACTGAAGAGTCCTTACGGGGCTTTTTATTTTTATTATTTCTTATGTCTTCCTCTTGCTCATGTTCTATTTTCCTTTTAAATCTATTTAACTTTGTTTTACAACATCTTTGATAGTGTCCCACTTTTCCACACCCGTGACATTTTTTTTCTTTGGCTGGACATTTTGGGTCCTGAATACTGTGTATTGCTTTTCCGCATCTTCCGCACTTAAAATTTCCTGACCTCAATTCAGTTTTTACCCATTTCGAAGTATCCTTGCTCTTACTTGTGACTGAATTTATCTCGCTGGTCTTTTCTTTCCGTTCATAGCTTTCTAATTGATGATTTACTGCCTCTAATGTTTTTGCTTCTATAACGACCTTGTCTAATGTCACATCATCCCCCATTGTTAAAATCTTTTTCCTGAGCTCTACTGACGCACATCTTTCTATTATTTGATCGATAATGTAGTCATCAGGCTTATCAAATTTGCATTTTTTAGCTTGATCTCTCAATTTTAAAAGAAACCTTTCAAAATTTTCACAGTCTTCTTGTTTAATCGAACGAAAAATATGTCTCTCATAAGTTTTATTTTGTTTAGGGGGGAAATAGTTATCGAGCTTTTTTATGGCTAATTCAAAATTATCTACTCCCTCTTGCACTGCGCTGGTATCTGGCAAGTTGTAAAATATATCCTGAAGCCCGGTTCCGCCTGACAATAACAAAGTTGCTCTCTTTTTTATTGGGCATTGTATATCGGCTGCTTCGAGATAAATCTTTAAAGACCTTTTCCATTTCTCCCATCGCAAGCCTACTGACGTGCTGTCTCCCTCGAGCTCTAATTTTTCCGGTGACGGTAATAAATTTGACATTTCGAATCCTTGTCAACCTGAAAATAAATGCAGTTTAAAGCATTCTATTTCCAATTTAATGGAAACCAATATCCCCAATTTAATGGAAACAAATATCCCCAATTTAATGGAAACCAATATCTCCAATTTAATGGAAACCAATATCTCCAATTTAATGGAAACCAATATCTCCAATTTAATGGAAACCAATATCTCCAATTTAATGGAAACCAATATCTCCAATTTAATGGAAACCAATATCTCCAATTTAATGGAAACCAATATCTCCAATTTAATGGAAACCAATATCTCCAATTTAATGAAACCAATATCGCCAATTTAGTGGAAACCAATAACTCCAATTTAATGGAAACCAATATTTCCAATTTAATGAAAACTAAATGAGTGAGGTGATTGTATTATGTTTTTTTTATGATCTAAGTACCCTATTATTTTAATTCACAGACTCAAAATATGGTTTATAATTCGGCACAAATTAAATAGTTTTTTTTTCAAGTTCATATATAATAAATCCTTCCATTTTAGTCTTAAATAAGCAAAATTACATAGCTCAGCTTTAATTTATACTTAAATGAATATATGATTCTAAAGTTGTACAAGCCAGAAGAAATTCTTAGTAATATTGAATATTTTATTCGTTCACTCTTTTTTGGTAGAAAATATTAAAAAGGGTCTTTAGTTCTACATAACTGTTTAGTCTTACTTTATGCTTATTTATGAAATATTTACCATTGACTGTACACTATGTATTTAGCTCATTTTAAGTAATATAAACTCAATGTTGTTTTTAGAAAACAAGGGGTTAGTATTTTTTTTTTACTTACCGTTTTTGTCCTCGTCGCCACTTGTAGAACTTATATAGTATAATATTCACAATACGTAACACTGGCTCACTATCACACCAAGTCTCTCTAGGTACACGTCCTACCTCGGTGCGCTCCACAACGCAACTGCCCGCCGCAACTCAGTGCAACCACCGAGTAACGTGCTACCCCCCACTACTTGTGTATATGAGACAGTGTATTGAATCTATTAAATAGATACAAACACTACATTAGCGATGCTCAATTTGGATTTAAAAAAGATAGTTCTACGGATGCGGCGATTTTTACTTTAAAGCAAACCGTTAGTTATTATAATAAGCGGAAAACAAATATTTATGCATGTTTCTTGGACTTAAGTAGGGCTTTTGACAGAGTCAGTTATGATATACTTTGGAGGAAGTTACGTGATACGGGAGTGCCGTCATTATGTATTAACATATTGATCGCATGGTATAGTAGGCAAATTAATGTAGTAAAGTGGCGTGATACATATTCTGAGGAATTTCTCCTACAATGCGGCGTGAGGCAGGGAGGGCTAACATCGCCTATGCTTTTTAATCTGTATGTTAATCAGCTGATTGAGGAGCTTAGAAGCACCAGACTGGGTTGCCACATTGGTTCTGAATGCTTTAATAACTTGAGTTATGCTGATGATATGGTGCTGCTGAGTCCCTCGATAGGTGCGCTGCGTGCACTACTCCAGATATGTGAGAAATATGCGATGGATCATAACCTATTGTACAACACCAACAAGTCTGTTTGTTTGCTTTTTAAGAGTGGTAGGGTTCAACCTCATATCTCCCCATTGTATTTGTGTAATTCACAATTAGAGTGGGTAACGACGTTTAAATACCTGGGTCATATTGTTACTCAGGATCTGTGTGATGGTTCCGATATGGACCGCGAGCGACGTTCCTTGTCAGTGCGTGCCAACATGATAGCTAGACGCTTTCAAAAGTGTTCTTATACCTCAAAGTTGGCGTTGTTTTCAGCTTACTGTCAGCCACTTTACACTCCTCAGCTGTGGACGAATTACACTAAAGAGGAATATCGCAGACTGAAGGTGCAGTATAATGATTCGTTCCGCGTGTTGTTCCGTCAGCCACGATACTGTAGCACGTCCCAGATGTTCGCAGAGGCCCGTGTCGTTGGTTAGGATGCGTTGATCCGTCACCGTATCGCGTGATTTAGAAGTTTTGTTTTTGGGTCGCAGAATAATCTCATCAAACTTATTTGTAATATTTATGCATGTAGTGAAATTTTTAGTAGGTGGTCAAATTTATTAAAATCTTAATAATAAAATGTAATAATATCATTGATTAACCAATAATTATAATTAAAATTTAAGGTATAGTGTAATAAAAAATAATTTTAATTTTATAATGGATCTGTGTTGTCTGTATCAAATAAATTATTATTATTATTATTATTAATGATAAGTCATCGCGCACTCTGACTAGATACCGCGCTACCTGCATGTAACAGCTCCGTGAATGCGGCATCTCAATATTGTAGTGTATATAAGACAATTGCAAGGATGTATTTTTAACAGTGGTAGAGCCACGCGGCAGCTTTTGATGTCGCACGGATGGGCCGGCTCAAACCGGGGTAGTACCACGACCTCACAGAATACCAGCGTGAAGTAGAGGTTTACCTCTGCGTTTCGCTTGGTGAGTGCAGGTGGCCGGAGGCTTTTTTTACTGGAAATGAGGCATTCCATCTTAGTCCTCACGGGTGATAACGCATCTGAATTTTGATTTGCAAACGAGGATAGATGTAGATGTCTATAGGCCGCAGCAACCACTTACCATCAGGTGGACTGTGTGCTCGTTTGTCACTCTTATCCTATAAAAAAAATGCTAGTGTGCGTGAGAAATTGTATATGCCAGCAGCTTAACTATTACCCGATTAACGGGAAAATTTATTTTATGGTAGGGCTTAGTAAATGAGTTCATAGTTATGAATGTATTCCAGAAATACTTATAATGAATAGTTTATTAATAACGAACGTACAATATATTTCTGTATATTATGTATAGGTTTTTTTCAAAGTTAATATTTTCAAAGTTAATAATGACATATAAATGATAAGGCCTAATTTTTATCAGTTTAATTTTTTTATTTACATGTCTAACTAATATTCACATATTATTAAAAAAAATAGTGATATATATGATATAACCAAAATAGTGCTTTCTATTTCTATTCTACGCGTCAATATGAACAACTTTTACTAAAGATAGACGGAAATTAGGGCATTTGAGCAATACTATATAAATAAACATTAAATAATATAAAATTAGGTTTTATTATAATAAGTTATATATATTATAGTACAAACTATAGTAACAATAAATTCGCATGTAAAATCTCAGCCACGGGGAACTTTATTTTGTATACGCAGCAAGACTGAATGGCGTCATTCTTATTTTGTGACTTATTTATGGCTCGTGTTATTTTATGTTGAAATTTGGAAATTGCATGATAGTTACTGACACTATGTGATCCCAGTGTCTTTCTTATACTATTATTTTTACACAGTTTCACTACGTAAACTGGTATTTTACTTCGGATTATCATCAAAATTTAATAAAACATTCAGTACGTCCAACTCACACGTTGTCTGCAACGCGACTGGCTCGGGTACGCTGATTTCGGCGTAGTATTTGTTGCCGCATTTTACAAGAGCGCCTAGATCTAGCCAGAGCGCGCGATGACTTATCATTAATCTATGGAGGGCGCCTAAGAGCGCCACCGTTCATCTTAATTTTATTGCCTTAATTTAAATTAGTTTATATCATTTTTTCTTTATTTTTTATATAATTAATAGAATCAGGCGTTACTTTGTGGAAGTCCATTATATTAAAGTTGGTTAAAAATTACTTCGCGTATATTCGCTCGATAAAATAAAATGTGTCTTACCTAGTTTAAAGTGCACCGCCCGCCTTCCCTCAATTGCGTGCACTATCACTGTTACGGCCTACGGCTGCCCCTACAAGAGTCAAATCTTCCGGGGCCCATTCAGCAGAAGACTTCACGAGCAGACGCAGGTCGGGCCTCAATATGGCCACGTGGAAATCTCTAATTACAATAAACTATATGGGAGAAAGCTAGAAACCAAAAGTACTTACCTGTATCAGGAGCTAACTTCGCTCCAAGGCTTGGGCAGGCCGTGAGTGTGTGTAATGGTAGATAGCGAGTCGTGTACAGTGATGTGTAAATGTGTGGGGCCTTGGCAAGCATAGGTGACCAGCAACGGCCGAGTTCCAGGCTGCTCTAACATACTGCATCGCTCCAGACTGCTCCAGCGCCGGACCACTTCTTTCTTCACTGTCACTAACTGTCTCTTAGCTTCATTGTACATTTAACTAACTTCAATTCGCCTAATTCCACACTCATCGCAGAATCGAACACGTGATACTCGACACGGCAAGGACAGTAGTAGGGATTCAACGATATATCGGAAAACCGATAAATATCGATATATCGACACCTAAAAATATCGATAGTATTCGATATCGATGATATAGCGATATCGATAATTCAATATCGTAAAAAACGCGATATATCGAACAGGACATATCGAAACAAAATATTGAAAACCAGCACAAATTAAAATATTCACAAAACCGGGTAAAATGCTATTACTGGCATGGCAACACTGACTGACTGACTGATAACTGGGCCCTATCCACCCCCATGACGATCTGTCTCGGCACAATGTATTTATTTTATTTCCCTAGATTTTAAGCAAACCGTTGTACTACCACTGTAACTAACCCTTGTTATTATTATTGTGTTACTAACCCACATATGGATTTTAATTATCTGAAATAAAGAATTTATTATATTATTATTACTGACTGTGTTACAAAGTGATTCTGTTCTCTAATCTATGGTAAGTGTGTAAGTCTGTGGCTGTGGTAGACTTGAGTAGGCTGAGCTGAGCTGTCATTGATTGTTATTTTTGCATTTATTTACTGCTAATTTAAATATGAAAAGAAGTAAATTGTGGTCTTATTTCAAAAAAGAAGGAGACGGTAATGTTATTTGCACTATTTGTAACAAACGAGTTAAAACTTCTGGAAATACAAGCAATCTAGCATCACATATGAAACACAAACATCCAGAAGATTGTGATGTGGACGATAAATCCTTGGATAAATCACAACGGTATGTCGCTAGTTTCTCAGTTAATAAACACAAAATACTATGAATATACAATTTAATATAATTTAGGTTACATTTGATGGAAATATTTAAAACAAATTTTTAAGTTATCATTCGTTTTATCTTTAGTATTATGTGGACTATCGACGATTGAATATATCAATATCGGTATAAGCGGATACATAACGCGAATATATAAACGCATATATTCTTTTTTTTTGACAAAATATACCTAAGCATGCAAATGGTTGTATAAGACAAAAACAATTATATATTTAGTCTAGCAAAATAAAAATAAGTATCGTTGTTTTTTTTTCTTTTTCAGTAAGTTGACTGAATGTGGTGGTACTTCTTCTAGTTTGTCTAGAAGTGCTGGAGTCAGCGTTAATCTTCAAACAACGGACGAAAGTGCTAAACCCCCTGAAACGTCAGTTGATACTGTTGAAGCTTCTTGTTCGTCTGCTGTGGTTGTGTTCCCTACAACTAAGCCCGCTACTCCTAATACATCTGCAAACACTCCAAAAATAAAACAGGCTTTTGAAAATGTGTATCAATATTCTAAAGGTGGTGCAAAATACGACCGGATAACAGATGCTATTGCGTATTTTATTGCAGTTGATAACAGGCCGTTTTATGCGGTTGAAGGAAAAGGTTTTCGATATTTGATTAAGGAACTAGCCCCTTTGTATAAAGTGCCTTGTCGGGAAACAATTAAAGCAAAGATTGATAAAAAGTATGACACATTATCAAAATTTGTGGCGGATAAATTGAAAAATGTGGATTACTTTAGTTTGACTACAGACATTTGGACAGAGACATTGACTAACACTGGTTATCTGAGACTTACTGTTCATTTTTTGCAACAGAATGAATTACAATCTGTGACTATTGGAATTTTCGAATTAGAAGAAAGTCATACTGGCGAGTACATTGGACAACAATTGACAGGAATATTAAGAAGTTGGAATATAGATACTGAAAAAGTTATGGCTTTCGTTACAGGTTCTGGTGCAAATATGGTTAAAGCAATAAGAGACGTTTGGGGCACACAAACACATCCCATGTTTTGCTCACATGATAAATAGAGTTGCTGAAGAGGCCATAAGAAAAACTTCCGGACTGAGTGATATAATAGAGCATGTTAGGAATATAGTAAATTACGTAAAAAAGAGACAAGACATGACATTGGAATTAAAAAGAAAGCAAATAGAAAGTAAAATACCCGATGAAAAAGCTCTTAAAGTGATACTTGATGTAAAAACGAGATGGAATTCCATGTACTATATGCTTGAACGATTTTTGGATTTGGCGCCATATATAAGTGACATAATTTTTTGTAAAATAGATGCACCTACAATGTTGACAGCAGTTCAGCTCAACACTATAAAAGATGTTGCTTATGTTATGCGTCCACTGGAAGCTATGACAAGAGAGGCTTCTGCCGAACGTTACGTCACCATTTCTAAAATTGTACCCATGGTGAGTTGTGCAATTGACCAATACAAGGAATTGGGGGTGACTTCGACTATTGCTGACGAATTGAAGAGAAATATAACGCTGGAGATAGAAAAGCGTTTCGGCCATCTTGAATACAACATGTTGTTAGCCGTTTCTACATTGCTAGACCCGCGTTTCAAGAACTTGCATTTTAAAAAATCGGAAGCTTGTGCGAAAGCAATGTCTCGAATTAGAAAATTCATTTCTGAATATAAATCTGCCGCAACGGCTTCGTCAACTTCTTCAGAAGATGAAGAAAAAGTTGAATTTGATTTTTGGAAGTACCACAAATCTTTGGCTCACACGCAGATAAAAAGAAAAAAAAAACTGACGGTGACGATGAACTCACGATATATCTCTCTGTCCCTGTAAATACTTTAAAAGTAAATGTTCTTGAAACATGGCAAGAGATGCAGGGTGTATATCCGAATCTTTTTAAAGTGGCAATGTGTCATCTACCGATTGTAGCAACAAGTGTTCCATCAGAACGTCTTTTTCGAAGGCAGGAGCTACTATAACCCAGAGCCGAAACCGGCTACATGGAAGCAGACTTTCTAAGTTATTATTTTTAAGTTCAATAACTGGTACAAAATACTGGAATTAATTTTTTTTTAAATTATAACGGGTGTTTTTTTAAGCTAGATAGAACTTTAAATTGTAAAAAGTAACACAAAAAATTAAATTTTGATGAAATATTTTTTTTTATCGTTTCAGTATACTCTGACAAATCATCATGAATAGACTCACGCTTGAACAACGCTACGAAATTATCCAAATTTACTTTGAAAATCAGTCGTCGATTCGCGCAACTTATAGACGACTTCGTCATTTTTATGGCGTACATAATCGTCCATCTGAACAAGCCATTCGTCGAACTGTGGATAGATTTCGTACCACATACTCTCTAGAGGATGCAATAACACCAACACGTCGAAGGAATGTGCGTACTGAAGAGAATATCGCCGCTGTAAACGAAAGTGTGGAAGAAGATCCAAATTTATCGATTCGTCGTCGGTCGCAGGAATTGGGGCTCTGTCCGTCCACTACGTGGAAAATTTTGCGCAAAGATCTAGGCCTACACCCGTATAAGATCCAGCTGGTGCAGGAATTGAAGCCACGAGACCATTATATGCGTCGTTCTTTCGCCGATTGGGCTCTAGAGCAGTTGGCAACTGACCCGTTGTTTTATCGCAAAATTGTGTTCAGCGATGAGGCGCATTTTTGGCTTAACGGGTTTGTTAATAAGCAAAATTGCCGCATATGGAGCGAGACCAATCCACAAGAGACCCTACAGACTCCATTACATCCAGAAAAATGCACCGTTTGGTGCGGTTTTCACGCTGGTGGCATCATCGGACCTTATTTCTTCAAAAATGAGGCCGGAGCTCGCGTTACGGTCAATGGAGATCGTTACCGCACCATGATCAATGATTTTTTGTTTGAAAATATGGATGACATTGATCCGGAGGAGATGTGGTTTCAACAGGATGGCGCTACGTGCCATACGGCGAACGCAACCATCGACTTATTGAAATCAAAATTTGGCGATAAGTTGATTTCGAGAAATGGACCTGTCAATTGGCCTCCAAGGTCGTGCGATTTGACACCTCTCGATTATTTCCTGTGGGGCTACGTGAAGTCACTGGTTTATGCTGACAAACCAGCAACAATTGACGCCTTGGAGGCCAGCATTGTTCGTGTTATTCGTGACATACGGCCAGCAGTGCTCGAAAAAGTGTCCCAAAATTGGACGTCCAGAATGCGCTTCGTCAAGAACAGCCGCGATGCCCATATGCCCGAAATCATTTTCAAATGTTAATGTCACGTATTGATCTTTCGAATAAAAAAAAAAATTGATTACAATTTAATTTTTTGTGTTATTTTTTACAATTTCAAGTTCTATCGGGCTTAAAAAAACAGCCCTTATATTAAAATAATACATTTTTTATTTCCAAATTTTCGTTTTATTAACCTTAAAAAAAAGGAAAATATCGATATATCGGCGTACTTGACCGATATATAAATATCAACTTCATTCAATATATATCGATATTTTTAAAAACTTTGCATCGCTAGACAGTAGCACAAAATTCGATATTCAATGTCCCGGATTCACTTATCACAAGTTATAACGATATCCTGACAATTAACCGGGAGGAGCTCTCAAACAAGGAATGCGCGGCTCGAATCCTAGACCGTATATCTCCTCGACGTGCGTACACTATTCCGCACTCTCGCCCGAGTTAAATATCGCACAATTCACATATCTACGTGAAGGAACACGCACTTCATCTAGCTAATATGCACAATTACTTTCAACGAAGTTACTTAAGCCGTAAAACCCCATTAAGGCCTCTTGTACAGGAACTTAAACCCGATACCACCAAATCCGAGGCGGTTTTCACGAAACCCAATTACGTAGCGAAGCCACGCGCCCAAAATTCAAATTCTAGACCCTAATCAATCAAAAACCGGACTCGCGCGAACTTCTGCAGCGCTAGCCGAAACACTCGTCTTAACCGGGTCGCTGCTAGCAAGCCACTCCTCTCGCCCACGAGCGTCACACGCTGGGAAGCTGCCTACCCTTCCCCCTCCCCGCAACGCGCGTGACACCTCGTGCCATCGGGCGACTCACGAAGTCGAACGTGATTGGATGACCTTCAACATGACCAAATTTAGGCGTAAACAATCACCGTCACCACTAATCCCAGCACCACTACTCACCACTACACTAGGAAAGACACACCACTGACTACAATACGACACGTGTTTCGCCTCTACACGAGGCATTTTCAGGTAATTTAGACTGCGGTGGCTGACCGCTGAGCTTTGTTTTACCAACTTTATTTGTTATATTTTTTACTCCTGTTATTAAGTTAGTACTTATTAAGAAAAATAATATGGATAAGTTAAGTAATGAAATCGATGCTGTTTGTTTATCAGTGACAAAAACATGTAAAATTGATACGTGCAAGGAATATTTCTTCAAGGCCGCAAACTATCTTACTATTTTAACACAGAACATTCGTAGTATAAATAAAATATGGATAATTTATAGAAATAATATATATATACTCCTTCGAAGATTGGACACTGAATGCGACGTTATCATACTAACAGAATGCTGGCTATCTAAAAGCCAAAACAACTTGCCATCACTGCCAAGGATATAATACTTTTAGTAGTAAAACTGTATAATAACCAAAATGATTATTAGTCTTTGCGAAAAAAAATATAAACATATCAGTCGAAGAACCTGATATGCTAGATTGTAGTAATTAGTAAAAGTGAGCCATGAAACTTTTCCTCCTTAACTCCTTGCTGTTTACAGTCCTTGTGGTTTTAAACAAATATACAATTTTATCACGTCATTATAAGATACACTTAGGCAACTGTCGCCATTCAAAGATATACTGTTAACGGGTGATATGAATATAGATCTCAACCCTGAAGGCAGTCATGGCGGAGCAACAGACTACCTCAATATCTGTGCATGCTAGGGCCTGCTTCCAGCACATTTGCTCCCCACTCATCTAAGGTGGTTCCTGTTTAGACCACACTTTACTAAAAACTAAGTTACCATCTATAATCCTTGTTACCAATCCTATAGTAACCGATCATAGTGCCGTCATTCTTAGCTTAAGCTTTAAAATACCTAAAACGAAATGTAAATACTGCATTCCTAAAACTAATATGAAAACCCTTGAACATACAATTCAAAACATTAACTTTAGCCCAGATTATCAAACCGATGACGTAAACATTTCTTTGCCTTACTTAACAAATAACGTACGAAATGCCATCGTTTGCAATACTTCGTAAACCACAGTAGTTCAAAAAATAATAAGTTAAGGCCTTGGATTACACCCGGTCTAATTAGGTGCATGAAACTCAGTTTAAATAGTGACAAACTACACCTGATGGCAAAATCTTCTTCAGATAATTCCGTCTTACAATTTTCATATAAAAGATATAGGAATTTTTGTAACAATTTATTAAAAAAGTTGAAGCATAATTATCTTATAAACTTACTGGAAGAGTCTGGCAGAGATAATAAAAAGATTTGGCGCCATGTAAAAGATATTGCATTTATATCCAAACAGCATGAATCTTCGGCAGAATTATTACAAAATATATATCTTGCTGAACAGATAATTAACAATTCTAACAATAATCATGAATAGAGGGTAACAACGCGTGACAATTTGCGGGGTGAGGGGATGTTATGCCGCGTCCACTTTACACTATCTACATCTACCGATAAATAGTTAAACTACTCGAACCTCCATATCGATGTTGCAATGTTGTTTAGCTACCTTGACGATAGATGGCGGCCTGTTCACAGAATGATTTTAAACTATAAAAATAATATTTAAGCGATTCAAATTTCTTTATATCTGAATGCAAAACAAATTTCAGCACCTTCGTATGATTATTTTACCAATACTGAGCTCTACGTACGTCTTTATATTTTTAGTTCATATGACACAAAGTGTCGCCATCTAGTGTCGAATATATTTAATTAATTAATACACCGATTTAGGATTTTCGACACATAAGCGCACAGGACGAACGCTGACAGTATAATACTTCACAGTGCACAGTACATGAGTTGGCCAACAATTATTGCACGACCATTAGTAGTGGCCAACAATTATTGCACGACCCTTAGTAGGCCATGTATATATGAATCTATATGTATGTATAGCTAATAACGAATTCTTATCGTTATCACTTATCGCATTCCGTATGCTCTTCATACGTACGTGACACATGAATCTAAGTTATAACAAACAACATTACATTTAATTAGTATTACGTAGCTCATTACTACGTAATGCATGACGTATTTAATTCAAAGCTTATCTTTAGCAAATAAATGCACAATAAAATAAAAGACGATCTATTTCATAGAAACTGACTGATAATTTTAGGAAACATTGCACCGCGTCGCCAATCCAATGTCTTATGTGTTACTTTTTATAAGAGAAAGAAAAAAGGCCGGCAACGCACCGGTGAATGATCCCAAGGGGCGCACAGAGCGCCCCAAAAAAAAAAACGCGGAAGGAAGAAGAAGAAGGCAACCTCCCAAGTAGCTCAAGTGGGAGGTACGTCAACTCCTCTTCCCCCACCCATCACCACCACACAGCAATGAAAACCACAACCGCGATACACAACTTTTCCCCCTATTTCAAGCCAGAAAGAGCTAATTGTAACCCCAACCCCGAGAACCACGCCCACCAAAAAGGCCCATAACAGTCACATCCCAACCCCAGCCCCAGGCACCAACCATCATCGAGGAGGCCCTCGCTCAACTGGTGAGAATGGTAATCAGGATCCTAGGAGAGGTCTTGACTGCCATGACCACCGGTACCAACCCCCTTGCGGACATACTCAGTGCCTTAGCCCAGTTAACCACCGTCAGCAGGCCACCAACTTAGGATGTGCTACTGGAACCCCGGCGGCATCTCAGGGAAGCTCGCCGACCTAAGAACAATGGTTGGCAGCACAATATCCAAATTGTGCTGCTGGGGGAAACCAAGCTGCGTCCCTCTGCTCAACTAAAGCTCCCCAACTTCTCCGTGTACAGACACGACGAGATCTCCCCGAAAGGTGTCGCGTACAGAGGTACCGCGGCCCTTGTGAGGAGGGACGTCATGCACGAAGAAGTTGGCACCAATACAGAATTCATATCCACGAGGACTAAGGGGATAAGGTTGAAGGTGGGGACCAAGATGCAAGGATTTTCGCCGCCTATAGACCTCCCGGCACCTCGTTTGCCCCCCAGGATATAAGAGCTATCCTTAATTCAACCATACCTGCAATTATCACCGGAGACCTTAATGCGAAACATCTCACTTGGAGCTCCGCGTTAATAACACCACCAGGAAGAAAGCTATATGACGACGCCGAGGAGTGGGCGTACGAGGTGCTGGGCCCAGATGAGCCAACCCATATCCCCGCCAAACACCAACCCGATGTCCTAGACATAGTGCTGTGCCATCTATTGCCGTTCCCAATACGATTGGAAGTGCTGTACGACTTAAATACGCAGCACCTCCCCGTGCTGATTACTATCGACACCAGTGCGGATGCCGTAGTGCCCAGAAGTCTCCGAATAAAGACCAACTGAACGCGTTTCCGCAGTGCGCTGGAGGAATTCCAACTCTGCATCTCTATTACCACCCATGAAGATGTGAAGACAGCGGCCCTACATCTTCACAATACTATAAAATATCAATTACAACTCCATTCCCACCTTGTCTCCATGGGGCGCGGGAAGGAGGAACTTCCACGCAAGCTGCACACTCAACTGTCCGAGAAGCGGAAGCTGAGGAGGTTCTGGGCACGAACATGATGCCCACGGCTTAAAACGAAACTCCCTGACGGAAGAGTTGTCGGAAGCAATGAGAGCGTACAGGGGGGAGGCATGGGAGAGGCGACTTGACGAAGCCTCGGAGACACCCGCCTCCCTGCATCTCAACCGGCAGCTCACCAAGACATCAATACCTGTCTGCCCACTGGTGGACAGCACGGGGAACTGAATCTACGACTCCCAAAAGAGGGCGGAACTGATGGCACAGCACCTTGAGCAGCAGTTCATACCTAACAGCGTAGCAGAGGGGTACGCAGACCACGTAAATAGTATAATAAACCGCGTACAGGAATACCTCAACGAAATATAGGAATACCTAATCGAACCCAGCGCCGCCCCTGAGGGACAATGACTTCATCTCACCAGCGGATGTAAGGCGCACCATCATGCGCCTACCCACCCGTAAAGTGCCGGGTTACGACGGCATTACCACCACAGCCATCAAGCAGCTGCCCAGAAGGGTAATAGTGGCACTCACCAGGTTATACAACAGCATCCTGAGAACTGGCCACTTCCCGACCATCTGGAAGCAGGGCAAAATTATCGTACTGCCGAAGCCCGGAAAAGACAGGAAGTTGCTGGCCAGCTACCGCCCCATAACGCTATTGCCGCATGTAGCAAAACTTTTCGAAAAGCTAACCCTGAAGAGAGTTCTGCCACATGTCGCTCTGCGCGAGGAGCAATTAGGCTTCCGCAGGGGACATTCCACAACATCTCAGCTGGCCCGCGTGCTGCACTATCTTGCGGCCGAATATAATTTCGGCCGCATCTGTGTGGGGGTCCTTCTCGACATGGAGAAGACCTTCGACAGGGTGTGGCACGCAGGGCTAGTCTACAAACTCATCGAACATACCACCTTGCCGCCAATGCTTGTGTGGCTAATAGCGTCTTTCCTGGAGGGGCGGAGCTTCCATATCAACCTGGAAGGGGCTGTCTCGGCGGCACGACCGATTTTAGCGGGAGTGCCACATGGCAGCTGTCTATCACCGCACCTGTACGCGGTTTAGATCAACGACATCCCCACCCTCCAAGGCCATCTGGAGGAGTGAGAAGATGACGTTGTACTAGCTTTGTATGCCGACGACAGTGCGTACTTCGCGTCATCACGTCGGGTGGATATAGCTGCCAGGAAGTTGCAGCGGCTACTCGACCTTTTGCCTGAGTGGTTGGACAAATGGAGGCTGGCGGTCAACGTCGGGAAGACTACCGCCTTCGTGACCAGGCTGATCAGAACACCACCAACTCTGCAACTCCGCGGGCAGGATGTGGGTTGGAGTAGAACCATCACGTACCTAGGATGCTAGATCGCTCGCTGCGCATAACCCAAATGGTCGATCACGTAGTGAGACAGGCCAGAGCTGCGCGAGCGAAACTATACCCTATACTGGCATCCAAACTTCTAACTAAAACCAAAATCGGTATCTACAAAACCTACGTCCGCTCGCGGCTGACCTACACAGCACCAGCCTGGTACGCGTTGACCTCAGCCACTCAGCGCAAGAGGTTGCCGGCCCAGCAAAATCTTGCGCTTTGGGTGATCGTGGGAGGAGGTCGTTACGTCAAGAATGACGTCATCGCACGCGACCTCAAGGTCGAGACCATCCAAGAATTCGTGGTCCGTACTGCGAGACGGTATATTCCACCGCGCAGATAACGGGTCACATCCACATCTTCAAAATTTAGCACCGTTCCATGCCCGCCCGTGGTAGCTCAGATGGTTAGCGTTCGCTTGAAGCTTCACAGTACTCGAGCAACCCGGGTTCGATCCCCGCCGGCACCAATGAAATTGTTAATTACAATTTTAAGTGCTGATTTACCACGTGCTCGGCGGTGAAGGAAAACATCGTGAGGAAACCTGCATGTCTGAGAAATAAAAAAAAAATTCGAAGACATGTGAAGTTCGCCAACACGCATTGGGGCAGCGCGGCGGACATTTCCTTGCCCTAAAACCCTCTCAGAAATGAGAGGAGGCCTGTGCCCAGCAGTGGGACGTAAATAGGCTGCAACTTTACTTTACATGCCCGCCCACCTGACGGGCGACCACTCCCACGTGAACTCCTACGCCCACTGCCCGGCACAGGGGACGCCGGGGACGAGTGAGCGTCCCGACATCTGATTGGATGGCGTGAAGTGCGCAATACACCAACCTATAAGCTGCCAACGCAGCACCCAGGACCGGGGGGTCGTGTCCCCCTGAGATGCCGCCCATGTAAAGAGGGTCTCCTCGAGACATGAAAACCTCCACAAGGAGAAGAGCCACCACTTTCAATTCGTTCGGAATATCAAGAGGTTCGGAACTTCAGCGACAATTAGTAACCAATCAGAAGACAGTTCGGGAAATAATATGAAGAATACTAATGCAAAGTAATCGTAGTTTCCTGGGGAAAATTGATAATGAAATTTGTGTTTTATTTAAGATCTCCCAGTGTTCACCTTAAGCGTAGAGAAATGAAGATACAGTTCATCTAGAAGTGCATACGGTAAAAATTTTGAATCGTTTGGCAGAAGGGCGAGGGAGAGTGGGGGAAGTTAATAAGGTTACATTTTTTATTTACTTTATGAATTAGCTTCTACAGAATAAATGCAGTTAAGGCACGGAAAGATTTTTCTACTCGTTCTATAATTACATAAGAAATTCATAAAAAAATTAATTTTTATCTGGTACACTTTTATATTTATATGAAACACGTTTATATAATATTGTACATATTTTACCAGATAGCTCACGAAAAAGGCTTTTCACCGGTGTGAATCTTTGTGTCTTCTCAAATTAGTTTTTTCAATATATTCATATTCACAGACATTACACGAAAAAGGGTTTTCTCCAGTGTGTCTTTTCATATGTGTTTGCAATTTACTTTTTATAATGCATCGATATTCACAAATATGTCACTAATAAAGCTTTTCTTCGGTACGTATTTGCATATGCATTTGTAATTTTCTTTTTGCATTACATCTAAATTCACAGATTTGACACAAATAAGGTTTTTCTCCTGTGTATTTTTATATGTCTTTGCAAACTTATTTTTTGAATACATTTATATTCACAGATATTACACGAATAAGGTTTTTCCCCGTTGTGTATTTTCATATGTGTTTTCAAATTACTTTTTGTAATACATCTATATTCACAGATATGACACGAATAAGGTTTTTCTCCGGTATGTATTTTCATGTGCCCTTGTAAGCGAGTTTTTGTAATACATCTATATTCACAGATATTACACGAAAAGGGTTTTTCTCTGTCGTGTATTTTTATGTGTTTTTGCAAATTGCTTTTTTGACTACATTTATATTCACATATATTACACGAAAAAGGTTTTTCTCCGGTATGTATTTTCATGTGCCTTTGCAAGCGAGTTTTTGTAATACATCTATATTCACAGATATTACACGAAAAAGGCTTTTCTCCGGTGTGTATTTTTATGTGTTTTTTCAAATTACTTTTATGAATACATTTATAATCACATATATTACACGAAAAAGGTTTTTCTCCGGTGTGTGTTTTCGTATGGTATATCAAATCGATTTTTCTTGTACATTTATAATCACAATTATTACAACTGTTCACTTGTTTAGCGACATGCGCTTTAAAATGTGCCAAAATGTAACGCTTTTGAGATGTTTTGAATTCGCAAATATCACAATTAAATATTTCCGTTAGTTGTGGTACTGGAGTTTGCTCAACTTGTGTCAAAACTCCAGTGGTGTCAGAGTTCTTTTGCGTCTTATGAATGCATGAAATATGTTTGGCGAGAATGTCTTTTGTTGAAAATTTTAGGCTACAATCATAACATTCAAAAATGTATTTTGTTGATGCCCCTGATGTTTTGTTCGTAAGTATATTTACACTCTTTTGTTTCAAAATTTTCTTTTTCATAATCTTTTCTGGATGCTTTCCTTTTTTAATAGTTTTTTTCACTTTAGAGTTTGATTTAATGGTAGGGCATTCAAAATCGAGGTTTTCTATACGTACTGCGTTTATGTTACTATTAGTAGAATTTGATTTAAGCTTCTTCTCAGACGGTTCTGAAAAATTATTTGTCGTTGGGATGTACTGTTCTGTAATACAGAAGAATTAAACATTTTATTTATTGTAAGACATTGCATCTTTATTGTAAGATACCATAAACTGTTTACGATGGGTGGAGTTTATGCCTTAATAGCATTCTCTATCAGTTAACCCAGGGAGAAATAGAGAAATAATGATAATATACATAATTATACTAAATTATGTTTCTAGATTTTAGCCAATTACTCCGAATAATGTTTCTCATATTCATTTTTGGAGGGAAACTAAATTCATGTGATAATGATGACGTTCTTTTGACCATGCTATGATTACATTAATCTAATAATAGCTGCTTCAAATTCCACAGAGAACTAGTGTTATACACACAGTACAGTCGAAATGACGTGTAAGTGCGGCATAAAAGAATTCATCATCACATTTTATCTTATGGGTTTCGTAAGAGGCGACTATTGGTTTGCCAGAAAAATCTCATGGCTTTCGACAGATAGCAGTATAACTACTTTGTTTACTTAAGATATTAAATATCCAGAGAGCAGCTCGTCGCCTGTTTGGATGTCTGGAGCGTCAAAAGTGCTCATATCTGGTTCTGCGATCCTCAATCCTATGCCAAGCGTGACGATGAAGGAATCAAATCCTCCATACATCGGAAGAGATCGTTCCATGTTCAGCAGTGAAAGTTTACGGGACGATTAAGATAGAGGAATTATTCGTAAGCCATACAAAAACTTAAAACATGCCCTGATAGCCGAGGGACTAGGAGTTTGGCGTAATATGTATATTTACACTCTTTTGTTACGTTACTTTGTTACTCTGTTGTTTCACAGTTCAATAGCAATCCAGGTTCGTTCTCCACCGGTACCCACAAAATTGTTAATTTTGTATATGTGTAAATAATACGTCGGGGAAATAGTTTCAACGTATTTTGTTTGTATAAAATTGAAGAAAAATCTCTTAGGTTGTACTGTTTGTATTTGGCTGGTTTTAATATCAATACATATAGGACATTAAGAAAAAGAAAAATAACAAATAAAAACACTTTCCCACCATTTTTCAATCGTTTTTCTGTTCACCAAAATGAGTAAATCTAACGAAAAAATTCGATACATTCTGAAGTTTTATTACAAAAAAATAAAAATGCGACTCAAGCCCCGAATTTTTTTTTTTCATTTATGGTCCTAATGCAGTGTCATTAAGAGTATCACAAAGTTTATACAAGCGTTATCAGTCCGGGAATTTTGATGTCAAATATACAGCTACCTCTGGTCGCCTTCATACGGATAAAGTCGACAAAGATGTCATTTTTGAAAAATTGGAGCAAGACGACTGTTAGCGTTAGGGTCTATTTTTGTTTGCAGGCGCGGAGTAAAAAGAATCTATGTGTTGGTTGCACTGGCGTTTATTTGCTACTAATTGCTTTCTTACTTACAATAGACACCTGTTATAGGTGACCCTGAGATGACATTCAAATGCACAGAACATATTTGCATACTTGCGTTACTGGCGGGTTTGCTTATTATAAAAACAACATTTTACTGAACATTCCGCCCACCAAAACAACTGTTTTCTCACTATGTCATTTAACAAACCAAAGAACAATCTTATCCCTTATGTTAAATTAAAACTCATATTAAACAAAACAAAATTGAAACTTACATAAGGAAAACAAAGGAAATATGTTATACCTTCTGTTAAATTAAAACTTACATTAAAGAAACAATAAATTTTATATCTTACTATAAATTAAAATCTACATTAAACAAAAAATAAAACTTACATGAAACCATGTGCCACCTTTAGTGGACTGTATCAGTGTAAATATAGAAAACAATATGTTGTATGTGGCACACATGAATTGAAATAGTTTCTACCTTATATGACAACCTTAGAGCCAATGCTATTTTATAAATTTCAAATAAAGAACAAAAACTACAACCTTACAAATCTATATAAAATATAATATAATTTGCCACAGGAAGTTGCATATGTAACTGCCCACCTTCATTTATTCATTTAATGCGTAACATCTGATATTTTTGGTAGAATAACTAATTTTGATAACGGTCTTTGAATAACATTATTACCCTTGCATTGTACAGAAATAACACGCACCAGGTTATCCGGACCCGGATGCAATTGTTTAACCTTTCCTAATAACCATTTTGCTGGTGGCAAATCATCTTCCTTTATCACCACAATATCACCAATTTTGGGAGGCGAAACAGTATATTGCCATTTATGTCTTTGCTGCAATGTGTTGAGGTATTCCGATTTCCAACGCTTCCAGAAATCTTGAGTCATTTTTTGCAGCATCTGCCAGCGTGTGAGTAGGTTCATATTCTTATGTTCGTATTCGACGTCGGGAACTCCTATAATAGGTTCCCCTATTAAAAAATGTCCTGGTGTTAATGGTGTTAATGTTTCAAGTGTATCATCCATTTGACATATAGGTCTTGAGTTAAGACAAGCTTCAATCTGAGCTAGTAATGTAGCAAATTCTTCATATGTCAACTTGGAGGTCATATTTATTCTTGTCAAATGTTTTTTGACTGATTTAACACCAGCTTCCCATAAACCACCGAAGTTAGGCGCTTTAGGCGGAATGAAGTGCCAAGTTGTTCCGTCGTTAGCTAAGCCTTGAGCTATTTCTCTGACCTCGTTGCTCTTACCCTTTTCGAACATGATTTTCAGTTCCTTTGCGGCACCTACGAAATTTGTTCCATTATCGCTCCATAGGTGCGCACAGTGACCTCGTCTAGCAACAAATCGCCTGAAGCTTGCTAAAAAGGCTTGAGAGGTGAGATCCGTAACGGCTTCCAAATGTACTGCTCGTGTCGAAAGGCATACAAAAAGGCAGATGTACCCCTTTGTAGATTGATGACCGCGACCTTTAGAAGTTCTTATATGTACAGGCCCAGCGTAATCTACACCGGTGTTTAAAAAGGGCCGATGTGGTGTAACTCTTGCGGAAGGCAACTGCCCCATTAATTGATGTCTTACTCTTGCATTTAATTTAACGCATGTAGTGCAATTACGAATTAAATGTTTTACAGCTGATTTAAGACCAATGACCCAGTATCTACTGCGAATAAACGTCATGGTCTGCAAGATTCCTCCATGAAAAGTACGAAGATGGCCTTCCCTTATAATTAATGTGGTAATATGTTGCTTATTGGGTATAATAAAGGGGTGTTTAGAGTCCTCTGTTAGGCTAGACAATTCCAAGCGTCCACCAACTCTTATTAAACCATTTTTATCTAACATTGGCGTTAGACTTATTAAAGAGCTTCTTGCTTTCACCTTTCCTTCTTTCTTTAACCCTTCCAGTTCTTCTTCAAAAATTAATCGCTGGTAATATTTGATACATCTTTGCATTACATCATTCATTTCTTCAAAAGTAATGAAATTCTCCTTTTCCTTAATTTCTTTTATTTTTGAAAATCTTATGCAATAAGATAATACTCTTAGCATTCTTGGTAATGAAGAGAATCTCTCCCAGATAGGCCTTTCTTCCAAGGCTATGTGGTGGGATTTCTTGCTTTCTAAATTTGTTTGTGGAATGATACACGACTTAAAGCTTACTTGGTTATCTTTCAACCACTCAGGCCCAGACCACCATATATCCTCAAGAGTCAAAACACTGGCCTTGACACCTCTCGAAGCTAGATCAGCAGGGTTATCGACTGACTGAACATGTCTCCATCTGTTGTTATCGATTACTTGAAGTATTTCTGATACCCTATTACCGACAAACACTTGCCAGCGATTAGGTTGCGATTGCAACCAGGATAAGACGACCATTGAGTCTGTCCACGCAAATACCTTTTCTTTAGGAATTTGTAATATGTCTGAAATGTCGTGTAATAACTTCGCTAGCAAAACAGCAGCACACAGTTCTAGCCTTGGTACTGTCAGTTGTTTTAAAGGTGCAACCTTGGTCTTTGAGGCTATTATGGTAATATTTACTGTACCATCCACTTCAATCACTCTTGCATAAACAACAGCTGCATACGCAATCGAAGAAGCATCTGCAAAGCCGTGCAGCTGTACTTCCCTGCTGTATGATGTCATCTTCATCCATCGTGGTATTTTTATGCCTTGTAAATTTACCAAATCTCGCCTATAATTAAGCCACTCGTCAACCAGATTATATGGAAGTTCATCATCCCACTCGAGATTGCACAACCACAATTTCTGAATCATGACTTTCGCTGTGATGATTACTGGCGATAACCATCCAAAGGGGTCAAAAAGGCTGGCAACATCTGATAGTATGGACCGCTTTGTTACAGGGTATTGTATTCTCGGTAAGTTGACAGATATTTTAAATGCATCATCGTTCCTATCCCAAGTCAGACCTAATATCTTCATTACTTTGTCCAACTTAATAGTAACACTGTCAACCATATCCTTCTTCTCCTTTTGTAAATATTTTAAAATTTCTTCAGAATTGCTTGACCATTTTTGCATTTCAAACCCACCGTCTTTCAATAATTGGTTCATTTCACAACATATATTTTTTAATTTACTCAAATCTTCATCTCCGTACATAAAGTCATCCATGTAAAATGATTTTTTTATTACAGGTGCTGCACTTGAATATCTATTGACTTCATCATCAGCTAATTGATGCAATGTTCTTACCGCTAAGTATGGTGCGGCTGCAGTTCCAAAAGTTACGGTTAGCAGGTCATAACTTTCTATTTTTTCAGATCTATTATTCCTCCATACAATGCGTTGTAAATTTGTATGGTTGTGTGTCATATTTACTTGACGGTACATTTTAATAATATCTCCAACAATGCAAAATTTGTAAGATCTCCAGCGAATGATTAAATGCCGAAGATCAGTTTGTAAGGTAGGTCCAATCATCATAGACTCATTCAACGACGATCCATTTGAACCCTTTGCTGAAGCGTCGAAAACAACGCGAAGTTTAGTAGTAGCCTTGTCTGCTCTGATGATCGCGTGATGTGGAAGGTAAGTAGCTATATTTTTATTATCATTCTGAACCTTTTTCATGTGTCCCATTTCTAAATATTCATGTATCACATTTGTGTATTCCTTTTTTAATTCCTCGTTTTTGTCTAATTTTCTTTCCAGGTGCTCAAATCGTCTAACCGCTTGTTCCCTTGTATCGCCAATTAAGGTCACTGTGTCTTCTACGCTTTGTTTGAGGGGTAAGTAGACAGTATATCTTCCTGTTTCGTCTCGAGTTGTAGTATTTTTATATATTTCTTCACATTTCTCCTCTTCTTTTGTTAATAACTTCTTATTAGTGTAAAATTCAGTTTCTATTTCCCAGAATTTTTTTAACAGACTATTATCTTCTTCGATATTTCTCCTTATGTGTAAACTTGTTATGTATTGTGAGTTCCGAGCAGATGAATGTGGTTGTTTTGTATTGCCTGAAAGAATCCAACCCAGGTGAGTATTTTGTGCAATTAAATTGCCTGGCCCTTTTAATAACCCTGAGAAAATTATTCTACCAAAAACATCTGCGCCGAGGAGAATATCTATTCTTCCCGGTGTATAATAAGAAGGATCAGCTAGATTCATGGTTTTAAGTTGTGGCCAATTACTAATTTGTACTTCCCTAGCCGGTAACCTACGCGTTAAAGATTTAAGTACAAATGCCTTAACATCTAAACAAAAATTAGTATTATATCTAGACCTTACTTCTAAATCCACCATGTGATTAATTAAAAGATTGTTCATCTCACCAACTCCAGAGACCACGCCGTTGATCATTGATTTTTTCAAACCCAACACATCGACCACCCTCGATGTGACGAATGAAGCCTCTGAACCTTGGTCGATTAAAGCACGGAAGACGTGCGATGTTCCTGTAGGTGCGATGACATCTACTAATGCTGTGGCCAACAATATGGTTTGACATGATTGTTTATGATCATACGTAGATGTGTGTGCTGATACTTCAGTTTCTCTGTTGTTATGTATAGTTTCTTGTGTATTATTTTTCTTCTCCGCGCTTATGTTCTCTCGATGCAGTAAGGAGTGATGTTTTCTTTTACATATTTGACATGCTGTTTGTCGTTTGCATTGAACTATATTATGATTAGGTATAAGACAGTTGAAGCAAAGTTTGGTTTTCTGAACAAAATTGTACCTTTCGTCGATTGGCAGTTTGCAAAATTGTTGACAATTAAATATATAATGAGGCTTTTTACAAAATGCACATTGTATTTCGCCGGTAGTTGTGGTATGAAATGTTTTAGGTTTCATTATTTTAGTCGACTTGTTTGCAGATTCAACCATTTCCAGGGTTCGAAACCGACAGTGTAAAAATGATTTTAACGTTTCAAAATCAGACAAGGTATCCGAACTTTCTTTACCAGTTGTTTCTTCCCATTGTTTACGAGTTTCAGCGTCCAACTTTGATGTAATTATATAGTTTACAATAGCATCCCAATGTTTAGTTGGTAAACCTAGATGCTTTAAAGCGTTCAAACATTCAACTGACGTGTCCAATAATTGCTTTAAGCCATATGAAGATTCGTGTAAAAGTGCACGTTGAGCAAAAAATTTCTTAAAAACTGAATTAGCTATAAATCTTTTATTGTCATACCTTTCTTTTAGAACAGACCCTGCCACGGCATAATTTTCACCCGTGATTGCAAACTGACGTAATAATATCTCTGCATCTCCCTTTAAATTACTCTTCAGATAATGTAACTTTTGGACATCTTCTAAATTTTCATTTTTGTGTATTAACGCTAAGAATAAATCATTAAAGGAGCGCCACTCTGTGTAGTCACCGCTAAATGTTGGTATGGTAACACGTGGTAATTTTACATCGTTACCTTTCGGCGCACTTGATTGGTTAATTTCCAGGTTACACTTTACAGGTTCGGGCAGTAATTTTTCCAAAACTGTTTTCATCTCACCTTTGTAGGTATAATACAGTTCTTCGAATTTATCGAAAATCTCGTTGGTGAAATACGATAGTCGTTTCCTTTCTTCTCTTGTTACTGCCGTAATTAGTTTCTCATGGCCACTCTTAAATTCTTTCCAATATTTTTCTAACGTATCTATTCGGGTTTCTAAATGAGCTATAGTTAACCTCTCTTTGGGAGACTTTTTATAATTCGAGTACGCCCTTTCTACCCTCTCGTAATAGTCCGTTTGGATCGCCATTATTTTCTCAACGTTCTCCATATTGATATAAAATTAAAGTTAAATGTCCAAAACAATTGATGATCACCAAAATACACCTTTATTTAATTTATCTTAAACTTTAAGTGTCCGTAATTAATGTCGTCAACTTACACTTTATTACTTATGTATTTGTAATTTTATTTTTATTAATATTGTGTTTAGAATTTTCAATTAATATTGTCTTTTTAAATAAATTGTCTTGCACTGTTCAAATAATTATTATTTTCGTATTTTTAACACTCCGAACTGTCCTTTGTTTAAAATAATGTTCTCGACGCTGACCGTAATCTCGGGTCGATGGACCATAAAATGTTAGCGTTAGGGTCTATTTTTGTTTGCAGGCGCGGAGTAAAAAGAATCTATGTGTTGGTTGCACTGGCGTTTATTTGCTACTAATTGCTTTCTTACTTACAATAGACACCTGTTATAGGTGACCCTGAGATGACATTCAAATGCACAGAACATATTTGCATACTTGCGTTACTGGCGGGTTTGCTTATTATAAAAACAACATTTTACTGAACAACGACATAGCCGAGCAATTGAGGATTGTCCACAAAATAGTTTAGACCCATTTGAAAAAGTCTGGCTATACAAAAAAGCTCGATATTTGATTACTATATTCAATGAAAGAAACCTACTTAATCGTATACACATTAGCGATTCTCTATTGAAACGTAATGTAAACGAACCATTTTTGAAAAGATTGATCGTTGGCAGTGAAAAGTGGATCACCTACGACGAGAACGTGCAAAAAAGTTCATGGTCAAAGTGTATTCAAGCTCCACAGACTGTAGCAAAACCCGGATTAACACGCAATAAGGTGATGCTATGTGTATGGTGGAATTGGAAATCCATCGTTTATTATGAGCTTTTACCGCTGGACAAAAGCATCGATTCGGGTCTCTCTACTACCAACAACTAATGTAATTCAAGCAAGAAATTGAGAGAAAAAAAAGCTGAAATTCATCAACACAAAGGGAGTCTTTCATCATGATAACGCCAGACTACACACGTTCGGCCACTCAGCAAAAATTGAGAGAGCTTGGTCGGAAAGTGTTAATACATCCACCATAATATATAGTCCTGACCTTGCACACTCAGATTTTCACTTGTTTCGGTTTTTTTAGAATTCTTTGGGTAGTTTTAGGTTAACATCAAGAGAGGACATCATAACTACTTCTCGTATTTTTTGAATAAAAAATCACAAGATTTCTGCAGCAACGGGTTATGTCACTACCTACAAGATGACAAGTTATCGAACAAAATGACACATATATAAGAATGATTAAATGTAATTAAATTAATAAAATGATATATTCTTGAAGTTGTATATAAAATACTTAGAAACTTTTTCCCCGACCAAAGGATTACAAACGAGCACATATTCCATCTGATGGTGAAAGGATGCTGCGGCCCATAGACATCCTATATTTATTGCATTTATAATAAAAATATAGATTCGTTGTCACCCATGAGGGCAAGATAGATAGGGTCTCCGTTTCTCTACATTCACCATACGAAACACAGCATCACTAAGCTGCTATTTCACGCTGGTATTCTGTGAGATCGTGTACTATCCCCGGTCAAGCTGACTCATTTGTACTGTAGCCATAAACCAGCTACATTGTGACTCTACCACGTTAAATATATTATGTATAATTACCACCGGCAATGGATACAAAATTACATGGCAGTTCAGTTAATATCATTTGCATTACATTCCATTCTGGGGTATATAATCTCGCATTTTTAAAAGAAACTAAAATGAAAATTTCGTGACAGCAGACAGTGACTCGAACACACAGTACACAGTCCTCTTGATAGTAAGTGGATGCTGTAGCCCATAGAATAACAAATAAAATCCAGATGCTTGTCACTTCTAAGTAGGGTTACCAAACGTTAAGATTTGTACTGACATGTCAGGGTTTTTTGGTGAGTTAAAAATTCTAAATAATTTAGTATTATGTTATCTGTAGGAACAATAAAACAAAATAAAATCAACACAATTAATATTAAAATAATTGTAATTGTTTTATTCTATCTACATAAAAATTAACTTAAATTGCACTGTGCAACCATATACAAAATTAAATCGAATATTGTGTAAGTTTCACATAATATTCGATTCAATCCCTTTAATTACTTATACATATAAAATCTTTGTTCAATCAATTCTCTCTCTCTCTTGGAATCTTTGTTTCGTTTAACATCAATTTAAGATGCACTCAACTAATTTTGCATCCTCGTTTCAAAAGATTGTTTTAAAACATCATTAATTAATTTATTTTCTTTATACTAAAACCGCAAAATACATGTTCGTTTATTTTATTTAAAGACTACTTTCAGCAAGTTTCGAGTCAATCGCCCCATGGCATAAAAAGAATTATACTAACTGTAATAAATACCCTATTTCACCCTCTTAGTTTGAATTTTCAAAACTCCATTCTTATTGGATGCGTACATAATGTTGCGCGCCACTATTAATGTCTTGTACATGGCAACACTAGTACCTACTAGCGCCCTCTAGTATCGAGTAGCAAAACTAGGAGAGTCAAGATTCTTCTAGAAATATCGGGACCGATATGTACTCGAACATTCTAGATGTTTCTATAGTAGAAGGTTCTGGAAACTACCTGAGGCCCTATATAAGGCCAGTATAGACCGCGACCGAGCAGTATTGAATTGGCGATACAAGCGAATACTTCGAAGCGAAATAACTGCGAACTAGTGATCAGTAGTACAATTGTGTTTTATTATTAGTGTGGTTTTAAATTGTAATTAGTGTTCTGTAATTAAAGTGTCAATTTTGGTAATTCCATCGGCAGTTTTTAATTGTCTCGAACCCAAAGCTCGTAACAATAATAAAAAGAAGCTATGATTCCAATTTCACATTTCTACGTACAGCTGTGTTTCTAGTAATACAAAATTTTAATACAAACTTCGCACCCTTGTTTTATAAAACCTATGAGTACATTATTGAAAAAACTCAAAATACATATTTCATTACCAGTTTTTGTCCGCGACTTCGTCCGCGTTGATATTATACTTTAAGCCATAGGTGATCCATCAATAATCACACTTTCATAGTAAATTCCATCACCATCTTTAGATTTCCGTGATCAAAGCTATCATATTGGCTTAGCTTTCCATTGACTCCCGTCGAGTTGGGGGTTGATAAGTATTTTTACAGAAAAGTTACATTATTATAAGCACACACACAAAGTTACAACATGCAGAAACGCGTAATTTTTGAGAAAACATTTATTGAAAATCAATTATTCTTGCATTGTTTTTATCTAACCCTACCATAAAACTGACGCCATTTTGTAATGTCATTGTCGTCAGTAGGGATGTCGATTCTTTCCGAAAAAGGTCGATTTTAAATCGATTCAAATCGTAAGCTGATGTATCGATTCACAAAAAATCGATTTCTAAAATATCTATATTTTTTATGTTTGCATTTATAATGTAAATATAATTCCATTTTATGAAAAACAAGAAAGATACCATAATAAATGATCTCTTATTGAAATTTGTTTTATTTTAACAGTACCAATTAGGACAGATAACAAATAAAATAGGTTAGGTTCAACTTATTTCAAAGAACCGAATTGATTGACCCCGACTCCACCTGGTATGAGTCTGCCCTACCCCTAGAGTGGTTTTAAAGAGAGGGAGCAGCCTCCGCCTGCTGTAACAAATCGTTCCGGGGCTACAAGAGGATACCTTCTCCAGGACAGTGTTGTGTCATCTAGCCCAGGCCACTTACACACAGTTTCACACAAATAACACATACACTCACTACACTCTCATCAGCCGGGCAGATCCTGGTGAACCGTCTCCGCTCCAGAAGCAGGTAAGTGCCTTCCCGTTAACTGGCTTTCCCCCTTATAGTTTATTGTAATTAGAGACATTCCACGTGGCCACTTTAGGAGGCCCGACCTGCATCTGCTTGTAAGGTCTTCCGCTCATGAGCCCGGAAGATTCTACTCTTGGATAGGCAGCTGCAGGCCGTAACATTGGCTCGCCTCCGCAGCTTCGGCTTTGTTAGTCGCCTTCGCCGACCAGCCTCAGCCGCTCCGGCTCGTTCGATGCCTGCGATTTGTTACGCTAAGGCGTAGAGGCTGCTCTTCCCGCAGCGTCGGAGACGTAGCAGTCTCAAAATAGATACAGACATCCTTCTGAATCAGTCCAGATTTTTTCACATGAAATGGATTTATATTTACAAACAAACATGAAAAAATATAGATAATTTAGAAATAGATTTTTTGGGAATCGATACATCAGCTTACAATTCGAATCTATTTAAAAAATCGATCTTTTTCGGAAAGAATCGATATCCCTACTGACAATAACAATAAAAAATGGCGTCAGTTTTATTGTAGGATTAGACATAAACAATGCAAGAATAATTGATTTTCAATAACTTTTTTCTCAAAAATTACGCGCTTCCGCATGTTGTAACTTTGTGTGTGTGCTTATAATAGTGTAACTTTTCTGTAAAAATACGTATCAACGAGTCAATGGAAAGTCGTACCTGCGATCATGAACAGGCTGCAACGACAATACAATGAACTCCAGAAAAAAACGGACGTAGACATTTTTTCAAATAGCCTCTCTAAATTCAAAAAGTTTGCAAAAGGTGCAAATTTGAGTACGGATTTGGATTAGTTTAGTTTTTTTTTTATATACTTTATTACTTTTTTTAAATCAACATTAAATACTCGCACTTGCTAGTCGTGGCAGCCTGTAATTGAATCTTAGATGATAGCTTAAGTATTTAATGTTTTTGGTGTAAGATTTGTTGGCTGTCCTTAATAAATAAACTATCTCGATACCAAATTTCATCTAAATCGGTTCAGCGGTTTAAGCGTGAAGAGATACATTTGCTCACGCGGCGATGAGCAATATTTACCCTCAGTTCGCCCGCGGTACGCCTGACCGCCATGCGCGCGCGGGACTTTTAAAATATTTGACCAAATTACGTAGTTTAAGAGACAAAATTCAGAAACGATTAAAGTATTTCTTTTATAAAATCCATTTGTTACAGCAAATTGTGAATTGGAAATAATGTATCAAATTTATTTATTATTCTATTTATGGTTCACTATTTTAGTAATAATGGCTTACACATAAAAGATAGGTATATACTGTCGCGGACTTTTTTGTAGAACTTTACAGGAGAAACAATTCCACCATACAATATATTTGTGTAACTCTTACAGATTTTGCACCGCATGCCAAAGTAACTCACAGATGACAGATTTTTTCCGACTTACATAACACTTATCGTGATATATCGAGAACCCTCACAAACTGGAACAAATGATTCAAGACCTAAATAAGGAAAGTGAGAAGGTCGGGCTGGCAATGAACGCAAGCAAAACAAAGTTATTATCAAATTCAATCCCATATGAAATAAAAATTAATAACCAACCTCTCGAGTATGTAGAGGAGTACATATATTTGGGACAAATAATCTCACCAATGGATCTAACTACCAAAGAAATCAAAAGGAGAATAGCAAATGGATGGAAAAGGTATTGGTCACTAAAGGAGATTATGAATTCTACAGATTTTAGCAAAAAAATTAAAAGCAGGGTCTTTAATACCTGTATTCTCCCATGCCTTACTTATGGCTGCGAAACTTGGGCACTTTCTAAGCAGCACAGAGATATGCTCGAATATTCTCAAAGAGCCATGGAAAGGAGCATGCTAAGAATCCGAAAAATAGATAAGCAAAGAAACACATACATAAGAGCAAGAACAGGTGTGACAGATATTCTCACCAAGATAGACCAAATGAAGTGGAGATGGACAGGTCATATGCTACGGAGCCCTCAAGATAAATGGGGCAAAATAGTGACCGAATGGTACCCCAGAAACGGGAAACGAAATAGAGGTCGACAATGCAAAAGATGGGAGGACGAATTAAAATTAACAGTGGGTTATAACTGGAGAAGAGTTGTAAAAGATAGGCAACAATGGAAATCGTTAGAGTAGGCCTTTGCCAAGAGGCACACTGAACTCAGAGACATATTATAATAAAACTGAATAAGATAGGATTATTTGTTTCGGGATATAAAGGCTATATTATTATATAACACTTATCGTTATATTTTGATCAATTTACATATGTAATATCTTTGTCTATGTGTTGTTCTGATGTATGAGCTGTATAATTGTAGTTTCATTAAAATATATTCAGTAATATTTGCGTAGAATAGTAACAAACATCCATACAACCCATACATCCTCACAAACTTTCACATTTATAATATTAGTAGGATTTAAATTCAAGATTATTTGCACCAGTTTTAAAGATAAAGAACCATAAATATTTTTTTCTCCATTCAAATTTGAACACCCTCCCCCAGCATGTTTGAAAAATCGCTACATATGTGATAATTTATTTTATTTACAGAGAATTTTCTATTAAATCGCGCCCGCTCGCGGCAATGTCGGGACATTTTCAGCAAGACACCTGATAACCCTACCCCTGAGGCGTAAGATGGAATGCCTCGTTAGAAGTAAAAATACTCCTGTGCTAGACACTAAACATATGACACAACAACGGTATGTTGCTATATCACGCTGGTATTTTTTAGAGCTAGGTCTATTCCCAGTCAAGCCGAGCCGTCCATGAGCTAATAATCACTGCAAGATGCCTCTACCACAAATTAGGTCAACACTACAGAAATAAGCTCCACATATGGTCGTCTCATACGATGCCTAATACTATCGGTTTAGCACTATCATATTACAAAATTAAAAAAATATTTTTATGATTATTATTTCATATGATTGCATGAGTTCCGACAAAAACATGGCCCATTTTTAGGTAATCAAACACTTTTTAAATCAGTTTATTATTTCTAATTAAATGAAAACATGTAACTTTTATATATTTTTGTAATCTCCTTTTCATTTCCTTTATTTTGATAGCCTACTTGACACTTTGAATATAGGTAAAGGCAAATCAGTTAATCAGTACATTGCACATGAAGCACTCTTTATTTTGTATTGATGGGCTACAGTAACCACTTGCCATTACGTAAATTGTACCTTATTTTAATGATATTAGAAAAGGGTATATCTTACCTGTTTCATGATTCCCATTTTCTACAAATTTGGAATTCTCATTTTCGAAATTCTCTTCAACTTTCACGGAATCAAGGATAAAAATTTTGTCCTTACAATCATTTTCTATATCATACTCTACTGGCCAGATATCTATATGACAAATTGGTGTAAATTTAATCTCATCTATAGTCTCATGCTGTTTTGGTATTGACTGAAACCAAATTCTTTTTTTGAATAAGAGACAAAGCCAGTAGTGGTGGAGTAAGAGAATCCGTAGTACCTCATACCGTCCCAGGCAGATGTCGTAAAACGTGACATAGGGAAACTGAAACAGGAGATGGGCAGCAGCATCTTCCTGACAGCTCCAATTAAAAAAAAACCGGGCAAAAGTGAAGGTCTTGAATAAATTTAAATAATAATGTAGATAGTGCATCTGTCCATCCCGAGAATCCAGTCTCAACAAACTTTTGATTCAGATTCACAAATACCATAAATTTGATAAAGATCTGTCTTTGTTCATTGAGTAATATTACCAATAAATAATATTATAGGGTAATATATAACAGTAATAAGATTTTTGTAAAAATAAGTACTGATCATATTGAAATTCGTAAAATATCGAAGTCGCAAGACAGGTAGTGAAGGTCAAGGTGCCTGCCAACTGATGAATAAGGCAATACATACATACATATAATCATGCCTCTTTCCCGTAGAGGTAGGCAGAGACCACTTCTTTCCACTTGCTATGATCCTTACATACTTGTTTTGCTTCATCCACTTTCAAATAATAAACTAAAGCAAATTCACTGCTTGATGGGTCATTCCCATTATAATGAAGTATAATGGGAATGAACCATCAAGCAGTGAATTTTTGTTAATAAGAAGTACAATATCGTAGACCATGTATTGGCGGTGTAATAATATCCAGTTCGCTTTATACCTACCCCCGGGATGGGTGTCGTAAGAGGCGACAGAGGGAAACAGAAACAGGAATTGGGAAGCAGCATCTTCCTGATAACAACTCAGATTTAATATAAACTGCCGTCACCAACTTGCCAAGCACGGCAAATTTAGCAAAATCCTCCAATGAAGCAATCTAGGAGATGCCTATGTTCAGCAGTGGACTTTTATATGTTTTAATGAATGGAATGGATAATACCATGGAGCCTCCCGCAAGCAACTGCTCCAGAACTGCATTCGAGTCAATGGCCTGTTGTTGTAATCTTCTGCAACGAATGAGTCTTGCATGACAGGTGAAACAAACAATTATGGGCCCCTCATTCTCATCCATCTGAAAATATGAAAGTTCATAATAAATATGGAAACTACTTTATATGTTTCTAATAAAATCTATTGACTACCAAAATTCTCTTCATTAACATCATTTTTTATAATACTAAAGTAACTGGTTCTCAATGTTCTTCAGACTGGGACACATACTGCTGCTTGGTGGCAGAAATATGTAAGAGGATAGTACCTACACAGACAGACTCCTAGGCAGAAAAATCATAACAGGTCAGAATAATTAGAAACTGCAGTTGCCCACCCGCCTGCCTAGCGTGGCTATACCGTGTACCGTGGCCTAGTCAATAATAATACCACAAATGATGCTAAAATATATAAATAAATAAATATATATAAATTCAACCTATTTTGGACTATGCATTCCAAATTGTATTGAGATTACTGGAGAGGTTCAACACAGATATCCAAAAGTTATTAGAGCATTGACAACATATTATACGAGGAAAGTCTGAAAACACTTAAGCTATGAAAGATCATAGAAAATAGGGAACTTGATTGAAATATATAAAATAATATGTTGGCACTATGATCTAGAGAATTTCAACAAATTGTTATTCATTCTTCAAATTGTCTAAAGCGCTCTCACATAATAACTCATCTATTTCAATTAGCCAAAGTGGTTGAAGTATGGTACAAACTGCTATCATAAGTAATATTAGTACAAATCATAAACCAATTTTATAACAGATTGGATAAACAAATAGAATAGAACAACTTGAGATTTGAAACCAGGATACAGATCAATTGTTCCAACTGCTGGCCTGCTAAATATTATTTTTTATACAATAAGGGTAAAAACAAATCAAACAGTCTACTTGATTGATAGTAAGTGAATGCTGTGGCCCATAGACATGAATGCCTCACCTCTAATAAAAAAGGGTCTCTGATTCTTTACACTCTCCATACAAAATTATTATTGATATTTAAAATGGGTGTAAAAAACCTGAAATAAATGACTATTATTATTATAATTATTAAAACAGGGCAGCAAACTACAGTGTAAAATAGCATTAAGCTGCTATTTTACACTGCTATTCTGTGTAAGCGTACCACCCTGGTCAAGCCGACCCACCTGTGATACAACCATAATATAGCTGCAGCGTGGCAGTTCTACCACATATAAAATAACGATAATAACATTATTATCATTATTTTATATATGGTATGACATCCTACAGACAGAATTTCAGTCACAAGGAAGACTATTCATCTGCGCAGGACAGGTTTATTCCTTCCTCCGATTTCTCAAGTTTGATTGGAACATAAGATATATGAGAGTGAGGAAATTTCTGTGGCTGTAAGCAAGTTATAATGTATTTCTACAGCGATAACCACAGCAAAACAAATTACCGCAATTTGAATTTGCAATAGAAACATTAACAAACTTACAAAACTGTTCGTCAATGTTTTATATAAATTTTGGAGACCAGTCTTCTTTAGTACAAACATGCGTACGTTAACGCATAAACAAATTCTACAAACTTCAATAAAGGACATTTCTAATTCCTTTTTCATAAATCTTTAATTTAGGCATGGCGATCTGAAATCGATTAATCGAAGAATCGATTTTTGGACGCAACAAGATCGATTTTTTAAATCGATATATAGTACTGAATCGATTCGGTGAATCGATATTTCACCCTTGAAAATCGACATTCGATTTTTTTTGGTATAAACCATAAAACTATTTTCAATTAATTGAATGTATCCGTATTATAAGAGTGCTGCCGGTTAAAGAATTAATTGTTCAAAAACTCGCGAGATGGCTGTATGTTTAGATTCCTTCGCATTTCTTGAATAAAAAAAGTTACGTTTGTAGTGGACGGCCTTAAAAAAAGATTTGGAATGGTCGAACAAGTTCATTTGTTAGCTGCTGCGACCATTTTAGATCCTAGATTTAAAAAAAATCATTTTACTGACCATGTCGCCTGTTCTCGAGCAATAAATAGAATAAACACTTCAATTTTAGATATTACGCGGCAACAACTTCCACAAAATAACAGCGAAGAAGTCGACGCCATTGAAGAGACTGGTAATGATATGAAAAAAGGAATTTGGGATTTTCATAAGTTGCTTGTGAAAAAGCAACTCTCTTTATATACTGCACATGCACAGGAAAGTGAAGGCTTAAATGAAGAATTTAAACACTATTTATCGCAGGCAGTTGTGCACCTAAATTATGATCCTATACTCTACTGGCAAGAACAAAAAAACTCTATTTATCACCAAGTTCACTCAATAGCCGTGATGTATATGAGTATCGTAGGATCATCTGTTCCTTGTGAGCGCCTTTTCTCAATTGCCGGAAACATCGCAACAGATGAGCGAAACCGCCTGGATCCCTGTAGACTTGATAGACTGTTGTTTTTAAAAAGTTTAGATATTAAGCATTGGGAACTATAAGCTACATTATCTTTAACTTTGTAAACGATTTTCCTTAACCATTTTCTTAACTCTGTAAAATTTCTAAATGTAGAAAATAAATGTCTTATTTTATACTTTATCTGTTAGTTTGACATGGTAATGAAAATATTTTTTATTATCGAATTACCTGATTTTACTGATAAGAGATCGTTAAATTATAATATGTACCTTGTTTTTAATAAAATATTACATTATAAACGAAAAGAAAAAAAGATCGATTTTTCGGAAATCGATCTTATAAACCTCGACTTTTTTGTGAATCGATTCATTAGGTCACGATTCGAATCGATTTAAAAATCGATCTTTATCGAAAAGAATCGCCATCCCTACTTTAATTGGCTCACAAACAGGTTGACTCAAAGAGTATAGCTAGCACAGAACATATATACCCCTAAAGGGGTGATAGCTAGCAGCTACAGCATTTCAGTATATAGAAAGTACTCTGTGAGCTACAGTAATCTGTGGAGTATAGTAACCACCACAGTATGGAGTGTAGAGTAGAAGGAGGACCATCTCCTTATATGAAAAGTGTCCCTAAAAACGCGTCCAATAAGGGTGGCGCTGCAGTAGCATAGGATAAATTTAAAAAAAGGCGCCGAAATTAATTAGAATAAGATGGAGAAATAAACAAGAACCGACCAATCCGCTTGGTTTTGTACTACGTAAATAGTTGAGGTTTTGTATACTGGCATTTTACTAACTACTCTAGTCATAATTTTTTTTAAATATTTGAATTCAGCTGACTTCACTCCGTCTACAACAGCTATATTCATATCGTAGTTTTTCAGACGCCAGCGCTATTGTGGTAGGTTTTGGAACCTCTATTTTCAGTAAATAGTGGGACACTTTTTCAACTTTCACACCTTATAAGATGGTTCTCCTTCTACTCTACACTCCATACACCACAGAACACAATTACTCTTTATCAGGCCCAGGACAGATTTAGGCCCACTTTTCACTACGGGATATAATATAATATATATTACATCTCGACATATAAATTAATATCGCTCACCATACATTTCATATGGAACCGTTTACACTTAGCTATAATATATATTACATCTCTAGCTATAAATATTTTTTCGATCGACCGAGCGATATTTTCATATTATATTTTGCCCCCTGTAGCCCGCACACCGTTCCGCGCCATCGCAGAACGGTGTACGGGGTAAAGGGGGGTAATCCAATGACCAATGACGAACGCACACTGGTTAAAAGATATATCTCACAGTGTGAACGACAATTGCGGGATATAATATATATTTCGGGATATAATATATATTATATCCCATAGTGAAAAGCCAGCCTTAGTTCCATTCCATTTAGTAAGCGCTAGTGTTGCATCTTGAATGTCAATGTCATTCAAATGTCAGTCAAATCTTAATCAATCAGTCCACAGATAACTGTATAATATTCAGAGAAATCAGTCAGTCTCACAGACTATTATGGTGCTTACAGCTTACACATGTCAGTGCATGTCCAGTGCATGTCAGTCTTGTATTGTGTGAGTTGAAGTCTGCGGGTATATTTTGTTTTCTCCTCGGTTTATACATTGAGTCGAGATCTCAAAGTCCACCTGCTTTCTTACCCAATCAGTGATTGTGAGTGTGTCTAACGTAGAACGATACATGATGTCGAAATTGCGGAAGTGTTGGTTGTATTATGTTGCCATGCCAACAACAAAACTCATCACCTTTTTAACTTTCCAAAGGACGATAAATTACGGAATTGTGGTTGTCTTTCTTGGTGCCTGTTAATATTAAGCTCAGCGGTTTGTCTAAGGAACAATTGTTAAATAGATGTGTGCCAAAAACACTTTGACAAACAGCAGTTTGACGGTATGGGTAAGCGTCTTGCACATGGTTGGTTATCCCTGCTAACTTTACTAACATTACTTAAAACTATCGCTTTCAGTACTTAAGAATTAATTTTCCGCTGTTAAAATAAATTCTTAGTTTATTTAATCTTTTTTCAGCACAAGATCACATTAGTGATCATTATGTTTTGAAATGTAACGTTGAAAAGGGGCCGCCAATTGAAGAATCCACAAATTCTAAAACAGATGGTAGGTTACAAGAATTATGTATTCAATTTTATATATTCATTAATACTTTAAAATAATAATAAAACGTCATTATCAGTAATCCCATTTACAAACACTGAAAATTGAAAAAAAAACTAGACCATTGATGCAGTGAATATCCCATAGTACAAAACATATTTTACAACACGTTTCTGAAACCAAGTTGAGTTTGTCTATGTAACACACACAAACTTGCAGAAGAAATCTTATGTGATGGCTTTTATTTACCAATTTATTTTGTTCTGTTTTTAGGACACATATGTGCTACTGACATGTTACAAATAACAGAACCTGCAGAATTTGTGGCAAACTTCTCTATATCATCATCAAAGGCAGAATCAAGAGGTATTTTTATGTCTTTTATTTCCTTTTTTAAATATATATATTCATAATCTCCTCAAGACCGAATTTCAGTAATTATAGTGGTTAATCTCAGTAGCCATCTGTGCATGGTACAGGATTATAATGTATGAATGTGTGCACAAACACAGATATTCTATTCCTTCACTCTCATAGTCCGATCACAATTAGAAAGAGATCAGGCGCAAGACCAATGGGTTTATATTCTTACAGAAGCGGGTTAAACGCAGCAACATTCCTGACTCCGAGTTGTTAATAGGAATTTCTTGACAGAAAAACCTATCAATCCATTATAAAAAGACACCTCATAATCAACAATTGCAAATAATTTATAGACATTAGACAAAAAATTGACAATACTTCACATTTATTTTTCTACTAATTTCAGATATGATTCGCAATGTTGAGCAAAATCGAAAAAGAAACGCACCAAAAAGAATTCGTAGTGGAGGTATAGTATTTTATAACACACTAGCGACCCGCCCCGGCATCGTGCGGGTGCAATGTAGATACTTGTATGGGGCAGTGTGGAGAGATTAATAATATTATGATTAGTCTATACTACAGGATGTTTTTGTATACAATATTTACAGCTGATTTTTCATTAGACAGTACGAACATGTTTTCTTTAGAGATTATTCTCGAAAGCGCGATTTATAATTGGCCGTGTGAGAAACACTCAATGCTCATGTCTAAACCTGCAACGTTGAATGTTTGACCCTGTGACTTATTATGGTCATTGCAAAAGATAGCTTTACCGGAAATTGCAGGCGCTTATATTGAAACGGTAAATCCGATGATATATGACAAGTTTTATTTTTATTTTACTGGCTGGAAAACACCAGTAGACGCGTGCGAACGCTAAGAATTATACAATGCTAAAGGGCGTGCCGCGGCGATCGACACGGCACACCTTGGGTCCCCCGACCGCTGCCAACCGGGACGAAACGTACGGCCCGCCGGCCACTGTGCCTCCGCTTTTTAAATGTCTGATATCTTTTAGGATGTCCAATTTAATGAAATGTTGTTAAGGGCAGTTTTGATTTACATGAAATATACAACGCATGTAATGTATTTAATTGGATAAGGAATAATACTGTATTGTATAAAATAGCTTGGTAAATAACACAATTTTTTTTGTAATATGTAAAAGATAATAATGGTTACTGTGGGTTATCCTTAAGAGATAAATATATATCATTGCAGACGTTTTATCTATCTTTTTAAGATATATAATTTCGTAGTACATCAATTAGATCTTTCTCGTAAGGTGTAGCCAGCGTTTGCGATTTATGTTTGTTACGACAACATATTACAAATATTTATACCTATTTTTCCACTTTTCTGTGCTATAATATGTTTGTATTATACATGTAAACCTTTTTCTTGAATTACTCTATCTAATCCTGAACATATCATTAAATTCCGTTGAGCAGTTTAAAAGATCTAAGCTAACAGACAGCGAAAGCGACTTCATTTTATACTATGTAAAGATACCTCATAAGAGCTAGTTATATAATAATCACAGAAATCTAAATAATAAGACATAGAAGTCGTAAAAGCGCGTGACCTTGTCGCCGCACATGTGACTCGTAGGCCACAAGTTCGCGAAAAGCATTTTTTCGGTCACCAGTGTTGTTTCGGACGTAGAGACGAAAAAATGGTGTTTTGCAGCATATCCAACTGCGGAAATTCTTCCACAAGTTGTAACTTTTCAAATAAAGTGATAACATTTCATAATTAACTACTTAGTGTTCTAAATAATGTTGTCTTAAATGAAATAAACTTAAATAAAATTATTCACCTCCCAGTACTACAACTGTCTCCGAAAATGAAATCGTTTTCACATTTCAATATCCATAGATTTTTAAGCTAGTTCATGTCTACGAGTACGACAGCTAAAAGCAGCGATGGATTTATAGTATGGGCAATAAACAATTTTGTGGCGTAAGTAAATTTCCAAGAACACGTCCGTAGAAGTCAAGCGCGAGTCAGTGACGTGACACTACTATTTTGTATCGATATTTTATTGTTTAGCTTACCTAGTTTTACCGAAATGGGAATGAAATGTGAATTTTCGTTAAACATTTATTAACACCTTCTCAATTTTTTTCTTTTTAAATATTTTTACCGTTTAACAGCGATTATTTTTAATTAAATGTGTTATGGAAAAATATATGGGCATTCGCCTTCATCATTTTGCAAAAAATGCTATACAATGAATTCCGAAAAGGCAATTTTTAAATAAATTTTTACATTTTACAGGGCAGTGAATTTTAAATACTTTAATTAAGGCGAATTTTGCCATAGCCTATTTATTTTATATTTTTTATTCTTCTTGTTGTTTTATTTATTGTAGTTTCCCACCGCAAGCTGAAGTATTGGAGAGCCTTAAAGTTTTATCTAATACAAATTTATAAGAATGTATGTGCTTTATTAAATAATGTTAAAAATGTATGTGTAATTAATTGAAAATGTTTATATTTATCCTTAACGTTTTATTATATCCCCTTTCTTCTAATTATAAAACGTCTAAAAGCTTAAGCTAAGACTAAAAGCATCTATTACTGAGACAATTTCAATTAATTAGTTATCTTTTAATAGAAAGTTATCGAAACGTGCGTTGCGCTGCACTATGCCCAAGTGAGAGTGAGCGCGCAATGTCATTCTCTGTTTTTCGCACACGTTAATTATTGGCCCGAGTGGCAACCGCCTCTTGAGATTTTGCGTTTTTTAAAATATTCCTTAACGCGATAGTTTATAGTTTAATCTTTGTTGCATGAATTCTAGAGATATCTGTAGGCGTAATTGTGTATTTATTGTTTGTCTATGTGTGATAGCTTCGAACCGGCGACACGCGTCCCGATATTGAAAGACAGTAGAAGGCATTTCTAGTGCCTTATTATTTAGATTTCTGTGATAATAATATTAGTGTATATTATTAGTTTTTGCCAGTTCGGTCGCATAGAATTTTTGTTAGTAGTTTATTTACAGACATCTTCCTGGCAATCGTGACATCTATGGCATATAACCCTCACATTGGGAGAGGTGCATGGTTTTTAATAGACTTTTACAGGCTGATCATGATGAAGAAGAATAGTTCTAGTTATTTTTAGACATGTTTTGGTTGTAAAGTAATACAAACTTTAGAATTGCTCCTGCAAGTTAGGAACTAAATTATATAATTTTATATTATCCTTTTACAGCCAATAAACTGACCAGAGATTGTATATGCGTCATAAGAAGAATGAAAAATATTGCTGTCGAAGAAAATATGCTGGAAAAGCCATTTTCAGAAACGTTTCATGCTGCTAAAAATCTAAACCATAACCTGTTATTTAATAAAAGTTTTGGCAAAATTACACAACATTCAAATCCAAATTCAATCCTAAGGTTGAAAATAAATAAAAAAATTATAAAATTTGAAATGTCGTTTTATTGTAATTTAAGACTGAATACATACAACAGATATTTATTCGCTGAACTTTTCAAATAAGTATTTTAAAATAAGAAAATAATCTATGCATATCGACTTTTTACCTGTGCATCACTAAACTATCGATATCGACACTTGAATATTAGACCTAGTTTGCATCACTATACGACACTAGCGCTTTGCGAATTCATTGGAACTAACCGTCAATTAAAGAACTGCCCCATCTGTCTCTGACTAGTATACAGTTATCTGTGCTCTTTATCAAGGTAACCACAGACTAACTAGTAGATTCAATTTCTAAGTTTCTAACCGAATCAAACGGACATCTCACCCATCTCACGAACTAAACTTACTCGACCAGGCTTGTGCAACTTCCATAGTAAAAATTATATGTACTACAGGGGTCTTTAATGACGGTTAGCTCTTCTTTCTGCTTTTCGTAATACGACATTGTCAAATGAAATAGGTTGAAATGTCAAATCAAACAATTATATTTGTATATATTTTATTAATTAAGATTGCTTTTAATTTTGCTATAGGAGCCGTTGTTCATTTACAGAATTGTTAAGAAATTAAATATGTATTATAAAACTTTCCAATTAAATGATGCAATAAGCGGAATAAATGATAACAAGAAAAGGCTATTCGTAGAAATATAATAAATATAATAAAGTATATAAATAAAGGTACGTGGTGATTTCAACTTCAATAGTAATATGATATTTAACGCGAGTACATTTTTGGAGTAGCCATCTATTTCCTAAATCTGATAGTTCGATGGTATGGCAATCCGAAACGAACTATACTTAGAAACTACACAGTCAATTCTGACTGCTAACATTGCCAGATGGAAGTTAGCGTAGAACATTCTTTTTTTTAACTAGACTGTATACCAATTAATTGCTCCATATATGCTCCAGCAGAATCCGAAATTGCTCCATCTCTATTGTTATTAGTTAATTTGTAATTAATTTAAAAAAAAATTAAGTATCGAAAATTTAATTTTGCTATAAAAAATAAAATATCTACTTTTTAAAATTAAACTGTATGTCAATTAATTGCTCCTTAAATGCTCCAGCAGTCCAAAATTGCTCCACCTCTATTGTTATTACTTAATTTATAATTAATTTTTAAAAAATGTAAGTATCCAAAATTTTATTTGGCTATAAATTTTAAAATATCTACTTTTTAAAATTAAACTGTATGCCAATTGATTGCTCCTTAAATGCTCCAGTAGAATCCAATATTGCGCCACCTCTATTGTTATTAGTTTATTTATAATTAATGTTTAAAAAATTTAAGTATCCAAAATTTAATTTTGCTATTAAACATAATTTTTTTTTAAATTATACTGTATGCCAATTGATTGCTCCTTAAATGCTCCAGCAGAATCCGAAATTGCTTTACCTCTATTGCTATTAATTAATTTATAAATAATTTTTAAAACATTTAAGTATCGAAAATTTAATTTTGCTATAAAACATAAAATATGTACTTTGTAGAATCCGTAAATTTTCTGTCTATTGCTATTAGTTAATTTATAATTAATTTTGAGATACTTATTTACTTATCTTCACGCACAATCCCTGACGGGGTAGCCAGAGAGAACGGATCGCCAAGTGTCACGATCCTTACATACCTCTTTCGCTTCTTTCAGATTCATTATCTTCTTCATACATGCACGTCTAGGTATCCGAGTACTCTTGATCCTCCCCTCTTCGAGCAATTTGCTCACATGGTCTTCGAAAGTTAGTCTCGGTCTACCTCGACACCTTTTAATATTAACTTTCGCGCTATATATTTTCTTCACCATTCGGTCTTCACTCATTCGCTCAACGTGCCCAAACCATCGAAGCACGCCCTTATTAATTTTTGTGATAAGGTCATCTTTCAAACCTGCCATATTGCGAATCTCTTCATTTCGCTTTCGGTCCGCCATGCTAACGCCGCACATTCTTCGAAGAGATCGCATCTCCACTGCATTCAACTTGCTTTTATGCTTCTTCTGGTATATCCAGGTTTCGCTGCCATATAACAAAGTCAGTACCAACACTGCGTTATGTATTGCAAGGCGTGCACTCTTCACTACGCCTTGCCTTTTGATTAACGCAGTCAGGGCACCATTGACTTTGTTCCCGGCAGCGACACGCCTGTCCACATCTAAATCGCATCTTCCATCCCGGCTAAAAGCACTCCCCAAGTATACAATTTCATTTACCTGTTCTAGACATTCCTGATTTACCCATATTTCACACTTCGTTCTCTCTTCGTCCCTTTCAAATACCAGAACCTTAGTTTTATTAGCATTCAAACGGAGACCTTTAATTTCACATTCCTCTTTCATACACGTGACTAATGCCTGCAGTTCTGCCTCTGATGGTGCAATAAGCACTGCATCATCAGCATACAGCAGACAATTTACTTTTATGTCACCCAATTTCACACCCAAACAGCTATCTTTCAGCTTCTGTAAACAGCTGTCGAGATACAGTATGAACAGCCAGGAAGACATGACACAACCCTGTTTTACGCCCGTTTGGACGCTAAACATGGGTGACAGGTCATGCCCTACCCGCACACAGGCTTTACAGTCACAGTACAGTGACTGCACAGCCCTTAGCAATCGACCATCCACACCGCACCCCAGCTACAGTTCCCACATTTTCTTCCTTACAACCTTATCAAATGCTTTCTCAAGATCCACAAAAGCACAGAAAATCTTCTGGTTAGCAGCCAGAAGCTTTTCCGTGATCATGCGGAGAGAAAACATTTGATCCGTGCATCCTCTTCCAGGTCTAAATCCGCATTGTGCCTCCCATAGAAATCTTTCCGATTTTTCTTGCATCCTACGTGTCAAAACCTTCGAGTAAACTTTACTTGCTAAACTGGTCAAGCTGATCGCCCGATAGCACCCGCAGTCAAAATGTGAACCTTTACCTTTATATAAAAGCACAATGACTGCGGATCGCCAATCATCCGGGACATCCCCCGTCCGCCAGCACAAATTGCACAGCAGATAAAAGCTGTGCCAGACGCGAGGCCCACCATACTTGACCATTTCAGCAGTAAATCTGTCTAGTCCCGCAGCCTTGCCACATTTCAAACTTCGAATCGCACGTTCAATCTCTTTCATACTGATGACCTCAGTGTTATCGAGGCGGACCTCGAGATGACGCCGTGATTGGTACGCCAGACCCGGAGGTCTGGCGTACCAATCACGGCGTCATCTCCGGATCCCTCACTAAGATCATCACACGCATACATTTCTCTATAAAATTCGCTCCATCGCTGCATGACGTCCGATTTTTCTGTGAGGACGTCATTAGTTATCGAAAGCACTTTGTTCATTCTTAAGGCCGTCGCACCACTTCGGGTCCTTCCAACCTCTTTCCAGAAGAGTTTGGAGTTCTCCTTAAAGTTGTACGACAACCTTTCGTCGGCTTTCATTCTACACCTTTCACGCACTTCCTCAATCAATGCTTTCGTGTGAACTTTCTGCAGCTTATATCTTTCTTTCATCTTCTCTCTCATATCCTTATCATTACTAGAGGCCAAGTAGTCTAACCATGCTTTCTTCTTCTTCTTCTTTACAGCTTCTTTCACTTCATCATTCCACCATGCATCTCTTCTTTTACTACTGCCTCTTTTTATTGTTCCACACACTTCTTCCGCTGCACTTACCATTCCATCCCTAAGGTTCTGCCATGTTCTTTCCACACATTCTTTTCTGCCATCGATGGTGTCAAGCTTTTCGGCTACCCTTGCATGATATTTGTCCCTAGTATCCGCTTCCTGAAGCTTCCAGCTTCGGATGCGACAGACCGACTGTGGTTCTGTTACTGCCGTTCGGTAGTGCCAACCCGCGAACAGATCCCTAAACTAGTAATCACTAGATACTGATCCGTTCTCAGGTCAGCACCCCTGAACACTCGCGTATCCATCACCTGTTTTCGCAGTCGGTCATCCACCAGGAACAAATCGATCATACTTCTCTCATTCTTTCTTTCTCTAGTATACATATGGATTTTCTTGTGATTAAACATAGTGTTTGTCACTCTAGATGGCATAAACACAAAAATATTATTAACATGGTGGTCTACTCCAATACTTTTTTTATGCCATTAAGCATCTATTCTACGTACCACCTTGAGAGTCGATCAATTTTTGTTCGATAACATGACTTTAACTATAGAATATTACTACATTCTATTGATGATAGCGCTATTACTCAAATAGGATCACTCTATCTCAAAATTAATTATAAATTAACTAATAGCAATAGATATAAAATTTACGGATTCTACTGGAGCATATAAGGAGCAATTAATTGACATACAGTTTAATTTTATAAAGTACATATTTAATGTTTTATAGCAAAATTAAATTTTCGATACTAAAATGTTTTAAAAATTATTTATAAATTAATTAATAGCAATAGAGGTAAAGCAATTTCGAATTCTGCTGGAGCATTTAAGGAGCAATCAATTGGCGTACAGTATAATTAAAAAAAAAATTATGTTTTACAGCAAAATTAAATTTTGGATACTTAATTTTTTTAAACATTAATTATAAATTAAGTAATAACAATAGAGGTGGAGCAATTTCGGACTGCTGGAGCATTTAAGGAGCAATTAATTGACATACAGTTTAATTTTAAAAAGTAGATATTTTTTATTTTATAGCAAAATTAAATTTTCGTTACCTAATTTTTTTAAAATTAATTATAAATTAACTAATAACAATAGAGGTGGAGCAATTTCGGATTCTGCTGGAGCAATTATGGAGCAATTAATTGGCACACAGTTTAGTTAAAAAAAGAGTGTTCTACGCTAACTTCCATCTGGTGCTAACATTCTATTTGTTCAATAAAAATGTGATTTTATTTATATTATTTTTTCAGATTCAAGCAATGGGTGAAATAGCTGGCACATGCACCAATTGAAAAGATTCACACGTTAAGACATATTTGTGAAAAACATTGCATTTAAACCCAACTAAAACGATCTGTTATTTCTTCAGTGGACTTTATTTAAACTTCTACAATTATATGTATGTTAATTACATTTCATTTACATGTAGCAAAAGATAATATACTTACCTCTAAAGTCACATTTTGGTAAGAATTCGATTATATAACTCAAAGTTATTTGTAATTACCTGGTTATAAATATTTTTTTTTATAGATTCAACTACAAACATTAGCTATAATGAGCACTCATTTTGAAAGCGACAATTAGTAAACGATCTCTGCAAATAGTATGTACATAGGTACCTCTGTGAAGAAGCCTAGCGATTTATACATAGTATTTGTTATACATAAAAGCAATTTAATCCAATCAGTATTAAAAACCCAATATTTATACCCTTAAAAAAACTAACGTTGAAAACAAGCATCCAGACGCAGACTTTTTATTTTACAGCATAGCAACAATTGTTCAGTGCGGGAAGGAAGTTTATATTTTCTTTATACATATTTTTGTACCTAATTGTAGAGATATAATTACAAATTGTTGTGTGTAAAATTCATTGATTTCTTATCCTCATCGGCAATTTTACTTTCCAATTTCACAAATCCCATGTTAAAAAATTATTTCTCATAAATAATTTAGTATAGAGATCTAACTTTTCTTATGTAGAAATATCGATAAAGGTTATATCGATAAAATTATTCGAGGGTAGATATTTACAGCACTATTGTAATTCGTCAATGTTGTCAGTACTGTTTCTGAAAACTAAATGTCATATCTTAATGTTGGTAGATTACTTAGAGTATTAAAAAAAACTAACAGGAGACGACATTCAGAAGCGTTCCCCGCTGTCAAAAGTACGAGAGCGCGGATCATTCCCGTTATATAAAACTAGTTGCGCCGCGTACGGCGTCAGTTACCAAGTAGTCATAAGCGTGAGTTGACCTCCAGAAAAATGCCGAGTTGCAGTGTGTTTTCTTGTAAAAAAAGATCACAGACCTCAAATTTACAAAAAGACGGCGTTACTTTTCATCTTTAAGTATTTATTTTGATTTAAATAATTAATATAAGCATTAAATCACGAAAATTCTGATTAATATAGCTGAGCAGGTAGTGTTGCCAACTTAAAGTATTAATACTATAGTAAGGACTTTTGCACCACTAGGACATAATTAAATTTTGCTTAATTGTAGACAAATGTCGTTTCTCTTTGTTCTAATTACATAAGACAAAATCGTGTTATTGAATAGTCTTAAATTTATCAATATTATTGTGATCTATTTGCAAAACTATATTGTTTCAAACAACATTAATAAACCTTTAATTGTTTTTAACGAAATGAAAACATCAATTTAAATTGTTTTATTGTATATAAAACATTTTAAATATATATTTTCATTTCATTATGTTACGTTATGAAACCAAAATTAGGGGAAATTTCGAGTATATAAAATGGTATCATAAAGACAATAATAGTGATGTTCACTGTAATCTTTAGTGTCGATTTTTATATTTTACTATAATTAATACCTTGATATATAATACCAAGGTGTTATTTAAAATTCTTTTTTGTACAATGTTTAAAAAGGATCTTTGGTTTTACAGTTTTCCAAATGATCCTTACAGGCGCCAAGTTTGCATAAAAGCATGTGGCAATCATATAACCTGGGTACCTAAACGAACAAGCACTATTTGTTCCGAGCATTTTGACCAATCGGTTTTCGTAGTCCAATCAAATAATAATAGGAAACTAAATGAAACTGCTGTACTGACTTTGAAATTATTGGAAGTAAGTTTATTATTTTGCTACAGGTTTATTTTATATTATGAAGGATAAAATTTAAAATATGTAACAAATCGAAATGGAAGCTTTAGTGAACGATATTTATTAATTTTAAAATGTTATTTACAAGTTTATCGTCTTAGATGGTGTCAACCAAATTGTTGTTTTCAGATGAGACACGAATTATTAGCGCTTAAATAAATAAATAAGGATAAACAAATAATCGCAGTATCATATCAGTCATAGTAACACACTATGTGATTTCAAGAACTTTAAAAATCGATAACCAAGACAGTGAATTGGATTTAAATGACATTGAATACACTAGGTATCAGGATATAAACACCTGGTCTAAACAATTCTCGAATAATAATATAAATATAATTCATCTAAACATACGTTCTGTACGAAAACAATTTAACCAACTTCTTGCTTTATTATGCCACTGTATAACAAAAAGAACTCTAAATGTCATCATTCTCACCGAAGTAAACATAAAAAGTGAAGAAGTATCACTATATAAGATCCCTGGTTATGTGGTGTATTCTAACACTAGGGAGACAAGAAGAGGCGGTAGGATACTCATATTCGTGAGAGATGAGTTACATTTTACCACAGAAAGACTACAAATACCAACAAAAGCAACAGAGATAATACATGGGAAACTAAAAACTGGAAGTAAAACTACACACATATTGGCTATATACAGACCACCAAACACAAATAAGTTAGTTTTCATCACAGTACTGGATACAATACTGAAAAATATTCCATTCTCAGAAGAAATAATTTTAATTGGAGATATCAACATTGATATATCGCAAGGTACAAATACGAGTCTATGTGCCTACAAAAACATGTTGTGTGAAAACGGCCTACAAATTGCAATACCTACGTCAGAGATAACGCGCGAAGCGATTGTGGATGGCCGAGTGAATTCCTCGAATATTGACCATGTGTGCGTGCGGGCGAGCCGTGGCTGGCTAAACGCTTGCGCGCACTTGCTAACTTGTACCGTATCGGATCACTATATGGTTGGAATTAGCGTAAAAATAACCGGTAATGTATCCAACATTAATAATAATTGTAAAATACAAACCATATTAGACGAAAAAATTGTATGCAATAGTTTAAAAACAATTGATTGGTCTGATTTCATGAAAACGAGTTGTCCTATCTTATTGTATGAAAAATTACACAGGGTTTTTATAGATATATATGATAAGTGTAAGTTACAGAATATACCAAAGAAAAAGAGAATTACGCAACCATGGGTTGATAAAGAACTATGTAAAAAGATAGAACATAGGGACCTACTGTTCAGGGTTTGGAAATCATCCCCTAAGAATATGAATAAAAGACTAATGTATACGAGGTATAGAAAAAAGGTTAATAAATTAATAGATAAAGCTAAGAATAAATACAGGCAGAATGAGATACAAAAATGTAAAAATGATTTTAGAAAAATATGGTGTATCATAAATAAATGGATAGGCAAGCCTAAAACGGGTTTAGATGACGTTATTTTAATATCTTTAGGTTAAACTAGCAGTGTGTATAATATTTGCAATAAGTTCTCTGAAAAGTTCACAGGAGAAGTACAGAAAATAAAGCATAACTGTAATCATATTTTTTTAAATAGAATTTCCTATGTAAAACCAAGTGATAAGTCCTTTTACTTCAAGAAGGTAGGAGCGTATACGGTAGAAAAATATATAAATAATTTGGATTTTAATAAAGCACCGGGATTAGATGAAATTAGAGTACAAGATATAATGCAGGTAAAGAAAGAAATAAGCCCAGTATTAGCTAAATTTATAAATATGAGTGTGGGTGGGGGAGTTTACCCGGATATATTAAAAAAATCAATAATACTACCAATATATAAACAGGGGAGCCACGTGGACTAAGTAAAGTTAAAAGTTAAAAGTAATAGTGAATCAGATAAGTTGTTACTTAGAGCAATATAACATAATATCAGATGCGCAGCACGGGTTCCGTCGCGGACGCAGCACGGACACTGCGCTTGCGCAATTCACCGATTATGTCAACAACAATCTCAATGAGGGTAAGTTTGTCTCTGCTCTTTTTATTGATTATAAAAAGGCATTCGACACCCTGGAACACGAGGTACTACTGCGTGCGATGGATGAATGTGGTATCAGAGGTCCCGTCAACCGATGGTTTGAAGGCTATTTGCGAAATAGATCCTTATGTACATTGATAGACGGAATAACAGGAGACGATGTAAGCGTGAGTCTTGGAGTTCCAACCAGATCGGTTTTCGGCCCGGTTGGGTACATTATGCATGTTAATAGTGTCATTAATGTGATAAAACATTGTAAGACGGTTATGTATGCAGACGAAATGTGCCTAATGTACTCAACCAATAATACGAGTGATGCACAAACATACATACAGGAGGACTTAGAAAATATAATTAAATGGGCACATGATAACGGTATAATTATAAATTTAGCTAAAACAAAGGCTATGTATATAAGTTCATCCTACAATAACGTCCTTAAGCAAGGTAAATTAAACATAAATATAATTGGTCATACATACGAGTGTCTACACCTCAATAAAGCTAGCTGCCAGTGCACAAACATAGATGTAGTAGATAATAATATGAACTGGAAACTTCACGTCAATGGTGTATGTAATAAATTGCAATCAATACTGGGTAGATTCTTTCACCTAAGCAATTTCATGAATCGAAAAATTTGGTACGCACTGTATTATGCACTGGCTGACTCGGTAATCAATTACGGATTGAGCAGTTATGGGCTTACATTCAAAACACAGTTAGATCGTATAAAACATTTACAGATTAGACTACTTAAGTATTTAGTAAGTAAAAAAGTAAAATTAAAGTGTAAAACAAATTATGACAAATTATTTAATATATGTAAAATACTTCCGGTACATGAAAAGGTAGATTACCTAATTGCTTTAGAACAATATAAAATAAATAAATATAAACAACCTATAACGCATAAATATCGTACCAGGCAAGTTGAGAAGGGTAAATATGTTATACCACACATAAGAAACTATTATGGTAAGAGAACTAGGCAATATTTAACTCCGCTAATATTTAATAGCATAGATTTTATAAGAGATACGTCCATAGACATAAGCACTGTAACATTAAAGAAAAGACTGAAAGATGCATTCCTATGAAAAGTATAACTACTACCTATAATATGTATTAATTAAAGATAGAGATATTTATTGGAATAAATATACCTAAGGTAAATATGTATGTAACATAAAATACATATTAATGTATAACAAAAGAGCGCCATTGTCGCCAGCAAACTGTTGCACAGTTTGGCGATGTTTATTATTATTTTAAATGCGTGTATTTTATTTGAATAAATAAATTAAATAAAAATATTATATAATATTATATAATCTATTATTATTAAATATATATAGAGTACTACACTTTTGTACTGTAGAACACAAAATATTATCGCTTTTTACCAAGAAATTAATTATTTTTCAATCCTAAGTAAAATGACGAAAAAAAGTATGTTTGATTAAGCGTAAACTTTGGCCAAGAGATAGCAAATGTTTATTTTTTTTTAATTTCTCCATTCCGTTGCTGCGTAAAGGAAGGACAAAACAAATAAACAAAAAATCATACTTTCACATTTATAATATTATATTAGTATGGATTGTCAAGAATGATAGATAAACTTTTGAAACCGGTTTACAATCGGCTTTTTGAGGGTGGAACTATACACTCCCGCTCTCTTTCTAGCTCTAGTAAATAACGTTTCTGGGTGACCAAAAGGATAGAAGCACAGGAAAGTGCGATTTCGTGCTGCCAGATGTAGTCCAACCCTAAGCCATAAAACGGTTTAACTCTATAGGTTGGGTAAAATCTGTAAAATTAGACCTTTTAAAACCCCTATACAGATAACTTTTACGGTTGATCATGACATTAAAAAATGGTAAAAACATTTCATAGACTAGGCATATTATGTATTTTTAAGCATACAGGAACATTATTTCGATAATAAATACGTTCCACATAACATTGAACTGGCGAACTTGGAGATGAAAAAATATGAAGGCACTAGAATTAGTCACCTCGCAAAAAAAAGTGATCCCAAAAAGTGTATTCGTTACATATATACCAAACTTATTCACTTTAAAAACCAGTTAAAATATAATATAATACTTTTTCAATTTGTTTTAATTTAGGTAATTTTGTACTCGTATTATTGTTTTGTACCTTATGTATTTTTTTTAATTTACTTTCAATGTAATATTACACATTAAACATTTGTTCATTTTTATTTTATTGCTAATGTAACTTGCATAAAATTTCATCGACATATCCATATCGACAAGGCCCTCGCACTAGTTGTTTATGTCTTATGCACTGTAACGATGAGACATTTAAGAGAGATTTTCAAGGTTGTGGGTTGTTTTGCTTAATCGTGTTCTCATATTATGCTGTGTGCGTGCGTAACGACGTGGCCCAATGTTTACGATTTGCTTAGTGTGCGTTACCTCGCCTCCCGCTAGAAGTGACAGATTTTTTTGTTTGGAACTTTATGCGCATGGCGTCTCCTGTTAGTTGAATACTCTAAGGTAGATTAGATTGGAGTAATTTCATACAATTATTTTTACTATGGAAGTCCCGCCTCTTAAACGTAGGTAGTGATTATACTGATTGGATGTAGCAAAATGATATTTGACATTTCCTTTTTTTTAATTTGAAGCAGCCCTACCAGGCAAAGGACGTCCCAAAAAATAGCCACTTGAAAAATTAATTTTATTATATTGAAAATAAAACGAGGTAAATACAAATGAAACAATGTTGAATTTTTTTTATTAGTTATTAATATTTACTTTACAATTAATTTGTTTACAAATTTAATAATTAACTTATTAATATATACATTATTAAAAAACTATAACTTAGTTATTATTATACAGTCCTCATTTTAACTTTACAATAATTTTGTTTACAATATAAGCATAGAATTATTACGCATAGAATACTAGTACGCGCACCGAAAGTGATGCAAGTTAAACTAACGCGAGACCGCGTAAGTTGACTCAGCGACGCGTCAGTGCGCAACGTCACGTCTTACGGAGAAGAGCTCGCGAAAAAATGTAAAAATTACCGTTTGTGTTGTAAAATATTGTCACAACGGTGATGATAAACATAAAAGAAGTGATGGTATTACATTTCACATATAAGTTTATACATTTAATTCACTATAAGTACGTAAAACTAAAAAAATACTTACCTAAGCTCTCATAATACAAATGTTGCTAGTTGTGGGGAAAAAAATCACAATTTTCTTTTAAAAATATTTATTTTCTATTTGTGTTTAAAACGTTTAATCGCAACGCTCTGTGTAAAACTCAAATGTTTATATATAGATACCTACTTCTCTAAGTGTTAACATTATAATATTAACAATGGGTGCCTATTTAAAACTAATACGGAGTGATCAACTAATCGCGATTCGTCAACGCCATTTTAACACAACTATTTTATTTTAATTGCTTTTTTTTATTGACTAAGGTTACGTTTTAGAGTATAGAATAACAACTTTTTTATTTACAACATCATGAGATTATTAATAAGAACGCCTTTACTAACCAGATGTCACTTTACACTCAAACATTAACCAGATGCTACGTTAGATTCAAACGGCCTATTTTAACCGACTTCCAAAAAGATAGGTTATCAATATGTGTGTACACTGATTTCTAAGCTTGATCAATTCGTATATACATGCTGAAATTTTAGTGGTTGTTGTCCTGCAGCCAAATTATACTGTATCGATAGTAGAGTCAATTTATTAAATTAAAAAATATTACAATTAAAAAAGGGCAGATTTACAATAGTAATACCTCACAAGCTATTCGGGCGTCCAAACTAGTTTATGTCGTATCACTACGCTTGAGAGTTCATGTTATGAACATTTATTAGTGGCCCTTCACTGTGTAGGAAGCGCGCGGTAGCACGTGCGATAGACGTAACACTACATTACGTCCAGCGAATTTTTTTTCAGACTTTATTATAGTAATTCGGTATAAGCTAGCCTGCACGCCCGACCTACTTGCGAGATATTGCTATTGGTTTGAGATCGCATTCGAGTTTTGTTTTTCTCGATTGTAAATCTGCCATTTTTACATCCTAATAATTTTATTTTAATAAATCTATTGTACGACTAAGGCAAAATCATTTTACTTCGGGAAAACAACCATTAAAATTTCAGCGTGTGTATTGGATCAATATGTGTGTATATCCTTTCTAATAAAAAATCTAAATCGGTTTAGAAATTGTAGAATTCTGAGGTAAAAAACATTAAAAAATACACGGAAATGATAACCTCCTCCCTTTTTGAAGTCGGTTAAAAATTAAACATTACACGATGTGCTTATTGTATTCGAGCAAATTAATTGTGTTTAATAATATTCTTAAATTTTATTACGTCTGCATTTTTTACCATTAATATATGTATAATAAAGTTATATTAGTAACATCATTATCGTGTTTATTTTATTCCATTTTATATTCTCATAAAATACGTCGTCGTACGTAATACGTAATCTTTATTATATCGATTTTTTTTAAATTAATCAAAAAATAGTGATTTGCACAATTTGACTGCAAACGCCAGAAACTGGTATCACTGAATGGCGTGTATGTGTGCGCGTGACGAGCGTAGGAACATTCGACTCGCGCCCACTAACATAATGACTTTGCATCATTTTAACGCTCGTGTTTTGTACTGAACTGCGTTTCTATGCGTAATAATTCTATGAATATAAGATTCACCAGCTTCACCACTTTCATTACTCACTTCCCTTTCATGTCATTAAACAGGCACATTATTTTTAATAATTTTGCATAACATCATCTTCAAAATTAAAAGATGAGCAGTAAAACTTAATGAATTCTGTAATTAATAAAGATTTGAAAGCATTTATGAAATGGTGACAAGTCGGGTTATGGTTCCTAAAATTGTATGATTTTATTAGACCGAAAAAGTTTTCAATTGCATCCGAATTTATATAGCGGGGTCTCATAATTTTTATGTTTTGTTTTTGGACAAAAACTGCCTCAATTTCATAAAACTTTTTATGGTACTCATTCAGTTCTTTACAATGGGCACTGTACATTCATGACCATTTTTATAAACAAATTTTAAATTTTGTAGTTTTCAACAAAGCTTGCTGCCAAAATTCCAAAATTGTTAAATCTTTCCCACTTCTTTTATTATTTATCACCGTCCGTCACTTCCATTCACACTGTCAAATAGGGCATCCATGAAAGATAATATTTCTGCTTTCTGTATTTTTCTGTTTTGTTCACTGGCTTCACATCCGAATAATGAGCTGTAATATATATTTGAAATATTATTAAATAATATATCATTACATACTCTATATAGTATTTTTAAGTTACTGCTGTGCTGTGCTGTGGCCAACTGACATCTACATTAATCCTAAATAAAGTATCAAAATGCATTGTCATCCTTGAAGATAAAATAATGCCTCATTACCGGAATTAAATAAAAGACTACCCCAGGAGGGTACCAGCACCCCTGGAGAATCCCTCGCTGAGCATCCACGACCAACCCCCGCGTCTACGGGTGCCTCTATAGGTCCCATAGCGGTAATGCCGACACAGACCGACTCATCAACCACGTCCAAATGACTGCAGACTCCGTGCTACAACAGGTCCCATCCGCAGAGATCGTGATACTCGGTGATTAACGCCCACCACGCTGAATGGTTGGTTCTCGTTTAACCGATCATGCGGGTAGATCTGTCTATGACTTTGCTTTGGCATATGGTCTAACACAACTGGTTACTTTGCCTACGCGGATCCCAGATGTGGAAGACCATGTACCTTCCCTGTTGGACCTTCTGCTGACCTCTCATCCGGACGGATATCAGGTCGCCGTCGACGCCCCTCTGTGCTCTTTGGACCATTGTCTGATCCGGAGTACGGTGCCACTCACGCTCCAATCGCAGTTGCGATCTGTAGTCTTTTTTTGCATCCTAGCCTTGGGGGCGGGTTTGCTTCTCGCCGGAAGATCCCAGCGTTGTTGCCGATTCTGTTGCTGATGTGGTAATTCAAGGTATGGAACTTTTTATTCCATCCTCTGTGGTGCCCATCGGAGGCAGATCCCAGCCATGGTATGGTCGCTCCTGTAAAATAGCATCACGCTATAAGCAGGAGTGCTACCAGGCCTGGGCTGACGCATCAACGTTTCGGGTTAAACACCAGCGCACTTAAAAAGAAGTATAATTCCGCCTCCAGGTCTTTCAAAAGCGTCATTGCCAAGGCAAGTTCTGAGCACATCGGCAGAATTGGCGAGAAGCTAGTTCACCTTCCTTCGGGAACCCGTGCATTCTGGTCTCTCGCCAAGGCTGTCCTAGGGAACTTCTTTCAGCCATCTCTTCCATCTCTGCACAGAGAGGACGACTCACTGGCCCATGCCGCAAAGGAAAAAGCCGATCTGTTGAGCTCTCTTTTTGCGTCCAACTCGACTCCAGATGACTGGGGGAACACACCGCCGATCATCCCGCGATGTGAGTGCTTCATGCCGGATGTGAGGTTTACACAGCGCTCGGTTCGCAAAGCACTCTTCTCCCTGGACGTCAGCAAGTCGTGTGGGCCCGATGGAGTCCCTCCCATTGTGCTGAAGACGTGTGCTCCGGAGTTGGCACCGGTTTTAACGCGTCTTTTCCGGTACTCCTACTCCCAAGGCGTAGTCCCGAATTCATGGAAGACAGCTTTGGTCCACTCGATCCCTAAAAAAGGCGACCACTCAGACCCGTTCAACTACAGGCCTATCGCCATCACCTCCTTGTTCTCCAAAATAATGGAATTCATTATAAACAGCCAGCTCATGAGGTACCTTGAGGATCACCAGCTGATTAGTGGTCGCCAGTACAGTTTTCGTCGAGGTCGATCAGCTGGTGATCTTCTAGTCTATCTGTCTCATAGATGGACGGAGGCAGTAGAGTTCAAGGGGGAGGCATTGGCCGTTAGTTTGGACATAGCGAAGGCCTTCGATCGGGTCTGGCACAAAGCGCTTCTTTCGAAGCTTCTTTCCTATGGGCTTCCCGAGAAATTGTGCAAATGGTTCACCAGTTTCCTTGCTGATCGGAGCATCAAGGTCGTAGTAGACGGTTCATGCTCTGATTTCAAGCCTATCAACGCTGGTGTTCCACAAGACTGCGTGCTATCACCAACGCTTTTTCTCCTGCATATCAATGATATGTTGCTAACTGGTAGCATTCATTAATATGCAGACGACAGCACTGGTGATGCCTTATATACCGGCCGTACCAATATTTCTCGGGAAAACGTCGCCGAGTACCGGGACAAACTTGTGTCTGAAGTCGAGTCTTTGCTTAACAAAGTCTCGGATTGGGGCCGCTGGGTGGAAACCGTAGCTCTTCCATACTTTAGCAAAAAAGCTGGGAAAAAAATAATGATAGGAGACAACCTTTCTTCGCACCTGTCTTTAGATATCATAAAAAAATGTCAGGAGTATAATGTTAACTTTATATTTCTTCCACTCAACTCAACCCACCTGACACAGCCACTCGACGTAGCCTTTTTTAGGCCTATGAAAATTGCGTGGCGTGACATCCTGTTCACGTGGAAAACAAGTGAAGGTCGGGTACTGCCCACAATACCGAAGAATATATTTCCTAAATTTCTTAAGAAAATGTTAGAAAAAATGGAACCAAATATAAAACAAAACATTCTAGCCGGATATGCAAAAACAGGAATAAGCCCATTGAATAAAGAAAAAGTACTCAATAGATTGCCAGGAAATAACACAAGACAAGAATTTAGTACAGAAGAAAAAGAAGCAATTGATGAATCAGTTTTGTCATTATTAAAAGAAATGCGATATGGATCGCAAAATACACGAACTAATAAAAAGATGAAGAAATTAAACGTTATACCAGGAAAAAGTGTTGAAGACAGTGACTATATAGATAGCGGTATTTCAAGCTCAAATGGAATATCGGATATTGATTAAAAAATTACATCTAAAAACCTGAAAGAACTGCCAAGGCAAACAAGCAATAACAACCCAACACATACAGGAAAAGAAAATTTACTATCACAAGTACCTAAAATTAAAAGTAAACTAAACGCTAAAGAAAAGGAAGGTATTAGCAAAAAAATTAAACCTCAAAAATGTTGCAATAGATTAGGTAAAAGCTTGGAAGAAAAACAAATTTTAAAAGAACAAGAAAATTTAAATTTTGATTTGATTGATATTGCTAGGATGCCTGTAATACTGGAAGATGATTTTACTGTATCAGAAGAAATTACGATTCACAGTGGTAATTGCCAAAAAGCTGTACCATTTTTGTGTGAGAGACAGGAAGAAAAAACAATAATGGAGCAAATTGATAAACCATCTTTAAAAGAAAATGATAATGATCCATTCGCTGAGGGAAACACTATAGATGAAAAAAGATTTATGACAGATGTACAACAAAAAGTGATACAAGTTCAAAAGCCAATAAGTAAGAAAAATATAACTGAAGGAAAAAGAATTAATATTTTATCCGATGAAAAAATTATATGCAAGAGCAATATTAGTCGCCTCAGAAAATTCAGATATTATGAGAATAACACGAAACCTTCAGATCCTAAGCCTGGTACGAGTGCCGGTTATTATGAGAACAATAGCAACCCCTTGCAACCTTGCATTCTTGCCTTATATACAGGGATTGCCACAGGAAAATAATTTAAGACATAATTTAAATATACAAATGCATAATTTAATATGTAATAATAATTAAAATTAGACATATAATTGTAATGATAATAATGACAAATTTCATGTAATTGACATAAATAATTTAATAAAAAAGTTTTGGACAAAAGATAGGTATTACCTATCCAAATATAATTTAAGACTAATAGCAAATGTGCTATCTTATTATTTACTTTTTAACTCAGCCAAGTTTTTGGCTACCAAGACTGCTTTTATTGGGCAGGATAATTATTTGACAATTAATTTGGAATCAGTTCCAACTAATTTAAATTAGTAAATGCGACAATAGAGGCAATCTCTAGCAATAATGAGAGTTTAATTAACTTTGAATGTAGCCCACAAATAAGTAATAAAAATTGTTTACATCTGGTGCATCAAAATATACAAGGCATGATGGGCAAAGAATTAGAAGTTGAATTGTTTTTAAATAGTAACAACATACATATCCTCTGTATTACTGAACATTGGCTAAAAGATTATAATTTCATGTTTAATTTCAGAAATCACCAGGTGGTCAGTTCCTTCAATAGAGAAAAAAGTTTACGTGGTGGCTCCTTAATACTAGCAGATAAATCATTATTATATAAAGAACGTAAGGATATAGTGAGCCTCTCTGTTGAGCGAACTGTAGAAATGGCTTGTGTCGAGTTCGAGCACCTCATTGTTGTGAGTGTTTACAGACCCCCATGTGCTACTTATGACTATTTTGAAAGGATTGTGGAAGAAGTTTTGCTCAAACTTAGTAAACAGAACAAGTCTGTTGTATTATGTGGAGACTTTAACATCAATCTCCTTGAAACTTCTTCCATTAGTATTAAGTTTAGCTCATTGTTTAAATCGTATAATCTTGTTAATTTATTCTTAGAACCAACACGTATTGCTGGGCCTAATGCGACCTGTATAGATAATATTTTTACAGATGTAAAGCCCTTGCATAAATCAATTATTCAAAATTTAAGTTCAGATCACTGTGGACAGTTGGTATCATTGCCTTACATACACAAGAAACAGAAAAATAAGAAAGTTGTGTTTGTTCCAATAAATGAACATCGCTTGGAGAGGTATAGAAGTAATATAATAAAAAGACTTCCATCACTTTCATTTAAAAACAGTGCTAATTATTTGTATGGTACGTTATTTAAAATTATAACTTGTGAATTTAGTAGGATATTTACTTCTAAAACTTTCTCTTTTAACAGTCGCAAATCATTTAATGAATGGGCGACAGTAGGAATTTATAAGAGTAGGCGAAGGTTATACGAGCTTTACAGGGTGGGGCAGCATAACTTCCTTATTTGTAATGCGCGCCATTCGGTCAGGTGACATCCTAGTGGAGCGCTAGTGGTCTCGTTCGAGAGGGGGGGCTATAAAGTTTAGTCGAGACAGCTCAGTCGCCATAATGCGTTGGAACAGTGAGGAGCGTGCGTTTGCTGTTGAGGCTTACTTTTCGCGCGGATGTTCTGTGATTGCAACTCAGCGCGCCTTTCGAAATCGCTTTAATTTAGCCCCGTTGGCCCCTGTTCCAGACCGAAAATCAATTGTTATGTGGGTCACTACGTTTAGACAAACTGCAAGTGTGACAAAACGAAGAACTGGAGTCCCTCGGCCCATTAGATCACCTGAGAACATTGAGACAGTCAGAGCTTCAATGTTGCGATCACCACGGCGTTCTGCGCGCAAACATGCATCTACCCTTGGACTTTCCAGTCGTTCTGTGCGGAGAATTCTCCATGAAGACTTACATTTCCATCCATACAAGATGGCGACTGTACAGGAACTGTCATAACGTGACTACGATTCTCGCAGGAACCCATGTGAGATTCTTCTGGATGTCGTTCCTGAGGACGCTATTGTTTTTTTTAGTGATGAAGCACATTTTCACTTGTGTGGATCCGTGAACAAACAAAACATGCGCTACTGGGCTGACACCAATCCTCGAGAATTGCATGAAAGGCCTTTGCATTCACCTAAGGTCACAGTGTGGTGTGCAATTTCCTCAGCTGCAATTATTGGTCCCTGGTTCTTTGAGGAAAATGAAGTCACAGTAACAGTGAATTCGGGCCGGTATGTAAACATGTTACAGGAATTCTTTTTACCCCGGCTGAATGCGTTGGACTTGGGAGACATTTGGTTCCAACAAGACGGTGCAACGGCACACACTGCAAGAGCATCGATGGCTGTTTTGAGAGAACACTTCCCAGAACGCCTTATCTCTATCAGGGGCGATTTGCAGTGGCCGGCCCGATCTCCCGATTTGTCCCCTTGTGACTTTTTTCTATGGGGTTTTTTGAAATCCCGTGTTTATGTGAACCGTCCAAGGACCCTACAAGATTTAAAGAACAACATCCAGGAAGAAATTGCCAACATAACGCCTGCTCTGCTTCAAAGAGTTATGACAAACACCAGAAATCGGTATACTCAATGTATAGAGAATAAGGGACGTCATCTACCTGATTTGATCTTCAAAACTAAATAAAACAAAACTTTAAGTATGTACTTACATTGTAAAAACCAAATAAAATTTTTCCGATTCATACAATGTGTTTTATTAGGTTTTAAAAAAAGGAAGTTATGCTGCCCCACCCTGTATAATGAAAGATCATTTAATAGTAGTGTTATATTTAGAGATTATGTAAAAACATATTCTAAAATATTTAAAAAAGTGTGCGCCACAGCTAAGGCTTTACATTTAAGTAACAAAATTAAAACTGCATCAAACAAAATTAAAATGACCTGGAGAATAATAAATAGTGAAACGGGCAAGGTCAAACCGCGCAACTCGGATTTTCAATTGAATATTAACAATAATTTAACCCGATCTGATCAAGAAGTTGCTATGGCTTTTGAGAAACATTTTACTGATGTTCCTTTTTTGACAACTAAATCATTAAACTCTTCTCCTACTGTCGCCGAATCATTGCTTAAACAAAATGTAAAGGCTTGTTCAAATACTTTTAAATTCCATAGAGTACTGCCAAAAGATATCGTTAAATATTTTAAAACTATTGATGTTAAGAAAACGGCAGATTTATGGGGGATTTCCGTTAAAGTTATTTTATCTATAATAGATATAATAGCACCTTATCTAGCCACTATATTTAATACAAGCGTCGAATCTGGTGTGTTTCCTGATTTAATGAAACTTAGTAAAGTCATACCTTTATATAAATCTGGTAGTACATTAGACCCCGCCAATTTTAGACCAATTTCTGTACTACCAACATTTAGTAAAATTTTTGAAAAAATAATTTTAGATCAAATGTTAAGTTTCTTTAATATTAATAAATTGCTACATAGAAATCAATTCGGTTTTACAAGGGGTCGCTCAACAACTGACGCTGGAGTTGAGCTTATTAAACATATTTTTGTGCATGGGAGAATTCAGAGGATGCTTTGGGTATATTTTGTGACCTTTCCAAGGCCTTCGACTGCGTTCACCATGAGACATTAATCAGGAAGCTACAGTACTATGGTGTCAAGAACACAGCGCTTAAACTTATAATTTCATATTTAAGTAATAGAATGCAGAAAGTTATTATTAATGGTAGAAGTTCTTCCGGCTCACCTGTACTAATGGGTATCCCTCAGGGCTCAATTCTCGGCCCATTCCTGTTTCTAGTGTATATTAATGACTTACCTTCTATTGTAGAGGATAATCATGATATAGTATTATTTGCTGATGATACTTCTTTGATTTTTAAACTTAAACGTAAATCATTTAAATGTGACGAAGTGAATAATACTATATCAAAATTAGTGCATTGGTTTAACGTTAATAATTTACATTTAAACGGAAATAAAACTAAATGTATTAAATTTACAACAACGAATGTTAGAAATCTGAGTACCAATGTGTTTTTAAATGGGGAAGAACTGAGCCCTGTTGAATCCACTGTTTTTCTTGGCATCACTCTCGACGCAAAGCTTCAGTGGGGCCCCCATATATCCAAACTAGCAAGCAGACTAAGTTCTGCAGCCTATGCTGTAAAAAAGATTAGAGGTCTCACTAGTGTCGAGACAGCTAGATTAGTTTATTTCAGTTATTTCCATAGCATAATGTCTTATGGGATTTTGCTATGGGGACATGCGGCTGATTCAGAAACTATTTTTGTTTTACAGAAGAGGACCATTAGAGCTATTTACAACCTAAAACTGAGAGAGTCTCTTAGAGATAAATTTAAAGAAATAAATATATTAACTTTGGCCTCTCAGTATATTTACGAAAATTTAATGTATGTTCACAAAAACAAAGGTAGTTTTAGTAAAAAAAGTGATGTGCATTCTGTAAACACTAGGAACAAACACAAGCTAGTGATACCAGTTTCTCGACTCCACAGAGTCAGTAATTCATTCTTGGGGCAATGTATACGCTATTACAACAAGGTCCCGGAAAGTGTACAGGCTCTCTCCATTAGCAAGTTTAAATGTTTTGTTAAGTTGAAACTGTATAAAAAGGGTTATTATAGTATAAATGAATACATGGTTGATAATAACCCCCTGGGAATGAGGTGATCGCTTCCAAGCTGTTTCTAAAATAAATTTTGTACTTATATAGTTAGTACAACCATTATTGTAAAATTTGCTTTAAAAAAAAGTCCCGCTGGGTTTCTTGCTGGTTCTTCCCAGGACAGAGGTTTTTTTTTTCGAACCAGTGGTAAAGTAAAAAATGACTTTCAATAAGTATTACAAATGTGATCTATATTGAATAAAAAAATATTCTATTCTATTCTAACCCAAATCTAGTACAAGTGGCTTCAAAAGACCTAAATATTATAAGAATGACATGGACATTCTTCGAGATCTAATGGATCTAGAAGATTAAATCATACCAAACCATATGTGATCTAAGTTCTATCTAGTATATAAGTTTACAATTTTTGTTTATATTCCTATAGGTAACGCTTTAAAGTGTATGGTCTCATAAATAAAGCTACATAATTTAACGATTTTATTTCATGTTAAGTTTTTTAAGATTTTGAGTTGTTAATTAAATATGTTTTAATATTTTATTTGCTGAAACGTATTATCTTTATATATAATAAGTTTGTTGATTTCGTTAAGATTAAAAACTTAAACAATAATTTGAAAATGTTAATTGAATATGTTTTTAATAAAAATAAACAACAGATGTCAAAAGTGCATTTTATTTCATCATAATTGACTTGTTATGCCGCCTCCACACGCTTGGTGTTTGCCACATTCACCATACACGAACAAACACCGACCACATTCACCCAACACAAACACGGCATCCACACGCTCGGCGAACGTGCTAGTATATTCCGGGTAGGCAAACATGACGGACGACGAGCTTGTGGCAGCGATTACTTTCGGGTTGACCTATTTTTATTTAAAAATAAGGCAATATGAATTGCTCTCAATGTTATTGTATTGAAGATTTTACACACCATAGATTCTCAAATGATTTCTTAATTATCTCTGTTATAAATTGTCTTCAGGTTTAAATAAGATTGGTTTGAACGCTTTTATTCGTATCGCATTGCTGATTATTATGTAATACGTGACTCTAAATTAATCTAAAAACAAACTTTTATGAAATTAATGCTTGAACGGGGATTCTAACCCTTTTTTTTTATAGGTTAAGGGTGACAAACGAGCACACAGTCCACCTGATGGTAAGGGGTTGCTGCGGCCCATAGACATCTATATCTATCCTCTATTACAAATCAAAATGTAGATGCGTTGCCACCCGTGAGGACTAGGATGGAATGCCTCATTTCCAGTAAAAAGGGCCTCCGGTCACCTGCACTCACCAAGCGAAACGCAGAGGTAAACCTCTACTTCACGCTGGTATTCTGTGAGGTCGTGGTACCACCCCGGTTCGAGCCGGCCCATCCGTGCGACAGAAAAAGCTGCCGCGTGGCTCTATCACTGTTAAAACCCTGAAATTTCGTACGACATTATATTGAATCTATTTACTTTTAATGTATGAAGCAGATAATGAATCTGAAAGAAGCGAAAGAGGTATGTAAGGATCGTGACACTTGGCGATTTGTTCTCTCTGGCTACCCCGTCAGGGATTGTGCGTGAAGATAAATTAAGTTAAGTATTTACTTTTAACATATATTATCTTTTTATTCGAAGCGCCTTATACAATCTAATAGCAATATTTTCAAAACGCACCATTGTTTATTTTTTATGGAAGGAAAATGATATACTGATTTTTTAAGCCGGGAGGACAGGAGGACACATGAATCCAATGAAAAATACCACTTTAAAGCTAAATATTTCACAAAGGGACTCCTAAATTGAAAAGATGTTTTTCAAAACCCCCAATGTTTTTGAAAGACCTATTCAACGATACCTCACATAATAGAATAGACACATAAAAAAATTATCCTCCATTTACTTATATGGGAAGTACCCAAAATAAAAATGTTTTTTAAGATTTTATTTCAGTTTTCTAGGCGTGATTAATATTTATAACTGTGCCAAATTACAGATTTGTAACACTTAGGGTCTGAGCAAAATCGCGGACGGACGGACCGACGGACATGGCGAAACTATAAGGGTTCCTTGTTGTGTAACTACGAAAGTCTAAAAACTATTAAATCAGGATATACTAAACTTATCGATATATAGAATATACTAATCTTATATAATTTTTTCGGATTTTATTTTGGGAATTGATGATCAATGATCCTGCTTTCACACGGGGCTCCTTATAAAAAGAGGTAAATATTTGTTACCCAATAGAAACATTTATTAGGAGTCAATCACATTATTATTGGGAGGTCTATAGAAAACTTAAAAAAATATAGGTGGTAGATCTACTAACTTTTCGAAGTAGAATTGGTAGTAAACTTAACTTCTAAAATCATATTTACCTCCGAGACAAATTTCGGATTGGTAACATAGGCGTAGAGTATAATAATAATACCCGCTAGTAACTCCTTCGCCGCCCGCAAGCCGCAAGCTCGCGCGTACTACTGACTGATTGCCAAACGTGTGGATACATAGCAAACACGTTTGTCGAACACCCTTTGATCGGTGCACAAAAACCGACACCAACGCCGATCACTGGCATTCACATACAAACAAACAGGCGAACAGCTATCCACACGTTCGTGATTGCTGTATGGTGTATGCTGTTCGCCGTTGTTTGCCAAGCGTGTGGATGGGGCATTAGATAGACTCTCATTTTGACTGATTGTTATTGGCCCTGCCTACAATTACGTTCACAAAGATTAATAATGACAAACAAAATAAATAGATAGGTAGAAATTGATTATTACATTAGTTAGTGCCAACCCTGGTGAATTTCTCTATTGACCCTATTTGCATCCCTATTAACTCCAATTTTCGGGTGAATAGGGATAGCATATATTTTTACGTTTTTTGCATAAATTGGAATGCTAATTGCATAGTTTTATATTCGATTACAAAGATACCATAAAGACTCAATCATTTCTGTATTAAAACCGAAATATATCCGTAAAAAACTGCCTTAAAATTCTTCATGAAGTTTGGATTTGTCCCTATTCACTCCATATTACGGTATTTTCTCTATGAAGATTACTGCCCGTGATAGTAACTGTCCTATACAGGAAGGTTGACTTCTTATTAATTTGTGGTAGGGATTAGCATTGGGCAAAAAATATCGATATATCGATATTTATAAATATAAATATCGATAGATATATCGTCGATATTTTAAATTACCATATATCGATATTTAGTTTAGAGTATTGAATTCGTATCAATTTCGATATATTTTAGAATGTTGTATTAATTACAAAACATGTAACTACAAAAGGAGGTACTAAAGTATTCATGTGTGGTTGGTTGTCGTTTTTATTTCGTCGTCCTCCCGTCAGTAACATACAATTTTGGAACTTATCTATATATCATGTAAATGATGACGACTTATCGGTATTTATCACGTGATATATATCGATACTGTTTAAAAATATCGATTCAATATATATCGATTTTTTCCCTTGCCCATCCCTAGTAGGGATTATCGATGATCATCGATGTTGCCACATGTCAAACATCGAAACATCGATGTCAATAAACCGGTAATCGATTATTGGGTACTTGCGAATACTGCGAACCCGCGAAATTAATATCAACTAAATCTTGCATCTCCTCTAAAATATTTAAAATTTTGATTAATTGAGAATGCATCGATAACCTAAAAATATATCATTATGGTGTATCAAATTTAACTGTCATGATGTGTCAACTGTAATGTCGCAGTTGTCACTGATTTCGTTTTGTTATTGGTGTCGTTGATTCCGATCTCATGGTGATTGTTTGTCACACGGGTTTGATAAATTTTCTCAGGAAAATTTTAATTAACGACGTTATTTTCATTTGAATAGCTATATTTTTCTTATTTTCAAACTAATTATTGTACGTAAGTGTTTGTTATTATTCGTAGCTAACTAATCTACTGGGGATGGAAGAGATTGAACAGGTTTCAGATCCTCCAGATGATGCCGGAAAATCTGGATCTTACCCGACTTTTTTCTTAATTCTAATCCTACTGATACATTTTATCAGACCGATACTGGTAATCCTATGAAACGCAAAGCTTATTATATATGATCCTTAAATTTAGAACCCAAGAAAAAAGTGTCTTCTCTTTCTTCAGCAGCCATACATAATATATTTGTTCATCCTTTATCTGAAGAAAAGAAACGCTATAATAGTAATGACAGTGCACCTTATTGTTCACATTATGAAACTGTCAGTGGAGCCCTCCTCCGGAACTACAATTAAGCCAATTAAAGTGGGTCAATTTCTGTACCAAAACAATATTTAGGAAATTTTAAAAAATGGTGATAACAGCATAGGACGCAATCGTATTTCTATTGAATTTTCTTTCCCCCAACTAGCTAACGATTTTTTTATAAATCCATTACTTCCTAAAACAAATTTTGTAGCCGTAATTCCTATCTACGCTATTACGAGAATGGGTATCATTAGAGGTTCAATTCGATATAGGTATGGATGAATTCGTTTCTCCATCAGAAGTTGCTTCTTCTACAGAAATAATTCGCGCTCGTTGTCTAAACCATAAAGTTATTAAATTTAAAGCAGACAACTCTGTTGAGTGGATTCTGACACAAACGATCGTTATTACGTTCTCCGGTAAATTACTGCCTTCACATGTTTTTGCCTATTTCACTTCATATCCTGTAGAACTTCACCTTTTATCTACAATACAATGTTATAATTGCTGTCGTTTTGGACATGTTAAGTCTAAATGCAGATCTAAGCCTCGTTGTTATAAATGTGGACCACCTCATGATGGAGAATCATGTGAAGGTGAAGTTACCTCGATCACTTTTCTTCACTCTACTGGTAATCATGCAGCTATTAGTTCATCCTGGCCAGAATTTAATAGACAAAATATATTAAAGTAATTATGTCACAAGAACATATCTCTTATGATGAAGCATCTGTAAGAGTTCGCCCATCAAAACGAGCTTATTCAGACATTGCAAGCAAAACTCCTTTAAATCCATCTTCTCATACAAGTAAAAAGAATTCATGGGTATGACCATACAACCCATGAATCCATGATCCAAACCCCAAGAAGTTCTTTTCCTAATGGAAGTGCTTACCCTAAAGATAATGTTAGCCATACTTCTCCAAACGAAAATTTAATAGACTTACTTATATCCATACTTATGTGTATCATTTCGAAATTTGACGATCACTGTTTACCTCCAAATTTAACCCAGTCTCTTGAGAAACTATCGATGCCTCTAAATAATATAAATAAGCATGGCTACGATTCTTCAATGGAACTGTCGCAGTATTAAACATAAAAAAGGCGATTTAGTCTATATTATCAACAAATACAACACATTTCTTGTTGCATTATCAAAAGTTTGGCTTCACCCAAAATCTCACTTCCGTATTCCTGGTTTTGCCTGCCTTCGCGAAGAGGAAAGATGGTTACGCCGGTGCTGTAACCCTTATTAATAGGTTACATTCATTTAACAAGGTTTCACTTCCTCAACATAGTGAGGAATTAAACGTTGTAGCTTGCGAATGTAATGATATCACATACCTGTCTTTCTATATTCCTCACCCACATCTTTCACTGATTACTGAATTAAACTTAATAATTTCATCTATTACTCTTCCTTTTATATTACTAGGTGATTTTAATGCCCACCATGTGTCATGGGGCTCATGCAGAAATTATACTTTTGGCTATCTCTTAATCGAAGTGTTTGATGAATTTAATATTTGCATTTTAAATGATGGATCACCAACAAGGAGAGTATATTCATCTCAAAATCCTAAAAGTGTTGTTGACCTAACTTTATGTACCACACTTCTTACATCACCTATTAATTGGAAAGTTTTATTTCACTCATATGGTAGTGATCATTACCCAATATTACTTTCATTATCCAACGCTCAATACCAATTAGAGTTTTTTCTCCGCTGTTAAAATCTTTATATATAAAAATTACGTGTCACTTTGTTTGTTCGCGATGAACTCCGAAACCACTCACCCAATTTTAATGAAATTTGCACACTCTGTGCAGTTTGGTCCAACTTGAGAGATAGGATAGTTTTTATCCCGATAAGGGACCCTCAATTTTTTTTATTGCAAATTTAAGGATTTTTATAGTACAAAGGTTCGCCGCTAAGGGCAGAGCAACGTCTGCCTGGTCAGCTAGTATAATGTAAAAGGAGCGGACTGAGCTAAATTCTCATCGTTGTCAGATTCGGTACTCTGTAAATTTTATAATAGTGACTCTAATGATGTAGATACAAACTGCAAAACTTTGTTAAGTACCTTTTACTCACCGCAGATTCATGTTTCACACGAAAAATTTCGCCTTTTGCCAAAATTTGTTCTCCCCCATGGCGGGATAAGGAATGCACACCCAATGTTAGAAAACGAAAACAAGCTGAACGTCTATACTCTTCCAATATGTCTATTGAAAACTTTTTAAATTATAAAAAAGTAGCTGCTCAAACATTAAAATTGTTAGCACATAAAAAAAGACGGGTTGGCTCAGCTTTTATGAAAATCTTTCAACCTGCTCTCCTGCTTCTATTATATTATGGAAGAATATAAAGAAAATCTGCGGTTCATATAACGATGATAATTATTCACCGCAATGTGATTATTCTATTTGGTACAATTTATTTGCCGATAAGCTTGCTCCTCCTTGGGTTCCTTCCTTTGAGGAATTATGTTTTTGTGAATCATTGATAACCCTACCTGGAGAAAATATTAATAATTCACGTTTTAATGAACTTTTCTCCAATGAAGAATTTAAATTGGTTGTTCAACACTTTAAAGATTCGTCACCAGGAATAGACGAAATTCCATACTCATTTATTTCCAACACAGGATCAAAATGTAAGCAAATTTTTCTAGACTTAATTAATGACATATTTATTACGGGAATATTCCCATATTAAAACCAGACAAAAATCCTAGTGATGGTAGTAGTTACCGCCCTATAGCACCATCATCAACTCTGTGCAAAATAATGGAGCATTTAATTACAAATCGTCTAGAATGGTTTGTTGAAAATAAAGGTCTCCTGGCCAAAACACAGTTTGGATTTGACGTGGTTGACAATATTCTTACATCTCAAGACTCTGGTAGAGGTACGATCCTTACCCTGCTTGATTTTTCAAGAGCATTTGATTATATTAACATAGATTTGCTGCTGTTTAAGCTATCGTTTTATGGTTTTGTAACATCTTCCATAAAATGGTTTCAAAGTTACTTATGCCGCCGTTCACAACATGTAATATTAAATCAACCAAATGGGTCTTCCCTTGTTTCTGAACAACGACCACTTAATAGAGGTGTGACCCTGTGGAGGGTTCTATTTTAGGACCATTGTTATTTATAATTTACACTGCTGATGTAACTAATTGCATGCATTTTTGCAAATACCACCTATATGCTGATGATCTACATGTGTATCTTTCCTGCAAATCACTTGAATTTCATTCTACAATTAGTAACATCACCTGACCTGAATGGAATTGCAATATGATCACAGAAAAATTCCCTCATTTTAAACCCACTAAAAACTAAGTATATGCTTTTAGAATCAAAAAACCAAATCAAATTTTTAGAAAATCAAAACCCTAAATTCATGTTGTTAAACATCCCTTTGGAGGGTGTAAGTGAAGCTCGTAACCTCGGTTTAGTTATGGATAGCAGACTACGTATTGAAAAACACGTACTGGAGCTTGTCCGCAACTGCTTTTATAGGTTAAAGGTGTTATATGGAATCCGCGAATACATTCAGTTGGACTTAAGAGTTAGACTGTATGAATCTCTCGTTTTTTCAAAATTGAACCACTGCATTGCAGTGTATGGACCCTGTATTTTGGAAAAGTCACAACGTATACAAAATGCATGTGCACGATACTGCTTCTCAATACCAAAACGGTCCCATGTAACACCTTTTTTCAATGAAGCAGGTATTTTGAAAATAAAAACGCGACAGAAACTATACCTCGCTAATCTACTATTTGATGTTGTCAAAACTAAGTCACCCCTATATTTATATGATAAACTTATATGGAGAAATCGACAAAACATCATTAAGTCTTGTACGAACCACTTGCCAATCCCACTTACTGTTCTGCAGCTTTCAGAGGTAGTTTTAAATATGGTACAAGGTGCTGGAAAGACATTTCTCCGCCTATTCGTGGCTATAATTCAAAGTACAATTTTAAATTCCACTATAAAAATCGGTTATCTACCGACTTCAAAAAGAACCACTAACATTTTGAACATTTCTAAAAATCAGTTTGTTGGATTTTATAATACTTTGTATACAGATTGTTTGGTGGAAGGTTAGACAAGAGTTTGTATTTATTTTAATATAACAGATATATGTTACATTAACTAAATCGTGAGCTCCTAGTATTTTGATATTGTTTCTCTTGAAGTATTAATATGCCACTTACACGTACACCGCCCCCCGCTACCCCTTCGGTAGACAAGGGCAAAAATAGAAATGCGGGTGCGGCAACATCCCTAGTAAATAGCGCAAGTTCCTCGCCTGATATGCCTTCTCCAAATAACGATAATGTTACTTTGAGGCGCAAAACTGGAGATAAGTATATGTCGCCGCAAGGACATCCTCTGTGGACGACGCCCAAGTTTTGCGCTGACGTTTAGTTATTATAATAATCAATATTGTCTAATTATTAACATTACAATTAAATAACAGCAATTTATCAGAAACATAATATGTAACTAGTTAGTTTTATAAAATTGTTTTGGTTTATAAATCTGTTTATTGACAAGTTACTCCATTAAAACAACTTTTTATTCAATTATTAAATGTAACTCAAATATTGTTTTTAATTGTAAAAACAAATAATTGTCAATTTAATTATTAATAATTGTTATTAAAATTACCTAAGTAATCAATAAAAAGATATTGTTTTGTTTTGGTGAAATATTGACCAACCAAATCGTCGACCAATCAGAGCGCTTCTAGGTTCTTATTATGGCTTCCTTAATAAATGAACGCGGAGAAACGAGAATACGGTCACTTAAGTTTCTGCGCCTTTCGGTGTAGGTTCTATTCTCCTTATAAAAACTTAGTAAGAATTTTAGTGAGTTTATAATAAGAAGTGTGGAATAAAATTATAAAGTGCGTGATTAGACCTTTTGGTTATAATGGAGCCAATACGCGGCAGCACAACTGAACCCTTGTCAAATGGGGACAGTGGTGCTGCTTCACCAAAAAACAACCCCGAGGCTTCCGCTCCGACATCAGAAGTGGGATCGCACGTGCGATCCATGTGTGCCGGCAATCCTCAACGACTTACGTCATGCGAAGATTGCTTACCGGCAGCCCCCGAAGGTATTCTTAAAGATTTTTTTAAGGAAATGGTCAATATGATGCGTTCCATGACCGAGCGACTCGGTGCTCAGCCACAGGAAAAGATGAAAATAACTGAAGTCTTTCTACCCTCCTATGATCCTGATAGTAATGTGGGCGTTCGTGAATGGTGCGATCATATTTCGACTGCGGTCTCAAATTACAAGCTTAGTGATTATGATGTGAGTATGAAAGTCTCAAGTTTGTTGAAAGGTAGAGCACAAATTTAGGCCGACGAGTGGCTCGTGACAACGTCAACGTGGGAAGAACTACGCCAGATTATCATAACTACGTTTAAACCGGAACACCGTTATTCTAAAGATGTGCTTATGTTCCGTGAGCATATGTATAACTCGTCTAAGGACCTCGCAGAGTTTCTATCAAAGGGATGGATGCAATGGAAACGAGTCCCTAAGGATAAACTGGATAATACGGACGCGGTTGAAGCAGTTATTGGGACAGTGAGTGATCAGCGCCTGAGGATTGAACTTATGAATGCCAGAGCCACTTCAGTACCGGAACTCATATCTGTAGCTTCCTCTATTCGCCCTAAACGTTTGTATCCATCGTCGTCCTATAATACTAGTCAGCCGACCAACAAAAGACCTCGTTTAGAAAATAAGGTAACCCCTTTTTGTACATTCTGTAGAAAAGCCGGCCACTCAATTGATGAGTGTCGTAATAAGGTAAGGCACTTATATTACAAAAGATAATTGTGGTCCTGATAGGCTACGCTCAAACGCTTCAGCAAGTTCTATTTCATGTACGTTTTGCTCGAAACCAGGTCATACTTTTGATGTTTGCTATAAACGTTTAAGGGCTATTGCTTCCGACACCCCTAATGAACAAATTACTAAACGTGTTAATAGTATTGCTAGCTCAATTTTAACTTGTAGGAACATCCAAATTGATAATATCCAATTAAGTGCTACATTTGATAGTGGAGCAGAATGTTGTGTTATTCGCGAATCAATTGCAAATAAATCGCAGGTATGATGCCGTTAATTACCTTCAAGGAATAGGGTCGTTCCCGGTAATGTCTGTCGGTTCCATCGAATGTGTTTGCATGATTGACGGCATTAATGTCGAATTACAGTTCCTTATCCTTCCGGATTATGAGCTCCCGACGGATATCTTAATCGGTACTAACTTGTTAAAGAAAACTGGTCTTAGTGTTGTAGTAAGTAGTAAAGGTGCCGGATATCTTAATCGGTACTAACTTGTTAAAGAAAACTGGTCTTAGTGTTGTAGTAAGTAGTAAAGGTGCTAAACTTATTTATCAATCGCGGATCATGCAGTTACAAAATAAAAACCCGTTGTTTGAAAAAATTGACCATGATCTAAGTGACGAGACCGAAATCAAAGAGCTTCTCGTATTGTTAAACAAATACTCTCATATGTTCATTCGCGATTATGCCAGGACACGTGTCAATACTGGTAGATTAGAAATTCGACTCAAAAATCCTTATAAATATGTTGAGCGTAGGCCATACTGACTAAGTCGTTCTGAAAGATAAAAGGTTCGCGAGATAGTTCATGAACTGTTAGATAACAATGTCATTCGTGAAAGCCAGTCGCCCTTCTCCAGTCCGATTATTCTTGTTAAAAAGAAAAATGGTGCAGATCGTATGTGCGTCGATTATAGGGAGCTAAATGCGAACACTGTACGTGATCATTACCCTTTGCCCCTAATAGCAGACCAGATTAATAATTTATCAGGTGGTAGATATTTTAATCCGTTTGATATGGCTTCCGGCTTTCACCAAATTGTCATTTCGGACTGTTCCATAGAGAAAACAGCATTTGTTACGCCGGATGGACTCTATGAGTACTTAACTATGACTTTTGGGTTATGTAATGCACCGGCAGTTTATCAAAGGTGTATCAATCGTGCTCTGGGGCTTTTGTTGAACTCTGGTAGTGCTGGTACTAATGACAGTGCTTCAAGTGATAGCGTCGCGCAAGTTTATATTGGTGACGTTATCAGCAAGAGTAGAAACTTTAGGGACGGTATATTTTTCATGGACCGTATTTTAATGTCCTTAGAAAAATCAGGCTTTTCCATTAATATCGACAAATGTCTCGTCTTTAAAAAATCTGTCGAGTAGGTACTCGACATTAAATTGCCTGACCTTTTTAACGTTAGTGGGTATCGGTGATTTAACAAGAGCATCTACCTTTAAAGGGCTAGGTGTTACGTTGCCATCTTTTATGATATTATCTACTCGGTGATTTAACAAGAGCATCTACCTTTAAAGGGCTAGGTGTTACGTTGCCATCTTTTATGATATTATCTAGGTAGATAGTATAGATAGGTAGATAATATCATAAAAGATGGCAACGTAACACCTAGCCCTTTAAAGGTAGATGCTCTTGTTAAATCACCGATACCCACTAACGTTAAAAAGGTCAGGCAATTTAATGGTCTGGCTGGCTACTTTCGTCGGTTTATTCCGAATTTCGCACGTATTATGATTCCCCTTTACGAACTAACCAAGACCGGCGCTAGGTGGCAATGGACTCACAGGCAAGAAGAGGCGCGTAATAAGATCATTCATTATCTTACTTCCTCTCCCATATTGATGATATTTCGAGAAGACGCACCAATAGAGCTTTTTACTGACGCGAGTAGTCTAGGAGTGGGTGCAATACTTGCCCAAGCAATAGATGGCCGACAACACGCAGTGGCTTATTTTAGCATGCGCACTACTGAAGCTGAAAGTAGGTACCACTCATATGAGTTGGAAACACTCCCCGTAGTTCGGGCCATTAAACACTCGTCATTTTCTCTACGGCAGACACTTTAAAGTGATAACTGACTGCAACGCACTTAAAGCCTTTAAACACAAACAGGAGCTTTTACCAAGAATATATAGATGGTGGGCATTCCTACAAAATTTCGATTTCGATATAGAGTATCGAAAGGGTGAACGCATGCATCATGCAGATTTTTTCAGCCGAAATATAGAGACGCATGTTGTGAATATAATGACTAAAGAACTACAATGGTTAAAAGTAGACCAACGTCGTGATGAAACACTGCGCTCTAAAATTGACTCCATATACAAAGGTGAGACTGTTAAGAATTTTATATTTGAAGATGAACTTTTAAAGTACAGAAGGCAAGATGAAGTCCTAGGTGAGCAATATTTGGTTGTAGTACCAAAATCATTCCAATGGAGTTTGATAAATGCATACCATTCTAGTTTGAAGCATCCTGGTTGGGAAAAAACATTGGCAAAGATAAGAGAGACTTACTGGTTTGACAGGATGAATACTACAGTTAGGGAGTTCGTTGATAATTGCATAATTTGTAGAACTTCAAAAAACACTTCAGGATCCATTCAAGCACAACTGCATCCTATCAAAAACCCACTGTGCCATTTGAGATAATCCATATGGACATAACAGGAAAATTAGGTACATCATCCGAACAAGAGTATGTTGTAGTTACAATAGATGCATACACTAAATATATTTTGTTGCATCATGCTAACAATAAAAACCCTCAAAGTACTCTTGCAGCTTTAAAACAAATGATACACTTGTTTGGCAAGACATTGATAACTTAAAAACCACTTTTCCTCATCCGGCATGCAGGAACAAAAGAGTTGCTGTTTTTTTCGATGCGTGTCATATGCTTAAGCTAGTGAAGAATATGTTCGAGTCAAAAAAAGTTTTGTTTAGTAACGGCGAACCAGTTGCATGGCTGTATCTAGTCAGATTGCAAAAACTTCAAGAAAAAGAGGGCAAACAAACTGACAGTACGTCAGATTTCTTTCAGGAATCAAATAATGGAAGTTAACCTTGCAACCCAATTATTGAGTCGAAGTGTAGTAAAAGTGCTAACTGGAAACAACTTTGAGAATGTTGAAGCTACTGTACAATTTAGCGAAACGTTTAACAATTTTTTAATTCAACCACTTATAAGGATTCAAACGACCACTTAGTGTAGAAAATAAAAATGAGATATCTAATTTCCTGAATAAAGCAGAAGCTTACATAAAGTCGTTAAAAATTTACAATAAAGTTAAATTTATCAGAGAAAAGGGGAAAAAAAATAAATATTAGTAAAACAGTAGTCACGAAAGCTAAATGCAAAATGGGATTTCTTGGTTTTTTGATAGACATTCAGAGTTTGAAATACTTATACACAGAATTGATTCAACAAAATAAAGTAATGAATTACTTGTCTACGTATAGGTTGAGTCAAGACCATATCGAAATTTTTTTGGACTTATCAGGCAACACGGCGGGCACTATAACAATCCTACTACTGAGCAATTTCGTGGTATATATAAAAAAACACTTTGCCATTTAGAACTATGGAGCAGTTTTGGGGAAATTGCTTGCCTACAGACAATTATTCAATATTGAGATGTAAAACAGCTCTTGAAACAATTAATGTGACCACACCAGGTTTCCGCGACCAGCATCAGTTTGCTGAATCAACGATAAATAAATCGCAATCAGCTGAGCACGAACGATGTCAAATTAATAGTGATATTCTGTCAACTTTATTAGATGAAGAAAAAAATATAAGTGAGATCTCACAGCAAATTGTCGGGTATATATCAGGGTGGGTCGTTAAGAAAATGGTTAAAAAAATTAAATGTCAAATATGTTGCAGCGCTTTGATGAGTAAGCAAAAACTAAGTTTTTAAAGGTTGATAACTTTAAGAAACTTAGGTGGCTTGTTTTTATCTTCACGCGATGTATTTGACATTTGTATTAAAACAGAAGCGTTTCTAAAGCTTAATAAAAATTTCAAGGCAATAATTATTTTCACAACTAAAATGATATAATGTCTTGCAAATAAAAGTTCTGAGTTTAATCATTAAATCAAATGTTTTCAAAGATTTAACCTCTCATTCCCTCGAACAACCAGCAACTTGGAACAATAAAATTTTACTAATGAAATCTGTAATCAAATCCTACGCTGATGTACGCTTCATTATATTCATAAAAATGTTAAAACAAAAAACAAACAGGCTAAAAAACATAATAAACTAATTTTATTTAATGGAGAATAAACGATAACTAATATTAATGTGTTTTATTTTTACATCTGCATTTATTTTCACATTACTAAGGTAAACGCACCGTTGATGGACAAATGACCAAACTTGTTTTTTATTGTTTATTGAGATTTTGAATCAATTTTACTCCTTTTTAAATTCTTTATTAAAAGCTAGTTGAGAATTATAAAAATATTGATGCATACCAGTAATAAACGCCTGTGTTCATTATTGGGTATTGCATAGAAATCCAGTTATGGACATTGAAGTAAAATAGAAATAGTATAACAATAATAGAATAGTAATACAGAAATTTTCCTTTTATTTTAGAAATGGTGCCTAAAAAATTATACACCACAACAAATGGGCTGAACTATCGAAGCTGTTAGAAAAGGCGCAAAAATATCTGACGCAGCTAAAAAATTTAACGTGCCTAGAATAACATTGCATAATAAAATCCAGGAAAAAGTCCCGTAGTGTCCAATGGGACCCAGTACCATTTTGTCGAAGGAAGAAGAAAACATTCTAGAAGATTTGATAATAGATATGTCAAATAAACATATTGGAATATGTTTATTTGACATATCTATTATCTGAAAAATCCTCAAAGGATTTTCAATACCGACGAAAGCGCGTTTTTTTTAAAATCCAAAATTAGGACGTGTTCTTTCTAAAAAGAGCGATAAAAATGTATATGGTTCTTCAGGAGATGATAAAGAAAATTTAACAGTTCTGGTTACTGGAAATGCAGCAGGAGAACTCGCAGCTACTCTGGTTGTTTTTAATTATGCAAGGATACCGTCATCAATTTCAGAAACTTTTCCTGATGACTAGGCTATTGGTCGTTCAGGAAGCGGATGGATGTACTCAGGGACATTCTTCGAATATATGAAGAATATGTTCACTCCTTGGCTGACTAACAAAAATATTGAAAAGCCAATTTTATTTTTTCTGGATGGTGACAAGTCACATATGACTGTACCTGTTTAATTTCTGCTCAGACAATGGTATTGAGGTCATAGCACTCAATCCAAATTCTACACATATATTACAACCATTGAATTTGTCTGTTTTCAGGCCTTTGAAGTTGTCATGGCGAGAAGCGATTAAGACCTGGAAAACACAAAACTTAGGACAAGTTCTTAAAAAACAGCTATTTGCTCCAGTTTTGAAGACAGCAATCGAAAAATTTACTTGGAAAATAATTGAAAAAAAATTTTACGAGGATTGTACCCATTTGGTCCAGAATTTGTAGACATGAGTAAAATCAAATCTCAAAACAGGCAGAATATTGATTCTACTCGCCAGAGAGAATTTTTGAGAAAATTAGAGAACAAGATTGAAGAAACTTTTCTTGTACCAAATTGAAGCTTTCAAAGATCTTCATTACAAAGGTCGCCTCGAACTGGAAAATCTTCTGCCAAATGAAGATGAATCTCTGTATTTGATTAGGGCCAGTAGTAAGCAAATTCTCGATCATGATGTAAGAAATGAAGTATCGGCACCTACTAACTCCGTTGAAACATCAAATCACGTATTAGAAACTGATGATCAAAATGAAAACGCATCTCCAAAAGAAAATGAATCAATTGGTGTCTTATCCTATTACACGAACGATTCCAAACCAAGAGCTTCCTCACAAAATATTTGCTTAGCCAAAAAACATCAGATCTCAATACCTCAAATGCAGGCCAGGAAGACTTACCAGTTATTGATGAATCATTATCAAGAGAAAACGAGCCTATTGCTGTCTTATCTGATAATAAGAACGACTCTGAACCAGGCACTTATCTACAAAACAATTGCTTATCCAAAGAAATTTCAGCTCTTGATACTTCAAATGCAGGCCAGGAAAACTTAGCAGCCACTAATAATTCTTTACCAAAAACAAACAAACCTGTTGCAGTCTTTTCTCAGAAGACGAACAATTCCGAACCAAGCACTTCAACTCTCAATACCTCAAATGAGCGAAATGCAAAACAGGGAAATTTAGAATTCATTGACAAAACACCTATGAAGATTAATAACCCTTGCACTTCAAATTTTGTTATACCATCGCCTTTTAAACTAAGCTTATTTCGGCCAGAAACTGATGAAATAACAAAAAATAAGAAACGCAAATTAAAAGAGAAAACTCCATTTACGATTACAAGCCCTGCATGGAAGGCGTACATTACCAAGAAGGAAGAAGAAAAAAGAAAACAAATAGAAGAGAAGAAATTGCGAGCAAAACAACGAGAAGAATATAAAATGATGAAACTTAATAAGAAAAAAACTTTCAAATAAAGGAAAAAACGGAGTTGAATCGTCTGAAACTGGGGAGGAAATCATTTACGCTGAAAGTGACGAAAGTATCTTGACTGAAGGATCGGAGTCGGACGATCCACCATTGAGTACATTGCTTTCTTCCCAAAAAAAATGATCAAAGGGAAATTATGTGATAGTTTTATATGAAGGGCAACATTTTCCAGGAGTCATTGAAAATAGAAATATAAATGAGTTTGAAGTAAGTACGATGACCTTTTCAACAGAAAACACTTATAAATGGCCAGATACACCCGATATTTTTTTATAGGATAGGGTGACAAACGAGCACACAGTCCACCTGATGGTAAGTGGTTGCTGTGACCCATAGACATCTACATCTATCCTCGTTTGCGAATCAAAATGCAGAAGCGTTGTCACCCGTGAGGACTAAGATGGAATGCCTCTTTTCCAGTAAATAGGGTCTCCGGTTCTCTACACTCACCATACGAAACACAGCAACATTAAGCTGTTATTTTACGCTGGTATGCTGTGAGAGCGTGGTCCTTCCCCGGTCGAGCCATTCGTGCTACAATTATACCCGAAATATAGCTGCAGCATAGCTCTACCACGTACAAAATATACTGAGGTACCATAAAAGTTTGCGTCATTTTATATTCCAAATTTAATATTTCACAGTTAATTTAACATAGGCTTCTCATGATTCATGTTCATTACGAGGTGTCCATATACGGTTCTTGTTTATTACTGGCTGTCCATAATAGGTTCTTGTTTATTACTGGGTGCCCATTACTAGATTTTTGTTGTTCATAACTGGTTAAGAAAATTGTGTTTTTTATTTGTTAATAACATTAAAACCAATTAAAGTGCCCTACATTAAATAAAGCAGAAAGATAGAATAAATAAGGTCAGTTGGGGCAAGTGCCCCTACGGGGCAAGTGCGACGAACATCAATATCTCATAGACCAATACAGTATTTGTAAAACGCGCCATAACCTGTCCTTCTACAACAAATTTTAGTTCCGAAGCCTAGTACGATGTGAGTTGCCATTTTGTTTTGAGCATTTTTTTCTCGTGGAGTCCACGTTGACAAGTGCTGTGCATATTGGTACGAATCTCAAGAAAAAATGACTTCTGAGTGATTTGAACCAGGTCATTGCCTTCTCTGAACATTATTCTTCATAAACCTGTATATATTTTGTTTCTATCTCACAAGTAATTAACTTTAGCGATTCTTTCATTTTTATAACCTAAAACAAACGAAGTGAGGCAAGCGCTCCACTAGTAAAGGGGAAAGTGCGCCTCTATGACGCACTTACCCCAAACCAGAAGTTGAAAACATTTTAAGAAAGTAAGTGGTAGTACTACTTATTTCTTTATTTACTAAACTTTATGCAATTTAAGTTATTACGTAGGCGGACTTAATGCTTTCGGCATTTTCTACAAGCCGTCTATATATCTTCTAAATTTAAAAAAAGCGAAATACCACTGACTGACTAATCACGAAATCTCAGTAACTATAAAGGCTACGAACTTTAGTTTGGAAATTACAATATACAGTAAAAAAAATTGTATGATAATATGATCAATAGAATGTGTTTTACCCACCATTAGTTTACTGATAAGTCAAGGAATGCCATTATTTAAGATAGACTTATTTTAACAGTTTCTGTTTTCTTGTCGATAAATATTTTCTAGTTAGACAAGTAAAAGTTCCTAATTTTCAAACACATTCTTACATTCCAAAGAGAGAAAGTTATTAAGTAGAATAAGAAAATAAGAGATTTACTAAAATACTATTTTTAATAAAGGATTTATTTGATAAATGTTAAGGTTTAAAAGATAAAGATAAGCTTTTTGAGACTGATTAAATTTGATTTACTTAAGATAGAGATTTTGTAAACTTTATATAAGCAACAGGTGCACCACTTTAAACAAAACATTAGTCGCTTAAAACGTTTTTTATTATTTTGTACTCATTAACGTCTTGTAAAAGTCATAAATATTACAATTTAATTTAATAACATTTTCCGTTTAAAAATATTCAGTACTCTTGAAAACAAACGTATGGCGCACTTACCCCAAAGTTTGTTTTTGAGTGATAATAGTCCTTCTTTTTGGCGTACTAAATATCTGATTAAATGATTAGAACTAAAGAAACAAAGTTATCCAGTAGTACCTACTGAACTTATATATGTTTAATAAAAATAATTACAACAAAAAGTAATGTTTAAAAAACTATACCGCACTTGCCCCAACTGACCTTACAGGAATTCCAATTTTCACCACGTTTTGTGCTAAAACTTTCACGGGTATAAGTGAATTTTCTGAAATACCAAAATTTTCTTAAAGTGTCAGTCATTGGGGTACTTACCTTACTGTATTTATTTACAATTTGATGAATTTGCTGAGCGTATTGTGCACGTACACATTCAAAAATAATGCCAGTTTTTCAAGGTGAAAGCGTATCCAAACTATTTAAATCTTTGGTTGTAATGAATAGTTTGTTATTATTGTTCGTCTCAATAGATTTTCTGATTCTCACTGTCCAATGTCTTTTCAGGTTTATTATTCTTATTAAATTTGCTACAAAATTAAACTTTTATCTTACATTTTATGCCATATTAGTGGTTGAAAATTATCATTAAAAAATCATTTTTCATAAAATATTTTTATTTTATATTTCATTTCATTTGAAGTTTTCATATTTTTTGTTGTTCTGAGAGTATTCTTAGTTGAAAATTTTGTTGAGTTCTACCTTGCTGATTTCTGATACACACACTACTTAATGATTTCATTCAAAATACCTATATAATCTATTACATTTTAATGATGTCCACCATTCGATATCGATAGAATATTATTGATATACATTTGACATTCACATTTTGTTTCATTTATAACGTATGATTTTTGAGTAATTTTGCATTAGTATTTATGATCATTTTTGTTTTTCAGAAGTGGACAAAACATAGTGAAATAACACAGCCACTGATTTATATGTAAGTACAACTTGCCATTATGCGTGGAAAAAGATTTGCAAAAACTTAATGGACTGTATTCTAGAAAAAAAAATTATATAAAAAAATATCATTCTTATTTATAATTAAAAATTTATATCACCGTAGTTTAACTGGCACTTTTTATAATTTCCGGGTAACTCATATGATAGAAAATCAATATAATACCACAAAAGCTGTTCTTATGAAATCCTTGACTGAGCTTACTCTCACTATTTCTACAAGGAGCTTCTTAGTATTAACAGTTCATTTTATTGACAATATTAAAGGATCGCCTGTACTTCAAAATGTAAGCCTATGTGCGCAGAAACTGACTCAGGTATGTTTTTGATGTATTTTGTAATTTATCAATTATCCAGACTTTTTAAATATTTTAATTTATATAATTTAATAACTACATCTTAACTGATTCTCACATTGTAAAAATATATATAATCTTTTATTTTTAGGTTCTGAATGAGCAGGACAGTACATAAAATAATACTGGGAAGAAATCGGTAAAGAATTTGATATTGAGAAAAATAAAATCGTTGCCACTACAACTGATGGAGGCGCAAATATAGTGGTGACAGTGCAATTGTATTTAGGGAACGATTGCAGAAGTTCATGGGTGTCACATTGCTTAAATATTTTTGATGGAGTATTGAAGGAAAATAACGCATTTTCAGCTCTTTGCAATCATATAAAGAGCATCGTGACGTATTTTAAACAGTCAGTAAATACAATGGATCAATTACGATCGGAACAGGAAGCATCTGGTATGCAAGAAGGGGAGGTGTTGACATTAACAAAAGTTGTCACCACAAGATGGAATTCGTGCTTTGACATATTAAAAAGATTTATTAAGCTCTATGCACTAGTAGCTAAAATTTTAGCTACTAAAAGTCAAGCAAGCAGAAATACACCAGACATGGTCGCAACTTCCCAATTAAATATATGAGACATTGCGACTATTTTAGGCCCAAAAGAAGCCACGGAAGAAATATGTGGTACTAATTACGTGACTTCCAGCTTAGTCATTCCAGTTACGAATTTGATTCGCCAAGTAGTGGAATGTATTGGACGTATACGAGTCTCGAACGAGTATCTACGAGTTTAGGGCTAATTGTTAAAGAGGCTCTTCTGAAAAAAGTTCAAGAAAGACTTGTACCTTTACAAGATAATTCCTATTTGTCCGCAGCAACAATATTAGATCCGCATTTAAAAAAAAAAAACATTTCACATCACTAATTGCGGTTCCACATGCCATGGCCAAAGTTAGTAACGATATTCGGAGCGAACACCGACGCAGCGATCAACTTTCCGCTGATCTTAGAACGATCCAAATAGGCAAAGCGCAAGAAAAATCTTGAGACTTCGATTTGGTATGGGCCATGAAAAATTATTATCCCAGTCATCAACGACTGTGCCCGAGGTCCCGAGCTCTGCCTTTGTGCCCAATGAACTCTGTTGGTAATTGTGTACATTTATATTGGCAACATTTTTTTTGTGTGTGCTCGCTTTTTTTTAATATGGCGTAAGCGAAGTATTACTCGTTTGATGTAACTGTTCTTTTATATCAAATATAATAAAGAAAACTAAAACAAGAATGTGTAAATTAATTATTTTAACATGGTAGCAGTCCGTGGTTGATAAGTTTCGAAAAATACCCGGCTTAAAAACGAACAAAAAACAAAAAAGAAGAAAAAAAATGGCGACTAAAAATAGCGATATAAATATTCTAATTTTCGACGGTACAGACTATAGTAATTGGAAAATACGAATACTCAAATTCTGCAGTTCAAAAAGTGCAAGGATGTTGTAATGAGAGTGAAAATTGCAACCGACAAAGTGGAGTGGGACGACAGAGATGTCCATGCAACTAACTATATTTATAGTGCAATAACCAACACGCAGTTGGAATATATAAGCGATCTTGATTCAGCCTACGAAATAATACAGAAATTCGACGAGATGTATTTGAAAAAATCAACAGCGTTGCAAATAGTATGTCGACATAACCTCGAAAGTGTCAAATTGAAAAATTATTCTGAAGTGTTAGTCTCTATTTTCCGATGACTTTGAAAATCAGTAAATGAGTTGGAAATCTGTAAAGAAAACAAGCAGGTGCAACGATATCAGAAACATAAAAACTAAATTATATGTTAAAAGCACTCCCAGTAAGTTACAACTACATAGGTGATTTAATTGATGTCTTGCCAGAGGGTGAAAGAACAGTTGACTATTTAAAAAATAAAATAAAATTGAAAAATACGGAAAATGTGAGTGAAACGTTAAATGATACATCAAATGCTTTTAAAGCAGATGCCAAGCCATCATATAATTGTTTTAGTTGTGGAAAACCTGGCCATCTGAGAAGAGACTGTAAATCAGGAAATGTAAACCGTAATCGAGGACATAGTTTTTCTCATCATAGAGGACCTAGTTTCTCTGGTTATAGAGGACGTGGTTTCTCTGGTTATCGAGGACGTGGTTCATATAATAACAGAGGACGAGACTCAGGAAATTATCACCATAATAATCAAGAGAGTCAAGGAAACAGTTTTGATACTACTATTGATAAAAATAATACTTACACAACGAGTGAGAATGATAAGACAAAGAAAGGTCAAATAAATTGGTAACTAGACAGTGGATGCACAGACCATATTATTAATACTGATGAGTACTTCAATTTCTGTGAGATATTAAATAAACCTGTTAAAGTTAAAATTGGGGACGGCACAATATTAGAAGCTACAAAAATTGGTAATATTAAAACTTATTTCTTGGTCTATGGACAAAAATCTGAAGTGACTCTGACAAATGTTTTTTTTTGTAAAAGAAATGAAGGCAAATTTATTGAGTTATTCCAAAATTACTGACAAATATTCAATCAATTCAAGTGGGAAATTGTCTTGTTGGTCTAGTGGTTGTAGTAGTGCGACTGCTGATTATGAGGTCCCCGGTTCGAATCCTGGGTCTGGCCTAAAAATCAGTTATTGAGTTTTTCCATCAAGAAATTCTCAGTAGCTGCCCGGAGTCGGGAAGTTGGCGGTGTTTCACCCCCGTGCCTCGGAAAGCACGTAAAGCCGTTGGTCCTGCATCTGATCTCTTTCCGGTCGTGTCGGTTTACCGTCCCATCGGGCTATGAGAGTGAGGGAATAGAGAGTGCACCTGTGATTGCGCATACACTTGGGCACTATAATCCTGTCCTGCGCCGATGGCTAATCTTCGTTGAAACTGGCCGCCGTGGCCGAAATTCGGTCTGGAGGACATTATTATTATTATTATTATTGTTGTCAAAAATTTACAACAATTATGGAAAGGTTATAGCAATTGCAATTAAGGAGGCGAGACTGTATAAGATGAAAAATTACATATATGAAGAAATATTGGAAGCATATAGCATAAGCGAGATACAATGTACTATACCGATTTTTTATCACTTGCCCATCTCTAGCAACACCCACGCGTTACACGCGTATCATATCGCACATTGAGAGGAACGTCACTAAACAAAACTGGGGTAATTTTACATTAAAACGCCATCGTTTTATTCAAATAACCATCTATGTATTGCAAAGACCTGTTTTGTCGTAGTTCCTCTAATTGTGGCGTAGTGACGTTATGGTGTTCTGGCGGGGCGGCACTCTTTAGGACAAGAAAGAGCGTTTTTAGTAGTGACAGAGACACGACGCGTATCACTACAGGGCCTACGAAGAATAACGTTGTTGTTTGGATAGTGTGGTTGTGTAGTAAAACTTTTTGGTAAGTTTTTAACATTTCTTGAAGTAATAACGTCTTTATATGAATAGTGTCCGATATTCTATCAATTTAGTACACCACAAAATGTCGAAATACAAAGTAACATGCCTACAATTAAGTAGCAAATAGTATAAAATTAGTTGTACTTATTTCAAGATTGTCGTTTTATATTGAAGTTTATTTTATTTTTGTTTTTTTTTAATTTGTAAAAATAAACAGTATCATATCGACATATTGCTGGAAGCAACAGTTATTCACGTCATGTCATCGTAGGAAGATAATACAAAAATCTTTAAGACATAAAGCCACATTTAGTTTAACTACACAACATTGATATGGTTTTAATATTATTTCTCTTCTATTTCAGTCAAAATTCCACTACCAAATTCCAGAAGTCTAGCATTAAAAGAAATTATTAAAGATCTTCCAAAAATAGTTCAACAAATAGCGAAGTAGAAAAAGAACATTTATTACCAGTAAGCCCAACCGACCAGAAAGAACCGATAAAAAATCAAATTGTAGCTTCTACTTCTAAAAGAAACTTACCTTTAAATGAACGTGCTTATAATGAACACCAAAGTTTACGTGATAAAGGATCGTCCTACTCTTCTGATGAAATCTGATCAAGATTTTTCGCCTGCTTCCGATGATGATAGGGAGTATATACCCCAATCTATGGCTGACAGTTCGTCTTCAGACCATGATTTCTAACGACAAAATAAACAAAAACAACATAAAACTTAACTCTCTCAGCCAATCAAATCCTTGGAAGAAACAAAGTTTTCAATTAAATCCGTCTCGTCAAGATCAACTTCTGTGTCGTCGTCTTCTAATACTTCGAAACCCAACTCTAACACCAGCTCAGATTCTAGTTCAGATTCTATTAGCTCAGATTTAAAGTCTGATTCCTCAAAATGTAAAAAAAAATAGAAATTTTGTTCCTTCAGCAGCTAAATTAAAACGCTATAATTCGCCGGTTGTAAATACTTACCACACTCAACCAAAAACTTCATCAAATTTAATGCAGTTAGCCGAAAATTTTGTATCATCAGATTCAGAAGATAAACACACATCTCATTTTAAGGAAGTTTCTTATATAAAATCAGATATGAATACAAATAACATTTCTGGACACATCCCTCATTCTGAAAATTTAGTTAACATCAGTCCAAGTGCTTTAAATTTATCTACAGAAATTTCAACGGATGTCCTTTTGGACATTGGAATTTTTATTCCATTACTCAAATGAACCGTTACCACTAAAAGTTCTTGCACAGAAAATTGTCACCTTATACACATCAACAAACTGGTTTGTCTGCTTCTCCTTCAGCGGAGTGCCAAAATTCTAACTCTTCTCCTAAAAAGACACGCAAAAGAAAACGAGGAATAAACAAAAAAACCTTGGCAAAAACATTGCGCAATTTAGGGCAATCATATACATCTACCTCAAATGTTGTTAAATCTTGTAGAAAAATAGGAAATCCTTGCGGTGATGGTTTCCGATAAAAAGTAAGGAGAGGATTTCGGAGGAACAGCGTCAAATTATTTTTAAAGGATACTGGAGCATGGGATCTCTAGTTAAACAAAGAGAATGTATATCCAGACATATTAGGGAAATCAAGCCTAAATACCAATACAAAAAAAATTGATAGCAATAGAAAACCTAAATATTCTTTTTATTTCACTATAGCTGGGGAAAAAAATTAAAGTTTGCAGTCTTTTTCAAAAATATAAATATAGCGATTAAATGACAGACATATTCGCACTGTGATTGAAAAATTGAATTCGTCAGGAATCGTAGAACCAGAACTTCGAGGTAAACATAACAAACATCGTCAAGTACCAGTGGAATTGTTAGATGGTGTCTGACAGCACATAAATAGCATACCTAGAATCGAAACTTGTTTATTAAGGAAACAAACAAGCAGAGAATATATTGATGGAGGAAAAATACTAACCGATTTACACGCAGACTATAAAAATGATTGCGAAAAGAACGGACTGCCATATGTTAAAATCCACACGTACCGAATTTTTTTTAAAGAAGAATTTAATGTTAGTTTTTATATTCCGAAGAAGGACCAATGTGGAGACTGCATTAAATATCAAAATTCACAATCTTCAGAAAAAGAAAAGCTCGACGAAGAACACATAATTCATTTACAAGAAAAAGAAAAAAGCCGAGTAGAAAAATTGAAAGATAAAGAAGCCGTAAGCGAAAAAAACATAGTAGCCCGTTACGATTAACAAGCTGTTCTACAAGTACCTAAAGGTAATGCGAGTCAGTTTTATTATAGATCCCGATTGAATTCTTTGAATTTTACAATTTGTGAATTGCCAAAGGATCGTTTCTTTTGGACTGAGGTTGAAGGAGACAGAGGTGCCAATGAAATAGACTCTTGTGTTTTAAAGTATTTACAAGATAAAACAGCAGCTGCATCTGAGGCACTAGATTCCATTTTTCTGCCGACTTCCAAAAAGGAGACGGTACTCAATTCGAGTGTATGTTTTTTTTATGTGTGTTATCTCATAACTTTGTACTGGGCGAACCGATTTCGATGATTCTTTTTTTATATGAAAGCTGATAGTTTGAATTTGATCAAGGTCAGACCAATGGTTGAGTTATTCTTAAATAACCTATATTGAAGTCGCTTATATTGAAGTCGGCTGTACAAAATTTTTAATTTTAAATTATTACAGTGACAATTGTGGTGGGCAGCAGAAAAACAAGTTTGTATTTTCTATGTACATTTAGGCAGTTAAGAATCTCAATAAAATTCGGTCAATAACGCATAAATTCTTGATAAAAGGGCATACTCAGAATGAAGGAGATGCTGCACATTCCATGATTGAAAAACAAATTAAAAAGTATCTATGGTCAGGACCAATTTATGTTCCAGACCAGTATGTAAGTCCTGATCCCGCACGGAACAAGTATTTGTATGGCCTACAAATAATTATTCCGGGTCTGGATGTTAGTCTTTGTGCAATTTGTGTTTGTAAACTACCTACACGATACAGGAGAAAATCCCAGTGTGGGGGTAGTTTTTTAAAAAATTAAAAAAATAATTAAGTGCTATAAGAGATGCAAAAAAAGGGAAAATAAATATATAGTAAAGGAAATGAGTCATTACGAATTTTATGAAATAAAGAGCTTACAAGAATATAAACTTGTGAAAAATAAAGAAAGAGAAAAGGTGAATACTAATGATATTAAAGATTTAAAAGTTGAAATGTCGAAAAATGTGTCTGGCATAGGAGTTTTTTTAATAAATAAATTTGCAAAAGTTAAGTCGGGCCAGGCCTCAGTTAAAACAATTATATTCATCAAGAATACCTTTATCTGCTGCTAAAAAGTCGACCTGAAGAAACTTATTAGCGAGCGCGCTATTCCACTTTACTATGCATCTTCTTTCTACAATTTTATTCTTAATTGATCTCAATTTTTAACTGATCTCATGTCATTTGATTTGGTGTGTAACTTATTATACTTTATTTTGCTACACATTTATGCCTTAATTATGTTAAAACAGTAAATAGTCTTTAGTTTGACTATTGATTTTTATAGATATTATTGAAAAATGTTATGGTACTCAATAATTATTTTTAGTATTTAGATTGGTAGTTTAGTACTTGATCTATAATGTTCCTAATACTTAAGTAAAATAGTATTAATATTCTAATAAATAACGACATATTAATAATTATTTACTACGGAGACTGATTTGATACGCTTACAATTAAAATAATTATTTATAAAATTAGTCCCCATTACTATTGATACTAATAGTTAACACTGCCAAAGATCACTGTCAGACAATAAAAAATACATAACTATATATTCCTTTGTTTTATTTATTGATATTTCGCAACTAATCAGTTTATATTAGTAATGTAATTTTAATTTTAAAAAAAACCGGCAAAGTGCGAGTCGGACTCGCGCACCGAGGGTTCCGAACAAATCTGTAGGTATATAAGTTTAAAATCATTAAAATATTTTTATTATATGTAACTAAAAATTTATGCTTTTCGTAATTTTTCCTTTATCTGTGCTATAAAACGTTGCTTCGTACCAAATTTCAAGATTCTGAGTTCACGGGAAGTAACCTGTAAGTTTTGATTCCCTTGCGAATGTCAAAAATTTACGGCATAAACGGCTGTATCTTTTGATTGCGTTGACTTTTTGTTTTTTTCTTTTCGTTGATTTTTTCACAGCTCAGCAGGGACAGTAGACTTGAGTATTTGATATGAATTTCAGCTTGATACCTCCACGCGTTCCTGAGAAAAAGGGTCTTGACAGACAGACAGACAGACGGACAACAAAGTGATCCTATAAGGGTTCCGTTTTTCCTTTTGAGGTACGGAACCCTAAAAATACATCGTTTTCGTGACCCTTATGACTACAACTAGTCACTGGTTCCGCAGTAATAAAAAGAAGAATTACACTAAACAAATTTTCATAAAAAATCAACATTACAAGTCAAAGAAATTAATAATAAAAAGTAAGCTATAATATTAAAATAGTTTTCTATTATTTTTAGTGAAAACAGCATCAAAAATAGTGTCGAAGTCAAAAACTGCAATGGTGTCATTTTTTCATACTTTAAATGCTTATTTCTCAAAACTACATTTTTTGTTTAGTGACGTTCTTTTTCTCAACGTGCGATATTACTCCGTGATAAGCACTAATAACCCTATTACACTACACTGAATCAGGGTCGACCTTGGGGTTTCTCTGCGTGATACTTAAAAATGGGGATATCCGCAGTAGAACCAGAGTGATCGACATAGCACAAATGATTAAAATACTGAAGATGAGCTGGAAACTTGAAATTTTGAATATAGCTCAAATTCGGATGACCATTCAAGAATATGAAAAAGAAAACATGGTAAAAATTAAAAAATAAAATATTTAACATTTTAACTTGTTTTGATAGTTTTAATACAAACTTGTTCCTTAATGTTGATCTCTGTTTTTCATTAAAAATCCTGACTACAAATATGTATTATCTTAAATATACAGCCAAGTGGTATTTGAATTTAATAATAAACTTAAGACTAATTAGGTCTTAACGTATTTTAGCAGACTAACCGCTCTTTCAAATTAAACAGAACTAAAACTACTAAAATAATTTTGACAGCCTCCAATAAACAAAATATCGCACGTTTAATCAAACATAGAAATAACTCAAAAATCGGTTATTCTGAGATTTAATCACAAAACGCAATAACTCAACGCAAAGAACACGCGCGCTCAAACAGCCGTTCGAATTGAACAAAATCTGAGCGAAATGGAAGGTCGTCCGTCTCTTTCTGATTAACGCGTCCTGACAGGTTGAAACCAATAAACAGAGATATTCAGTCTTGTGTCAGTGGTCTAGAGACTAGGATCCCGTTTCAGTCAATTGAATAACGCAATAAGCCGAAATAATTCTATGCATTATTAACAGGTGAGTAATTTTCCTGGTTTTATTTATTCGTATAGCGGTACTATTCGGACTTATTTCACTTTATTACAAAAATTTGTTTGAGTTTCACTGATCCTATTTCGTGTTATTACAGTTTAGTTCTTAATCTAATAATAAATCGAATGAATGAATACTATACTATTTCAGTTTCATTTTAAAATATTTAGTTTATTTATAGAACAAATAGAATTACTCCAGTTTAGTATAAAATAACGCTTTAAATATGAAATTCAATTTTAATTATTCCTGTTTAATTTAAAAAAAGTCCTCAACATTATTTTTGCATTATAAGTTATTTCTCTTTCAAAGTAAAATTATAACTTATTATTAATCAGGTTCAACGGTATTACAAATTTAATTGTATAATAACCATTGTCGTAATGATATCAGTATCGTATCAGTTTTATAATGATAATAATAATAATATAATTTAATTATATTTTTAATTAATTTAAGTTAAATACAAATGCATAACGACTTTAATATTCTTACTTCTTGATGATCAACCAAAATAACAAGGTCGTTTTAATTATTGTTCTATCCTGTATTTTATTGTAGGGATGCCACGCGGGTGGACCTATAATCGTATTCACTGTCCTTTAGGCTAGTTGAGGAGTGACAGAACAAAACATGATAATTCCATGATGTCTAATTTTTCACAGAAGGTGAAAAACCGGTAATTACTTTGCCTTTGTGCAATTTAAAAAAATATAGGTTCTAATGAATAAATAGCTGTAAAAGCTTATTAAGTATGTTCTTTATTATTATTTTTTATTTCAAATTGTTCATCTATTCTCATATGAAAAATGGAAATATCATGTTCTGATCAGATCTGACGAAAATATCATGATTTGTACCAAATTGTTTGGAAATATCATGTTTTGAGCACCCTAAGATTTAAGCAAATAAAGCGTTCTAAAGTCGATAAGTATATTTTTACATTGAAATATCCTATTTTGTACCAACTTTCAATCTGCGTACCAAAAATGTATGAAATGTGTCATGTTTTGTTCCGATTTTGTTTATTTATATTTTTAAACATGGAAATATCATGATTTGGTTCTAACTTTTAACTTGAGGGGCTATTTACTACAGGAATAAGCACGATTTCAACCACACCAGTCCGTTAGGTGATGTAATTTATGGTATTCTGTCGAATATCATTACTAACTTTTTTTTTACAAAAAGTCGAATTATCAAGTTTTGTTCCGTCACTCCTCAGTTCAGTAAAACGGCTTTATTTAAAAAAATGTTTAAAAATATTTAAAGTGTTTATTTAGAATATATTTTTTTATACAGAATGGCGTCTCGGAGGGCACATAAAATACTAGAATTAGTATCATCGAATTCTTCGTTATCTTTGCAAAGTCATGAAGTTAAACCAATAGCTGAAACTCATAACGCTACTGTAGAAGACCTTAACAATATACCAAGTGAGAACATAGAAAATCTCCCACCAAATAAAAATCTTACCGATCTACGATCTACTGATGGACAGGTACAATCTGACGATCATAAAAAGTTGGAAATATCGTTAGTTAGCAGCTGCGATGAAATATTATCAGAAAATGCAGACAATCATCTGAATTTTAGCCAAAAAATTGATTCCCGGTTGATTAGTTCTAGAAACTTAGAACATAAATCTTGTGACACTGATGAAAAGAGATTGCCAAAAAGCCTTGTGCCAGACTATGACAGCGATGATTACAATAACTTGGAATGCATTGGAGTTCAACAAGACATAACCAAAAAAACACAACTGCAATCATCCTCTAGTTCAACAAGTACAAGTTTATCATCATCTAGTTCTTCTTCTTCTGGAACTTCCTCAGATTCAGATGATTCTTCATCTTCGAAAACAGAAGAAGAACCTGAAAACCGCAACACAGTAGCAGTTATGGCCAGTGAATGTTGCGACTCAGACAACGTTCAGTTGAGACCTCAGAGATGTCCCTCTTCTAATAAATCTATTAATATTTCACCAGTTTATACTGATGTAAGTGATAGTATAGATTTGAGTGATGATGACCCTACTTTCAAATATGAGACAGAAAAAAATCATAAAAGGAACTCCAATTACCTTTTTCCTACTACTTCTATCAACAGTGACAGTGATACCAGTTCTTCGGATTTAAATGGTTCTACTCAAAAAAAGATCGCTAATAAAAGAGGCCGAAAGCGAACTAGAAATCCTGCGGAGTGGAAACAAAATAAAGCTAAAAAACTACGAAATACTGGTGAATCGTATGTTACTACAAGGTCACATAAAGTTGTTCCCAGTCGCTGTCTTAAAATTCCATGCACAGACAAGTGTAAATTAAAGTGTGTAGAAAATATATCAAATAATCAAAGATATGACATATTCAAAGAATTTTGGGACTTAGGGGATGTGGCCAAACAAAGAAATTATATTAATGGTTGTATGGTTGATATTGTGCCAAAATATAAGTACACAAATGCTAAAAACCCAAGGCGTCCTAATAAAGCTTATTATTTTTGCGTTAATTCTAACAAAATAAGAGTATGTAAAACTTTTTTTAAAGCAACATTAGATATTTCGGATCGCATGATTTTTACAATACAAAATAAGGTCAGTGACGGTGGTTTCATGCTTGAAGACTTAAGAGGAAAACACAACAGCCACAAAACTCTTGATCCAAAACTAGTCGACGACATCAGGAAACATATTCAGTCTATTCCTAAAATCGAATCGCATTACCTCAGAGCTAGTACTTCTAAAGAATATATAGACGGAGGAAAAAATATAAAAGATTTGTATAACGATTTTGTAGTACAGCAGAAAGAAAATAATAAGGAGATAGGAAATTATATAGCATATTACAAGATATTTACTACAGAATTTAATTTGTCCTTTTTCCAACCAAAAAAGGATCAATGTGATTTGTGTTTAGCATATAATAATAGTAGCAAAGAGAAAGCAAAAGAACTAGAAGAGAAATATAATAAACACATAGAAGAAAAGACTTTAAGTAGAACTGAAAAACAAGAAGACCGCATAAAAGTGACTAAAAATAATATAGTAGCAATTTACGATTTAGAGGCAGTACTCCAATGTCCTAGAGGTGACACCTCCTCATTCTACTATAAATCGAAGCTTAACAGTTACAATCTTACCATAACTGAATTGACTGAATTAAATTCAAAAACAGCATATGATAAAGTGCACTGCTATTTTTGGACGGAAGCAGAAGCTAAACGTGGAGCAAATGAGATAGGAAGCTGTGTATGGAAATACCTTGAAAGATTATTCATTCAAGAAAGCACTGAGGAGAAAAGCATAACATTCTACTCAGACAATTGCTGTGGGCAAAATAAAAATAAGTATATAGCAACTTTGTACCTATATGCTGTGAAAACGTTAAATATAAGAAGCATAACACACAAATTTTTAATTCGTGGGCACACCCATAACGAAGCTGACAGCGTTCATTCTTTGATTGAAAAGGAAATAAAGAAAAATTTGAAATCAGGACCAATTTACACCCCAGATCAATATGTGACATTGATAAAAAATGCTAAGAAAAGTAAACCAGCCATAAACGTCCATGAACTAACTTTTGAAGCCTTCCTGGATCTAAAACTTTTGCAGGAGGAATGGGGTTATAACTATAATACAAATGTGGATGGAGTTTCAGTTAATTGGAACGATATAAAAGTATTGATGATGAAAAAGGAGAAACCGTTTAGTATTTTTTACAAAAACTCTTATAAAGATGATTGCTTCCAAGAAATTGATGTAAGAAATAAAAGAAAAAAGATGAAGAATATCCAAGAAATTACTCTTCAAAAAGCTTACGACCAAAGACAAGATATAAGTGCAAACAAAAAAAAGGACTTGGCAGAGCTTATTAATAAAGGATTAATTCCTCCTTTCTATTCCAACTTCTATAATCCAATAATTAATTGAACTTAATGGATCTCCTTTCTGTGTTTCTAATTACTTGTTTTTTTTTCAGTTTTTATAAGTTTAATTTTTAGATTTTGTTAAAAAATATTTACCTTTTTGTACCAAGTTTAAAAGGAAGGTAATAGAGAACCTGATAATATGTTAATACGTTTTTGTTGTTTATTTTAAATGGGTATAAACTATTAAACCCTTTATAAAAGTTATTTTTTATGTAAACATTTTCTGACTTTGATTAAGATTGATGCCAAGGTTATTTTAGTTACTTAACAATTATAAGACTGATTTGAGAGTGTCAAGATTAAGAATAAGTTAATAGTTTTTTATTAATTTGTTTTGAAGTTTTAATTATTTTTGGAGGTTTATTTTTAAATAAATAAAAGGATAATTAATTATGTTTATGCTTTTTTATTTTTAAAATATTTACAACAATTTTCTCGATATTTTAAATAAAAAGGAAATAGTTGGTATTCCTACAATAATAATCCAACTTCATTAATAAAACAATGTAATATAATCAAATAAGCCCATATGATTTATTTATTTCTTAGAGATAAACAGGATTATTATGTATTATGATGAACTTGTTCTAAGAATCACATAATTTACTTTAATCATAAAGTGCATTAAGTCGGAACTTTTTTTTCTATCAACTATTTATAAGTCAATCATCAGTAAATTGTTATTTTTCGCATATGCCAGCAAATCTTAATGAACTAAATTTTCAATTAAATCAATTCGAATACATAAAATACTTTAAAATTTTTTTTTACAGATCTTCAAACTTCGACCTGCGTAAGTGCAAAACTTTAAACAGCCGTAGCCAAAAAACACGATTTTTGAGTTATTTCTATGTTTGATTAAACGTGCGATATGTGGTTCATATTCTATCTTTAAAAAAATAACTGTGCATCTAACCATCTTATAACATAATATATGTCCAAATAAACAGCCAGTCTATAATACAATTTTTTTTTTGCGTTTAGACAAAAACCTTTTTTTAACTAGATCACTTTAATAGTAAGCAGCAATGTTTAAGTTTGGCTTAATTAAATACTTATCAGAAAAAGATACAGATGTAAAGATTGTTTAGTTTAATATTTATGGACATAAAACAAACAACATGATATAACATAGTTGTAAGAGGCTCCCTCATCTTCGGGTTATAGAGAAAATTGTGTTAGTTATATTCTTAATATAAATTTATATTCTACATTTCGATAAAGTAGCAAGTACAAAATATATTATAAAAAGACATCTCTCTATACAAAATAATTCAGAAACTTAAATCAAAAACAGGCAATTTCACTCCAAATGGTGCAATATGGCTATGATAGTATGGAGTGCTGTCACATCGGAATAATAAATTTATCTTTTATATTTGTGATTATAATAACTATAAATTTTAATTCCATTAGGATTAGTGCATAAAATAAATTAATAGGTTATTTAACTGTATAAAAAAGGAGGTTCAAAATTCGTCATATTAAATCATGTAAGCATTGTATGAACACAAAATGTTATTACAATAAGTATAAATTATAATTCCATTAGCATTAGATTGTTAACAAAAATAATAAGTTGTTTAACTGGAAAAAATAAGGTTAGCAATGCGATTACACTCTTTTGCAAAGCAGCACTTTTGATGTTTTACACACATCACACCATGGATGGTTGGTCAAACGAAATAGGTTTAGCAGAATCAACTGTAATTTATACCATCAAGTGAGCCTATCATAGTCCATTCATACCAGATCAATACCATCAAGTAAGCCTACTCCAGTGCAAGACTCAGCGGAATTAAGACTGCAACTTACGCCATGGGTGTAAAAAGATATTAAAGGACGGTTTAGCAATGTTATCTACCATCAAGTGACCCTATCATACTCCAAACAAACAAAGGTTGGTACAAATATATGTGGACACGCCAATAACTTGAATTCTTCGATAAAGATTTGTGGACTGTAATTGGTACATAAAACAAACAGAGCAACGAAGGTGGATGAGAGTGGAATGCACGCACTAACCTTGTGAGGGACTGCCTCGCCTTCCTCCTCCGGGGGCGTCAGCTAACGGCAGCGGGTCACCACGTGGTCGGCGTACGCACTCTTATATCGGTTCTAGGATATCACACACTCCTTAACTCTCAACTTATTGTAATCGCAGAAAGCGCGTCTCATTTCTGAAATTACAAGGACTTAATGTCCGGTGATAATTAATATTAAAGTGGGGGGGCGAAGGACGTAATGTCCTCGTGCGGTGTGCAATCGCGGCGGTTATTCGATCATAACTAGATTGCCGTTGCGTGGCGCTTGCCTCCTTCAATGGCTGTGCGTGCACATATAAAGGATTAGGGAAGGGAGGGGGTTAAAGTTATGTACCAAGTATTCTATTAGATTTATAAATTAGATTGTTAACTGACGTTACCAATATGTAATACACAAATTATTCCGGATGTAGTGGAACAAAACAAGTCATACATACAGCCTTGTTGCAACCTACACAGAATGTTTGTACCCGTTTTTTGCAAATACTGCAAGCGCGCCGTTGCCGGCTTGTTGTGGCAAACGGATAGTGTGCCAGGTGATGATATTTTATTTGTAACCTGGGATATGGAGGTGCGACGGTGATATGATGAGAAGCCGAAGCATGATTTTTAAAAAGGGATTTTATGAGGGACAAACGAAAAGGATGATGTAAGATCGAAGAAGATTGTTTAACAAGTATATAACTATTTAAAACAGATACATTAAGAAGTCTGCGGAAGAGTTTCTTGTACCATACCCTTGTTCGTTTTCTTTCCATAGGATATATCGCCAACATCTGATCCTTTTTATCCACCCCATCCATCATGACTTTATAGTCTGTAATAAGAATTGGTTTGGGGTGGCCATTGTCGTGAGTCATTGCTTTTCCGTGGTATGTAGAGATAGTTGCCAGTAGGTTCTGATCTCTCCATACCATCAGATCAACATCACCCGACGTAAAGCCCGTGATGTCACCTGGTTGCATATTAGTTTTGACGAGTCCGGTCAGAGTCTTGGGCACAAACTGACAATTGGTCTTCAAGGGACCAACACAGTCAATACCCAAGCTCTTTAACCTCCGGGCGAGTATTGGTGAATTGTAAAAGTTATGCATCCACAATGTGTGACCCTTGTATTCAAGACCTTGTATAAGTCTCAAAACAATTGACGGTGTAAAAGCCTCCAATGGATCTTGTGGAGACTGTTGCTGCAATGAGCGTTTATGAGCATGAATCTCAAACCGCCACATATAACCGGTTTGAGATTCACAGATCTCATAGGTTTTAATCCCTACTGACGCGGCTTTATTAGGAATGAATTGGTTGATATCTAACCAACCTTTCCACTGCAAAAGCGATTCATCGAGCGCGATGTTTTGACTCATGTTGTACATGCTACAAAATTTACTATTTAGGTGTGACAGCAGCGGTTTTATTTTAAACAATTTAGCCTGGGAAGTGTCCAGTTCTAGCGAACACATGTCCTTATTGTTATTAAAATGCAAGAATTTACTTAACAATCGAAAACGTCCGATAGACATGTGTGCGCTAAAACCAGGTGTACAAAATATGTCAGGAGTGGCACTCCAGTATTCTTCAAGGTTGGTTTTAATTACTACCCCCATCGCCAAAGTTATACCGAAATAGACATACAGTTCGTCAACTGTTGTTGGATGCCATGCATGTAAACGACTCCGGGTACGGAGAGAGTTGTGCTGAATCATCTTTTGTATCACGTCCTGAGCATATCTGTTCGTTTCCGAGGCAATGTGCTCCATAATTTGCCTATCCCAAATGGCAATGAATGTGTCATAAGGGTCAGCACATGGAGTTGTTGGACCAACATTACTGTTTGAAAATGTTTCTCTCCTCGTGTCAAGTGGAATAGGAGGATTCGGAAACGATTTCCACTCAAAATCATAAAAACTATGTGGCCATATTGCAACATTTGCAGGCGTGGCAAGATCTCGCGTGGTTGTGGCAGCAACGTCATCATCCTCGGGCATGTCCATATTCATTCGCATGGTCCTAGGAATCTGTGGAGCCACTAACTCTTCCTCCTCGCTCTCTTCAGAATCTTCACTTCCTAAAAACAAATATTACGCTGAGAAGATATTGCTAACTTAGAATAAAATCAATTTTATTAATTTTTTTTTCATATACCACTATTTACTTTGCCAATGTATGGAGAAGATTATATGTAAAAAAGTAAACAAAAATCTTAGGAGATGAGAAAATTATTCCGGATAACCAGCATGGCTTTGTAGAACGGCGCTCGACTATTACTAACCTTCTTTCCTGCTACCACAGATGGACTGAGGAATTTGATAAACATAAAACTTTGGATATATTCTACCTGGACTTTGAACGGGCTTTTGACAAGTTACCACACAGACGTCTTTTGGTTAAATCGGAACATCTGGGTATCCGAGGAAATCTTCTGAAATGGATCAAAAATTATCTGAGTGGAAGAACCTTTCAAGTAAGAGTTGGAAATGTATAATTGCAACCTAAATATATCTTCAGTGGAGTGCTACAAGGATCTGTACTCGCGCCTACACTCTTTGGCATTTTTGTTGCTGATTTGAGTTCCATAATACACTCAGAAGCCTGTTTCTTTGCTGATGATGTGAAAAACTTCGGTAAAACTCTATTGAACCAGGGAACCTTAAAAGAAGACTTAGAGCGTATACAGGAGTGGAAAAACTTGGGTTATAAGACTTAACCCTTCTAAGTGCACAGTTTTGCATCTAGGTCGAAACAATCCCAGAGAAATGTATAATATTGGAAACTCAACAATACAGTCAGTTAACTCACACAAGGATTTAGGTGTCTTAATATCATCCGAACTCAAGTGGGCTGACCGTATCCATAGTATTGTCAAAAAGGCAAACAGCATTTTGTATGCAATCAGACGATAGTTTCAGCATGTGACTCCAAATACATTGCTCAAGATTTATAAAACATACGTCTAACCGCTGATAGAGTATGGATTTCAAGTTTGGAACCCCTATTTTCTTAAGGATGTAGATTTGTTGGAGTGTACAAAGAAAAGTCACAAAGATTCCACTATGCCCTCGCAAAAAGCCATACAAAAAAAGATTAAAAATATTGAATCTAACAACGCTGAAATCTCGCCGTACTAGAGGAGACCTTATTGAGACCTACAAAATATTGACAAATAAATATAATTGCAAAGAGCTGCCACATATTTTTAACATCAGCAGTATCCACTGACCTAAACATCCTTAACTATATGAGATTGGCCCACACACCCGCTCATACACTAATGTGGGACATCACACACTAAACAATAGAATCATAAATAAATATATGGAATAATTTGCCTCAAGACGTGGAAGATGCTCCCATTGTGATTAGTTTTAAAAACAAACTGGATAAATGGTATAAAGACAATCCAATTTAGTGTATTTTTAGTGTGAACTTGGACTAATGTAAAACACCAACACAGATATAGGCATATCAGCTATAAGCTGCTCGCCTATTACCACATAATGAGAATAATAACAATATATTGCAATTCTAAGGTTAATATTATACATTTATTTCTTTAAAGTTTTTCTCTGGGGTCTCTACAATTTAAGTTATAAACATGGTTCTGACTGACCCTTATGTAATAACATTCATTCCTATTTTGTATGATATATATAGATAAACGGTTTCTTACCATAATCTATATTGTAGAAAAATTCTTCGTCCTGAAGTGGGCGAGGAGGCTGCACACTGGCTCCACTGCCATTCGGCGATGACATTCCTTGTTCACTACATTCTAAAAACCTGAAACAAAGTTTAGTCACTTTTTGATTTTAGTAAGATATACACTGATTGGCACTACTGAGAATAGTGAGTTGATGTGGGCTGAGGCATGATGATGATGAAGATATAAACACAGTCAGGTTATAAGTATTGTCACACAGTAAAAACTTTTCTTTTAGAATGCTGGCCACAAAAAAGTTTATTGAATTCATATTTCGAATTGTTCATGAAAATAAAACTGTATACTTTTTAGAATTTTACTCATTTTTAAATATGGAGTGGACGCTTAAAGAAGACCGTGTTGCAGTTATTGCGTTGCATCGTTGCGGTTACGCGCCAATTCAAATTTTTGACATACTGAAAAATTTGAATATAACCAAAAGATTCGTTTATCGTACCATCATACAATGAAGACTCTAGTGTAGATGACAGGTCAAGAAGTGGTCGCCCTCGGTCTGTTAGGACTCCAGCAGTGATAAAAGCTGTGAAGGCGCGAATTCAAAGAAATCCCAAACGTAAGCATAAACTGTTGGCCCTTCAGATGGGGTTAAGCAGAACCACGGTGAAAAGGGTGTTAAATGAAGACTTAGGGCTTCGGGCATATCGAAGAAAAATAGGACATCGTTTGAATGCTCGTCTAGTGGACCTGAGACTGAAGAAATGCCGCGCTTTGTTGAAGCGGTACGCGGGAAAAAAATATCGGGAAATTCTTTTTTCGGATGAAAAAATTTTTACCGTAGAAGAGAGCTACAACAAACAAAATGATAAGGTGCACGCACACAGTAGTGAAGAAGCGAGAAACCGTATTCCGCGTGTCCAACGAGGTCATTTTCCGTCCTCGCTCATGGTATGGTTGGGAGTTTCTTATTGGGGCTTAACAAAGGTACATTTTTGTGAGAAAGGTGTAAAAACGAATGCAGTTGTGTATCAAAATACAGTCCTGACGAACCTTGTGGAACCTGTTTCTCATACCATGTTCAGTAACAGGCACTGGGTATTCCAACAAGATTCGGCGCCAGCTCATAGAGCGAAGAGCACACAAGACAGGCTGGCGGCGCGTGAAATCGACTTCATCCGGCACGAAGACTGGCCCTCCTCCAGTCCAGATTTGAATCCGTTACATTACAAGATATGGCAACACTTAGAGGAAAAGGCGTGCTCAAAGCCTCATCCCAATTTGGAGTCACTCAAGACATCCTTGATTAAGGCACCGCCGATATTGACATGGACCTCGTCCGTGCTGCGATAGACGACTGGCCGCGCAGATTGAAGGCCTGTATTCAAAATCATGGAGGTCATTTTGAATAAACTTTAGTGTCATAAGAATCTATGTTTTGTTAAGTTCACTTTGGTATATAAATGGTTACATAATGAATAAACTTGTTTCAATTATTTTATATTAAACAAGTGACAGAATTTATGACCTGACTAGGTATATATATATATATATATATATATATATATATATATATATATATATATATATATATATATATATATATATATATATATATATACATACATACATACATATATATATATAAATAGACATTATAACTTACATTTCAGGGGATGGTGGCACCACTTCAGGAAGTGGTTTATCATCATGTGGTGTTCCTTCGCCTGCAGTTGGGGTCACAGGTGGTGGTGCCTCGATATTATGTCTCAATGGACAGCTAGTATAAAAAATAGCAATATACTTATTACTTATATTACATGTATTAAAATTTTAATGTTAATTTTCAGAGTCTTATCAATTGAATTAATGAAACTTGTGATCAATTTACTAGGGTATGAAATGCAAAAGGATTTATTTATTGTGAAAAGTGTGCCCTCTAACATAAGAAAAATGATTGTTTTATTGACATACACAATTCATTAAAAACTTTTTACAAAAGTCTTGAACATCTACTATATTCATTACTAGAGCCCAATGACTTCGTCAATCTTACTTAGCGGTACCATGTAGCGACATCTATGGAAATGTATTAAATAAAGAACGATGTATTTAGCGCGTCAAATTTTCATATCGATATACATCGCAACCGCTTCCGTAGATAGCTAATAGATGGCGCTAGAGTAGTCAAGTGAGCTCGGCCACGGTCCTTATTGCTTTGTAAGAGAGATGACAGTTTACATGTTTATACAGACAGTAGTTTATACGTGGTAGAGCCATGCTGCAGCTATATAAGGGCAAGAACGCGAAAAGATGTACATTGGACTTTTCTACATGTCCCCAGGTTATATCGTACTGCTGTGCGACTTTGATAAGTTTTACAAGAATCATTACCATATTAGTTGATTTTAGATGAAATAGGCATGTCATATTTATTAAAATTTTACGCATGAAATTATACTGAATTGTAAAAATTTAAGTTTAAAAAATCGTGATTTTGTTGTATAGTACTGTCCCTTAAAAAAAACCGGCATTTTTAACAGCGTTTTGTGAAAAAAAAAGTTATTTCACTGGCAAACCTTTAGTTACATATTTGAAATTTGGCGGAATTTTAATTATTTTTTAAGTTAATTGTGCTGCCAAAGCTAGAATTTCTACTAAATAAGTAATTTTTAAATTTGTCCCCGGCATATGAACCTACCGGACATGTCCAGGTACCGTTACCGCATTTTCGTTTAAATTTATAGTTTTTTTGTTCAATGTGGTATTTATTTTTTTATTTAAACGGCAACATCATAATGAGACTGAAAAAAGAAAAAAAAAGATGTCTATGGTTAAATCAGCCATTTTATTCAAACAGCTGTTTCATTTTCGGCGTTTTTGAGAGGTTGTGTTTTTACGGGCACTGTCCGGTGAGTAAATTAATTTGTTTTTTGGTGTTATAACGTGTTTCCAACGCATATTTTATGTCTAAAACTTACATGAACTATTTAAGATTACTATAATGTGAAAAAATGTGTGATAAATATCAGCAATTGTAGAAATTTTATAGTTTTGTATAAGAAGTACTCGATTCCGTTACCTCATGTCCGTTACCATCGCGGTGGTAACGTATAGGCCGGACTTGAAAGTCACGAACAGGATCACGTAAAGCAAGGTTTACATGGTGTAAACTTGATTTTTTTCTATTATTTTATTTATTGTTTTTAGGTACCTCTGAACTCCTTCATTTATATAGTTATTTCGAAAATCATTTTTTATTTAAGATTTATTATATTCTGGATTGGTCAAATAGAATTTCATCAAAATCGGTCTACTATTTTTGTTTTGGAGTCAAAATAGCTAGAAAAAGTGTGCTATTCCAGATACTAATTTTTGTTTTATTGTAGTTCTATAGAGAAAGTTACTGAATTTTTTGTTAGGCTTGTTTGTTGTTGGCTCATTTTTCCTGAAAAAAAAAATAATAATACATGTATGTAAGAAATATAATTTAGGTATCAATTCAACAGGTAAATAATTGTACTTAATGGAATTTCAGATTTCAATATGGTGCTCCGTTATCGCCAAAAAATTAAAGATAATCCCCAAAAATATGAACAACAGAAGAAAAAAGACCTACAACGCATAAAAACTAAAAGAAAGAAAATATCACAACTCGATGATGCCGATAAAGATAAAATAAGAAAACAATGGCGAGATCAAAAAAAGAGGCAAAGAAAAAATAAAAAAATAAACAAAAGTAATGAGAACCAAGATAAAGACAACGAAAACATTGATAGGGATGGAGTATCATTCAGGGAAAATTCGCTCAGCAGAAAAAGTCGAGAGTCAGATTCGAGTTTAAAGTCAAAATTGAAATACATGAAAAAAAAGTGTTACATATTATTAAAAAAAATTGAACAATCTCAAAAAAACGAACAATCACTGCAAAGAATAAAAGAGAGGTTGAAAAAAAGATTGTATAGACAAAAAAATGCCAGTGAAACTATAATTAAAAACCTTAAACTCACTATCGATAATATGAAAGCGCGCGAAGAAATTTTAGAAGCTGCTTTAAAAAAGACGTATAAGAATTGCAAGAAACAAGCAGAAAAGAGAGTACTGAAAGGGATAGTAGAAAACGCTGAAGTAAAAACTTTCGTAGCTAAATTAATGGGTTTATCAGGAAGAACCAAGTACAAGAAGAAAACAACATCTAAAGGCAGAATAACTGAAATTGAAAATTTTTTCATCAGAGACGATGTTAGCCGTTGCACCGCTGGCAAGAAGGAATGTCGATCCAAAAACAAAGAAAAGCGTCAAATCCGGTATTTGTTGGACACATTGAATAACTTATACGTTAAATATAGGAGTGAAGGTGGGAGGTACAAATTAACAACTTTCCGTAAATACAAACCATTTTTTGTATTGGCTCCTCATCTTGCATCACGTGACACTTGCCTCTGCGTTAAACACGATAATATCCAACTGAAATTTAAAGCTTTGAGAAAGAGTGGCTTAACTGAACACCGACACATAAAAGATGTACTCCAAGAACTATCCTGTGACCTAAAATCTCCCTTGTGCATGCATGGAAAATGCAGAACATGCAAAAATAAGCCTCTTAACTTTGAACCCGGTATGTATTTAGACGAAATGGTTACTTGGACTCAGTGGGAGCGAAAACGACATGAATATTTGAAAAAGGACGGGACTGAAAAGAAGACTTGTGTTTGCATAAAAACAGAAAAAGTCAAAATCACAAGCACATTGCGTGAACTATTACGCATATTTAAGGCGGACTTAAAATTATTCAAAAAACACCATTACAATGTACACCACCAACAAGAAAAATATCAGGAGGGCGTTACGTATTTGAAAGAAAATGAAGCTTTAGTCATTTGTGACTTTTCTCAGAACTACGAATCAAAACTAAGCTCAGAGATTCAGAGTTTGCACTTTGGTGGGTCTAAATGTCAGATTTCGCTACATACCGGCATGATCTACTTCAAAGACACATCCCAATCATTTTGCACTGTGTCGCCAAGCACCGTTCACCAACCACAAGCAATCTGGGCCCATTTAAAACCTGTGCTTGAGTACATTAAAGAACATCAGCCTCAAGTTACTGTTATTCACTTCTATTCCGATGGCCCTACTTCACAGTATCGCCAAAAAAACAATTTCTATCTGCTCAGCGTTTTTAGGCAAAAACTGAATTTGGACCATTGTACGTGGTCATTTTTTGAAAGTGGGCACGGTAAGGGCGTGGCGGATGGTATAGGAGGCACAGTGAAAAGAGTTTTAGACAGGAATGTTTGTTTCGGAAGAGATATTTCAAATGCTTCGGACGCTTTTGAAGTTTTAAAGGACTCTCTGTGCACAATTAAGATTTGGTATATCTCTGAGAAAGATATTGACGAAATTGCTGCTCTTTTGCCTCAAAAGCTATCAATTGTAGTTGGAACAATGCAATTACATCAGATTGCAACACAACAACCTGGAACTATTACTTACAGAGACTTGGGATGTTTTTGTGGGTCACAAAGGGGTTTATGTTCATGTTACGAACCAAAAATCCACAAATTCGAATGTCCTACGACAGAAAATAGAGGCATTGAAGCAGCTGATACATTAGATGATATTGAACCATCAGATTTAATGAATGTGGATGTTGAGATAAACCTTGAGGAACTGTCAGCGATGAATGATGTAAACTTTTCATCAATTGGTGATCTCACAAAGCCAAACCAAACTAACTCAGCGCTTGAAAATGTGGACGAGGACTTTTCTTTCATTGGAGATTCTTCGAAACCAAATACTATCAAAGCGACACTATACAACTATTTACCTCGTCCATCGATGAGTTCATCGATGGACGAGGTAAATAGTTGTTCAAACGGAAACACTGGTAAGCCCAATATTAGCCAAGGCGATTCAGCGATGGATGACGTGGAGTTCCTTTCTGTCGGAAAGGTCAAAACGCAAAACAATGGTGACATTGTTATTGAAGTCGTGGACAACACAAAGACTGCAAAAGATAAGATGAGCGTTAAAGAGTCAACAGTGATGGATTATCTGAACATTTCATACACAAATTCTACAGCTGATAATAAGCCGAATGTTTTCAAAACTGACTTGGTAAATGACATTCAAATGTTGGACCAAAATACCACCAATGATGAGATTATTGTAGAGGAAACAACTGTAATGGAACGTCCACATATTTCCCCTTCACATCCCGCGGATTACACACAGACAAATGCAGTTAGCCAAGCCGATTCATTTAAAGAGAATTTAAGTACTATGAGGAAGATCCCATGTATTGTCGACCTAACCATTCATCCTTTGGAGATGAAACTTACTTATAAGCCTAAAAAAAGGTCTAGCAGCAGCGTGTTATTTGTTTCGCAACCAAAAGTGAAGAAAAGTATTGAAGAAGAAATAAACTCGAAAAATAACAGCAAACCATGCACTTCAAAAAGCTTGCGAAAAAGTACAGTTTCTATTTTGAGTAATGTTTCTGTTGACTTAAAATCTAAAACCGAACAAACGAGATTACCGAAACAATCAAAAGGATTAAAGATGATTGTGAAACGCGCATTTACATGTTACAGTTGCAATGGTCCTCTCCTCTCGAATTGCATTACTAAATGTATATCTTGTTCTAACCGATTTTGTTTGGCCTGTGCCACGGGAGAAGTCACCAAAGATTATATTTGCGATAATTGCCTTATGTAAGTGATTTGGCAATTTTTCTACTCGAAGAGCTTTACTATGCCCTTATATTTTGTTTTTTATTTTTTATTATGTACACACTACGACTTTAAGATAAGTTTATTTTGTAGACAAATGATTCATGTCTTTTTCATCGAGTCCAAATGATTATTTGTTTTAATGTTTAAGACATCATAAATCTGAGACTGAACATATTACTTTAATAGTCTGAGCTTATTGTGATTTAGAGCTATCTCGTTATCACCAAAAATAGTAGTTTAATGAAGATAATACATGTTTATTAGCAAATAGGTACAAAATATTACAAGTCACATATTGATAGAATTAAGTTTTAGCTTCGATGTATACTAAAAAAGCAGTTATAATTTATTTTTAATAAAAACTTTGTTACTGAAACATGGATCGAATACATGATTTTATACATCTCCTTTGAAATTGCATGACGGGGCAGTAAATTTTTGAATTAGAATAAATAAATAAAAAATAATATTATCGATCCATGTTTATTTCTACGAGTTACCTAAACGTTTTTTATTCATAAGTTCTAGTTTAAAACTAAAATAATTGATTATATGTAACGATCTCATACTAAATATTTAAAAAGTTTTTTATTTATTTTTTTGTTTTATATGGGCTTGCTCTTGACCCCAATCTTGCCCTAGAGCAGAGATGGGATCTGCGATGGAGCAAGCTTGCCCAGAAGGCACTGATACTCCCGCACACCGACAGAATACAGCAGAGCTGCTTGGCGCCGGACTCCGGTGGGATGGTGGTCGCGAGCCAGGCGGCCCCTTTCAGGGCCTACCACTGCCTTTGGGATCTTTAACCGCCATCACAAATTGTGTTGACGTTGCCCAGGGTGGACCGCTAGGAGGTAGATCCCACCCACCCCAAAGTGTATCCTAATATTAAGCGGCATGTGAACTCAACCTTACAGGGTCCTGTTCGTTGTTAGCATGTCCTGTTACGAGACTGTACCCTAAGCAAATGTTGCTAAAAATGTTGACTTTATTTGAGAAGGTTTAAAATATGTACACACATTATTTTAGGAAATAACGTAGTTCATCAAAATACTATAAATTAAAATAGTTAAATATCAGGACCGCTAATTTTGTGAATTTTATGAAAAACTTTTGGATACATTTTACACCTTTAGTAACGTACAGGACAGGAAAAGTAGATTAATCTCGTGTATTTCTAAGTTATCAACCTGAAAATACATTTTATAAATAAAAAAATCATGTTTTCTTTAATTCAATAAATAATATTTGCATACAATTTAAGTTTTAACTATACTAATGAACCAAAAACCAGCGGTAACGAACAGGATTAATATTTTAACCTACTTTAAGAAATTTGCAAATTTCTCACAAAATAACCACTTTAGGAGAAAACTTTTACGATTTTCGGAAAAAGGAATTATTGAGATAATATTAAGTGAAAAATTCAAGGAAATTCTATCAAAAAAATATTAAAGCTCAATTTTGAAGCAGTGTACTACTTTTCGCGTTCTTGCCCATTAGTTGTATAGTTGTAGCACGAACGGGTCAGCTCGACTGGGGAAGGACCACGATGTCACAGAATACCAGCGTAAAATAGCAGCTTAACACTGCTGTGTTTCATATGGTGAGTGTAGAGAACTGGAGACCTTTTTACTGAAAAAGAGACATTCCATCTTAGTCTTCACGGGTGACAACGCATCTGCATTATGATTCGCAAACGAGGATAAATGGAGATGTCTATGGGCAACAGCAACCATTTACCATCATGTGGACTGTGTGCTCGATTGTCACCCTTTCCTATAAAAAAAGTTATAGAAGTAGTACGGCGCTAGTGATAATTATCTTAGAGCATTAAGATCTATAATCACTGAAATATGGAGTATTTTTACTAACATTGAGGTACAAAAACACTTTAAAGACCTTTTTATTATCAAAACATTTTAGGGTTCGATTGCAATTTTAATTAATTTTATTTACACACACAAGACAAAATAATTACTAATTCATGAAATCATTAAAGGTCTTGTATAGATTTTAATGTATTAATGGTAATATAGGATGGATTAAAAACTAATAGCCATTTAAAATATCTTTAACATTCCAAATGGAGACAGTGGCTATATTTTCATGTTATATTTAATAAATACATCGCTATTGGTGCTTTTGTAGAGTTATAATATATATAAATAAAATGATAAGAGGTTTGCAGTTGTGCGCCCTTCACGGAAAAATAACTGGATAGATTTCCATTAGGTTTTCTAAATTCTATTTCTTAGACACTTGGCCCTTATCAAAAAAAAATTATTGCAATCACTCTTTTAATATAAAGTTATTAAAGTTTTCAGAAACAACGATTTTTATAAACACTGTGTTCAGTGGTGCGTGTTTTCTTTGTTAATATATCAAGCAACGTGGATGAAGTCACAGGTATCAGCTAGTTCTCTAATACGGTAAAGTGGTTTTTAAGATTCTGACAGATTTATTGTAAAGCTGTAGACTACATAGTACTACTTAGTATTATCTTGAGTGCTATATGCAATATTTATAACTCAATTGAAGCGCTTTTGTCTTCGTTATTCCTCTTTTAAGGTCTCATAGTATTAATAAATATATTTATAACTTGCCTTTATATCCAACACCTGTACAATAAATAGCCCTACAAACCTATTTTTCACCACCCAATGGCACCTTTATGGCACTCTGCTTTTAAAGAGTTTGTACATGGTAGAGCCACACAGAATATCAGCGTAAAATAGCAGCTTAACACTGCTGTGTTTCGTATGGTGAGTGTAGAGAATCAGCAACCCTTTTTACTGGAAAAAGGCATTCCATCTTAGTCCTCATGGGTGACAACGCATCTGCATTTTGATACTTTATTGATGATAGATTTGGTGTGGGTCACAGCAACCACTTACCATCAGGTGGACTGTGTGCTCGTTTGTCACCCTATCCTATATAAAAAAGAGATATATAAGAATCTGTTATATACAGGTTAAGAAAGATACAAACTTCTTTAAACCGCTGTTATTCAGCAAGAGAGCGAACCAATGTCTGCTTTTATTGGGTATTATTATTTTACTTGGGTATTTAATACTCAAATCAATGATGATGATAATGAGTATTTCTGGACCTAAAACTCCAATAATTTATTTTGGCCCGAACCAGGATTCGAACCTGGGACAACCTGATCTGTAGTAGTGATTACAACCACTAAATCGGCAAAAACTTATCAAAAGAAATATAAATGATAAAAAAGAAACAAAAACATAAAATATTCCCAAGGATTCGAACATGGGACCACATGATCAAGTTGTACTTACAATAATTTAATCGAGAAAACACCGAGAAAGTAAATAATTTAAAAAAATCTTACTTGTCAATTGCTCGAGGCTTTTTAACAGCCTTAGCTCCACGGCCACGGCTATGACCATGACCGCATTCCACTTCCTCCACCACGTCCTGGACTTGGGCTCTTCCACCGCGAGATCGCACACCTCTTCCACCGCGTCTGCCACCTCGGGCACAAATTCGTGAGACACTAACAGAATAAAACACATGCATATTAACAGCAAAACTAGTAATCATTTAAAAACTGAATATTACCAACATATGTTATCACATATCTTAATCATTAATTAATCTCTCAGACGTCGACATTTTAATGGACCAACTTAGTCAGACCTATCGTCAAGCTAAAGAGAATAGTAGGTCAGACCAAGAACAATTTTTTTTTAAATAAAGGTAAATATAACTTAAGTCTTTTTGCTAATTAATTTTACTATGTTTCTATACAAAAAAAAAATTATCAACAATTAAAATATCGAATTATTTGTATGAAGGTCAAGTGAGTGCTATACGACACTAGAAATGAGATTGCAAGACATTGTCGTTAAATAAAATGTTTTGGGAGTTTATTAATTACCGTCTCGCTTCCTCCACATCCATGTGGAGGAAGCGAGAGAGGTCTGTCAGGATCGTGCCAAATGGAAGTCCATAGTCTCTGCCCCCCCCCCCCCCCTTCCTCTGGGTGACAGGCGTGAGTGTTTATGTTATGTTAATTACCGTGTAGTGGCGGTGTATGAATATGCATACAATCCTGCGGGTCTCGTAAAAGGCGACTAGACTTGGGGTTATTTTTAAATAACCATGACTGTTGTTCCAGTTATCAAAAATCATTGTAACTTTGTCACATTGATAAAATTGGGTAACTACTTGGAACGTTAGAACAACTTATAATGTAACTTTATATATGCATTTTAGATTTAGTATTAGGTTTTATTTCAGTAGGTAGTTGGTTTTTTTATTTCTTCCTTACAATGGCTCTAGATATATCCTCATACATTTCCTCCACCTCCTCATCGGGATGTGCCGAGGTTGGTGCGTAAACATATCGAGCCATTACCGCCGAATTATCGTAAGCGACATTTTTACCTAAACAGCGTTTTTTGTCGCAAACCACATTTTAAACTGTAACGGACTTGGTTCGTCGACATTACCTGCCAAAATACAATCCATTCGAAAGTTATAGCAAATGCTAAGTTTATCGTTAGCACAACGTTTTTCTATATTTTAGAGTAACCGACATAATCAATATATATCGTAAGTTGTATAATTATCTAAGATTTGCAACGTAAGCGACGCTACTTGTTATCGCAACCGACACAGTACATCAAAATTTTGTCGTTTACTATAAGCAAGATGGCAAAAAACGTATTGTGATGAGCTCATTCCAGTGAAAATTATCTCTCTGCATCTATTTAGTATTAAATTATAATTAATTATGACAAGCTCGTGGAAACTCTCCATGGAGTCGGAGCCAAGTTCTACAAGACCCGCCGAAGAAGAACACATAAACTCCCCGATCACACTCTTAATCTCATGGCTGTTAGGCGGGAGATGAAGCTACAGTCGTCAACAGATCTGACAGCATACAGGCAACTGAACAGACAGATCTCCAAATGCATGCGGCGGGACTTACGCAACTTCAATACAGCTTGTATTGAAGAAGCGAGCGAGCGGAAACAAGGCTCCAAAGTCTTTACCAGAGATCTGTCTGCCAGAAAGAGCCAACTGTCAAAGCTAAAGACCGAGTGTGGCAGCATCGTTTCCGGGACACCTGAGATTTTGAGTGAGATTGAAAGGTTCTATGAGCGTGAGTAACGATCCAAGAGCGAGTCTTATCCTACACTATTCCGAAGATATCCCGGACGTCAATCTGAGAGAGATTATAATGGCTCTCCAGCACCTTAAAAACGGCAAGGCCCTAGGTGAGGATGGAATTACAGCGGAGCTTCTGAAAGCGGGTGGAAAACCGGTACTTGAAGTCCTTCAGAAGCTCTTTAAATCCGTCCTCCATGGTGGCATTACACCGGAGGCGTGTAGCAGAAGTGCGGTGGTCTTGTTCTTCAAGAAAGGCGACAACGCTCCCTTGAAGAACTACAGACCGATTTCCCTTCTAAGCCGCGTCTACGTGCTGTTTTCGAGAGTCATTACGAATATTCTCGTGCGCAGACTTAACGACTTCCAGCCTCCCGAACAAGCCGGTTTCCAAAAAGGCTTTAGTACCATAGACCACATACACACCCTTCGGCAAATTGTACAGAAGGCAGAGGAGTGTAATCTGCCACTTTGCCATGCGTATATGGACTATGACAAAGCCTTTGATTCCGTCGAAATTTGGGCGGTGCTGTAGTCCCTTCAGCGGTGCCAAGTTGACTGTCGGTATATCAAAGTGCTGAAGTGTTTGTACACTGACTTTGCTACGAGGACTATCCGAGTACAGAATCAGAGTACGAAACATATCTAACTGCAGAGAGGTATAAGACAGGGTGACGTTATATCCCTAAGGACTAAGATGGAATGCCTCATTTCCAGTAAAAAGGGCCTCCGGCCACCTGCACTCACCAAGCGAAACGTAGAGGAAAAACGAAACGTTACCTACTTAGCTAAAGTAATTGTTGTTAGGTATAAGGTTTTGTATATAACTGACCGAATGGGGAAGTACCTACCTCTGCCCTACAGTTACAGTAAAAGAACCCATAGTGTCATAAATCTGTATACAGATAGTTGTGTTGGGCAAAACAGAAACCGTGCAATAATATCCATGTTATTTTATTTTTTGAGGACAGCAACTACGATTACTACAATAAAAGTAACTTGTCTCCTACCTGGACATACTATGATGCCTGTTGACTTCATTGCTTCATTCACAGTACAATTGAAAGTTTTGTCCGTTATAAAACAGTGTGGGCTCCTTCTGACTGGCCAACTATGATCACTTATTCTAGATCCGATCCAACCGGTTATTTTGTACATGTTTTGAATTATACTGATTTTATGGACTGGAAGTCTTTTTCGCAAACTTTATTGCCGACGAAATTTAAAATAGCCTTCAAAACTTTAAGAATGGTACATTTTAGAAAGAACAATCTAGTAATTACACTCCATTTCGAAAAGTTAAAAAAATTCAAACAAAAATTGAATATGGATCTAATTATTAGATCAAGAGGCAATAAGGTAACTATAATTAATGGAACAGTACATTTATAACATTCGGAACTAAAAATTTCGGCTGCAAAGTACAAAGATCTTCTGGATCTATGTAATAAAAATATAATACCATGGAGGTACCATGAAGAGTATGTAAATATGAAACATGATGAAGCAGTTCTTGACGTGTTACCTGAAACTGATGCAGATGATAGTGATAAGGAGAATTAAAGGTTTAATTTTAGTTGAAATTGGATTATTTGATCTGTGTAAATGTTAAATTAATGAGTAATATTAACTTAATCGAATGCAGGTAATACGAAAGCTTTAATTTCCTTGATTATTTTTTAAGTTTAATAATTCTATTTTAAGTTTCAGTAATTGATCTCAGTATCCTCTAAAATGATAATATAATGAGCAATATGTTATATATTTAACTATATATTTTAAGTAATTTTTTTACATTAATTTATTAAATACCCATTTATTTATGAAAATTTATCCGTAGTTAAAATGACCTATTTTCGCTTAGGTTAAAACTAAAACCAGGTTATTTTTTATTGCAAGTGTTATCTTAAACGCCCGGAATCGTTCGTTTGAGACAGCAAAAATATTGTAAACGCCAAAAAAGCCTCTAAACCTATTGTTTTTTCGAGAATTTTAACTGCTACACCTAAGGTTTCAAAAATCATAATTATATGTTAAATTTCAATTTAATAGCGCAATTATTTGTAAAAATATTTAAAAAATACCTTCTCCTGTAAAATTTGGTATTTGTCGGTTACGCTAAGTCGGCGGTAATGGCTCGATATATGACCTTCAGCGAAATACCATTTGGTGATTCTGAGTATAAGGTACACAACCCTCGTCAACATACTCTTAATCTTTACAATGTTGTTAACAAGAGACTTGTGGATGATAAATCTGACCCCTCTTTTTGACAGATAGTCGCCCTCCCGATGATAGAACAAGTTGTTATAAGGGGTTGGCTATAGACGTCCGGTACTTGATTTTAATTATGTTTTCAGTTTAGGAGGCTTGTTAGGGTTCAGCTTGCACCTTTTATACTGTATTTGGATTTTGGAAATGCGTTTTGAATTAATTACGATAAAAATAAATATCACTAACTAAAAATTGCATAATATAATGAAACAGGTCACCCATAAAAAGTTAATTACTCGGACTCAGACAATCCATTTGTGGCTGAAGGTGGAACTCCTACACAATGAATTGAGTTGCAGTGGAGAACAGTCAGAGGTTTTTCAGAAAACAAAATTATAACAATTCACATTACATTGTTTCATTTACCACTATCATAGCAGAGTTTAGGGCAACCTGACTTTATAGATAAGATAGCTCGAATCTGTAGTAAAAACAAATTAGAATGCCCCGATTCCACGTAGTCTTGTCTGCCCTACCCCTAGTGTTTTTGTAAGGCCGTAGACGCGGAGGGAGAGCAGCCCCAGCCCGCTGTAGTAAATCGCAGGCACCTGTGTGAGCCGTAGCGGTTGAGGCTGGGAAGCTGCGGAGGTGAGCATGGATGCCTGTGATTTGCTACACAAGGGTGAAGGGGCTGCACTTCTCGCAGCGCCGAAGCCGTTACAGAAGTAACTTTGAGTCAATATTCCTGTGTAAAAAGGTAAGGTTATGATTTTACAAAAAAATATTACTCATAAAGTATACATTTCTGCAACGGGGGAAGTGTACCCAGGGCTTCCCCTGAACCTCCCCCACCCCCGTGCGTGAGTACCGGATGTCTATAGTTTTACCGTTATAAGTACCATGCTAATAATTATTTCTGAAATATAAGAATTTCACCTAACATAGACGATCAGTCAGTGTACTGATCAAGTACACAGTACACGTACTTTATTACACAGTAACAAGGTAGATATAAGATGAATAACTAATTTTAATTTTAGAAAATTCTATTGTTGTCAAAATTAAACGTAAATCAAAATATTTATCTTTGTACTAACTTAGGTACCATAAAACAAATAAAGCGATTATTTACATAATATTTTCCTCTTAGAATAATAACACCTAGAACGATAGTTCCCTACAAAGCGGACGTTCAAACGTGAGGCAAGAATAAATTTATGTTTGCGTAAGCAAGTTGTGTTTATGCTAGACGAAACGCACACAAGTGAAAAAACAATGTTCCCAATACATTACATTTTTCCCCAAAAGTAGGGAAGTTGAAACTATATTAAACTAACAGTTACGACGTAACGTATTACTGATACAAATGTGAAAATAAGTTTGTTCGAATTCTGTTATCGAAGTGTAGTCCGCCAAATTCAAAACATTCTTGAATAGGGTATTTGCCTGTCTAGCCAAGCACTTTTATGAGCCATCGAAATGTGATTGTAGCATATTTTTCTTTGTAACTGAATAGAGACGTTATAATTATGACTAATGCAAGTTCAATATACACACCCGCCCTATGCCCGACACACGACTGTTCGACGAACGATTGGTGAATTCAGTATGCATTATTTGTTTTTAATAATCGTCGAATAATGGTGCATCGCGCCTCACTGCATGCATAACGTAAGCTACAATACGAAAAACATAAGAACATTTTAATTTTGGCAGGTTTTACACAGTAGATGCATTCCAGCTTAAAGTTATTAAGAAAACTTTATAAGAAAAACACAAACGAATATTAAAATCATTTATATCAGTAGCCTTGTAACTGAAACTGTTTCCTGAACAACTGCCGCTTTGATGATACGAATCGTAAAGAAAATCTTTTGACTTCTTTTTCGAAAATATTGCCTGAATTTTCTTTTAGATAACGTCTCAGATCAGTTTCAGCAACACTACAAATAGAATAAACTTCTTTTGAGGCGTAAACCAATCCACCTTTATCCCTCATACATACTGATTTATGGAACCAAAGTTTCTCTTTTGCAAGCATGTTATCAATGCAATATTTACATTTTACTCGGGTTGTGAGATGTCTTTCCAGCTATATAGCCAACAATGTGGTTTCTGCAGTTAGGATCATCGTAACCCCGTGTAATTTCAAATCCGACATCATTTGGAATCGGTGTTTTCAATAAGTGTTGAGTCAATTCTTTATCTTCATCATCAAATCTTTCAAATGAAGTATTATTATTATAAGTATTTAATTCCCATTGACGTGTTTTATTTTTAATAACACGACAAAAAGTGGGAGATTTTTTCTACCACTGACAACATTTCCATATAGGCATATTACAATGTCATGTGTCATTTTTAAAAATTCATATTTATTTTTGATGAATGTTTTACGTAAAAATATAAGTTCAAAAGTATTACTTACACGTGAAATGTAATGTTATTATGTTTCTTGTGTTTCTCTGATGTGCTGTGACATCCGTTCACTGCACAAACCGTCATTTTTAATTAAAATTTCGGGAACTGAACGGGCCGAGTATTGAACTAAGCCATACTGGCTTAGTTTGAGTTGCCTCGCATTACGGACGCGGACTCGGCTTCTAGGTGTTATTATTCTAAGATTTTCCTACAAATATTTGAGTGTATTTTATCTAATTCTTACCTAGAGATTTAGACTGAATGCACAGCATCTAGCATTAAATGTATTGAAACTATCGGTATTTCTTTAGTAATCTGCGGCATGAATATATGGTCGCCGAGTGGGCGAGGTAGGGGGGGGGGGGGGAGGAGTTGTAGAATCACCGGATGTGCTTAGTTCTTTTTTTATAAAATTTTAAAAATCTCATTTTGAGGTTATGTTTTTGACAATATAAACCTGATTTATGGTAGGAAAGAGTTGGGGAAGGGTCGTCCAATGCTACTCAACGTGGTGCAGTCGAGGGAAGCTCGGTCAACGGAGCCGCGCTTCGTGGGGCTTCTATTTCTGGACTGTTTATAAAAAAATAACAACAAAAGGGATGGAGGGGTCTGTTCACTCGTTTTGCTCGCTCACTCAACCCTGCCATCCCCTTCTAACTTAAGCTGTCCGAGTCGGGGTGCCCCAAGTCCCAAGCTCGCTTCGCTCGCTCTAGCACCAAATAAAACGCCAAAATGTTAACTTTTATAATTACTTCAATAAATAAACATATTTTATTACGTCATAAAATAGCAAGCAATCGGTCTCCAGAGGGGTAGCGAAGTTGTCGAATAACAGGAGGCAGATAATAACAACAAGAAGCACATTCACGTATACTCGGAAGCAACGGAATGACGCTTATGACGCGAGTCGCGAAGTCGAAAATAAACGTAAAATTATAATTTGTAAATTATATTCTTCTTCTTCTTCTTTCTTTTTTATGGCGGTTTTGATCATTCGCCAATGTCAGCGTGAAAGCGTTTATTGAGTAGAAGCTCAGTAGTTACAAATACTATGCCCATATACAAGAGAAGATTGTGATAGTACAAGTATCTTTTTTCCTTTAAACCAATTTTTTACCCTTTTATCTTGTAGTACTAATGGTTGTACTGTTGAATTACCTAGAACAAATGACAAACACGGTTGCTATAACTACATTAGTATGTTAGTATTGACAAACATTAAACTTTTATGCCATTAGTGTTAATAAAATCACACAGAATATATACATAAGGAGTGTTTGTGTAGGTTAAAAGTGAATCAAAATTTATAGGACGAGGGATGCCAGGAGGGAGATAACCATAGAGTGAACAAGATAATTTAGGACAGTTAAAAAAAATATGGTCGGAGGTTCCCTCATCCAACCCACATTCGCAGAGGGAACTATCCCTAATCCTCAGTTTGGCCAAATGTACTGGTGTACAAGCGTGGCCAATTCTAAGTCTACAAATAGTTGATATAGAATGTTTATTAGCTTTATTGAATTTGAAAAACCATGGTTTTGGAGGGATGGCATATTGTATAGCAGCATAGTGTTTACCTTTTATATTTTGAGTAGCTTTCCATAATGTATTCCAATTATTATTTAACTTTTTCTTTGCAAGTAACACTATGTCTGAGGAGTAAGTTAAATTACATGGCAAACCATTTCGACTGGCATTTTTAGCCATCAGATCAGCTGTTTCATTGCCCTTGATGCCACTATGACCTGGAATCCAAGCTAAGGAAACCTGTATGCCCTTGAGATGACATCTATACAATGTGTGTTTAATTTTGAGGATCAAGGGTATCTTATATTTACTTTGGAATTGGTTTGACAAAATTGCTAACAAACAACTTTTGGAGTCGGTAAGAATAACTGACTTATTTAAGTTGTGTGCTTCTATATATATTAAAGCTTCATGAATTGCCGTGGCCTCGCCAGTAAAAGTGGAAGAAATAGAAGGGCATCTAAAATTAAGAATTATTTTGAATCTGGGAATCCAAACTGCTGCTCCAGTACAACTTTCATCTGACTTTTTGGAGGCATCAGTGTATACAGGGTATTTTTGGAACGCTCCCGAAAACTAAGACAGACGATAGCACCAAGTATACCTTTGATCATGGGTCACAAATAAATCCGATCCTGATGAAAAAGAAAACATCTTTTTACAACGTTTTATAAATTTTATTCACGCGCCATCATGTTAGTACAGCTAAATGAAACGATAATTCCATAAAAAAAATCATGAAAATACTGAAACATAAAACCAGCAGTGGAATAACTCAATTCATATCAGCTGATTAAAGGTCAATGTACGCGCGAACGCAAATTCGCGCGGTCCGCAACTAGCGGGCCATACCACAATACCTAATAATTTACAACACTTGTCTAAATACCTAACTTATCTACTTAACCTACTATTTTGCCACTGTACTTGTCTCCAGGTAGCCATTTTAATCCGAATTTACAGGTTAAATAACCCAAATAACTGGTTCGATTTCCCGCTAATGAAAAAACAATTAAATGAAATGTAACCAAGGTTAGAGTCATGCGTTTTTATTCATCGTGTAGGTATGTTTATTATTCTCATGTATTCAGTTATGTATGTATTCAGATTTATTCAGTACTAAGTTATTTAAAAAAAAACTGTTATGAAACAGCTTACCGCTCTAAATCCTCCGTGGTCTTATGAGATGCGGCTCAAATTGTGCTTCATTCATTTCAAGGCAGACTCATGGAGGCGGGGCATCATCGTGTGGTCTTCGACACAGTCCGTACGTAGTTTGTCGAAAACATCCACGATCCTTTTGTAGTTTCGTCAGCACTATCACACTCACGATTAAAAACCCTTTCTTTCACATACCCCACAGAAAGAAGGAAGTCTAACGGGGTCAGATCTGGTGAGCGAGGTGGCCAAGCATTCGGTTACGCTTCAACACTTTGTGCACTGCACAGTATGACACACTTGTTCCATCCCGACGTCTTAACAATTTATTTAGCGATACTTCGTGTACCTAGGTTCGGATACATAACATGTTGTCGTATTCACAATCACTATAAACGTACGCGTTAAGCATTATTAAAACAAAAAACGTAACAAGAATAATACCAACACGTTATAACAATTTAATAAACAAAACGCTCGTGCACGCGTGTACAAAATCAACACGGAACTGTTTCAAAAACTTCAATTAATTAACACGACAAAACGGAAACCTACTGCGTCACAGCGTGAGGCGATACGAGCCGGCCGGGTTACATTCTCATGCGTCATAATAAAGAAGGACGCAACTATCAAAAACGTAAAATAGAAATAAAAAATAAATTGATGAATTTTTCTTTCAGACCCTGTGTCTATAGTATATTAAAAGGTTTCTATATGAAAATTGAAACATATACGTAGAGACATGAAGATTTTAAGGACGAACTTATTTTTTTGATAATTTGTTTATTTATTTAAATAAAAAGAATTTTCCTTTTCATCTTAGCTTAAAAAATACATCTAGCAACACAAAAACATCGAAGGAAAGACGCATATAACTATTTGCGTCTTTCCAACCTAATAAATAAAAAAAACTGCCATTCATTTAACATTTTTACATATTTTGGAAAGGTCATTTGAATTTGAAAGGACGCTAATAGTAATTTATTACTTTTTTCTTAGTAAATATTAGAGAACCATTGGTAGTGAGACACAAAAAATAACAACCCTCAACTCTTAAGTAATGATTTTAAAGGGGATATCATACGAGACTTACTACGATAATAATTAAAAATTAAAAATTTTGTACAACCGACTTTAATATAAATAATTAAGGATAACTCAAAAACTATTGGTCTGACCTCGATCAAATTTATATGGGACCACATGTGAAACACCAGCTCTTAATAATAAGATATAGAATAATAAGACAAGAATAATTGAAATTTAAGTAATCGATGCAAATATTGTTAAAGATGACGTAGCAACTGGTTAAATAAGTCTTTTCTTTTATGTTGAATTTGTATAAGTCTTTTCTACTAAAAAAATGTCATCTGTGATCAACAGTTACGTCTAAAATTCTTACGATAATTTCTAAAATATTGATATTTGTGAATATTAAAAAAAATAGTAGATGCGCCTTCTTATCATGAGACGAATGGTATATTTAACTCATTTATTCAAAAATTGTCAGATGCGCCCTTTTTTCTTATGACCGTAACATTGACCGAGCTAGATATAGGTCGGTAGCGAAGGGAGTGTGGGTACAGTCGCGTTCTAAAGTACTACATGGTATTGGGCTATTGTTTTATAAAATTATAGTATTTAATTGTTTTATTGTAGAATCATACTAGGCGTTTTACTAGCTACTTAGAACTTTGGAAGAGGTTGGATTTAAAAATGGATAATGTTTACTTGAGCATTATTTGTTATTTCTATCGTAAAATATTTTTAAGTTTGAAAGAAGAAAACTTAAGCTAAGTGTGACACGCCGTCCATTATGTCGTCTTGGGTTACATGGAAGCCTGAAGAAGTTACTGGATGCTACTTCATCATCACTTTCATCTTCGCTTGAGCTTCCGTCCTCAGGTCGATCACATGGTAATTTTTTCGGTATTCTTCCTCAACACTTTTAAATTTACTGCACAATTTTCCCCATTCACCTTCTCCTATCATATTTACCTTTTCGTTCACTAGTTTAGTCATAAAACAATAGATATAAATAATTTTTCTTTCCTTCCTTTTTAAAACATCGCGCGAGTCGCAAAGTAAGCTGTGTATGCGACTGCATTTTTGGAGCGAACAAAGCGCGGGAACCAATAGCATGCAGGCACAGTTATACTGGCGGATTGTTCCCCCGTCGCGCCCCCTTCGTACCAATATGTGATAAATCGCTCAGTGGCCAAGTTCAAGGCCAGCGTTCTTTTTTCACCGTTCGCGCGTACATTAACCTCCATTAGTCAGGTGATATCAATTCAGTTTTCACTGCTGGTTTTATGTTTCAGTATTTTCATGATTTTTTTTATGAAATTATCGTTTCATTTAGCTGTACTAACATGATGGCGCGTGAATAAAACTAATAAAACGTTGTAAAAATATGATTTTTTTTTCATCAGGATGAAATTTATTTGTGACCCATGATCAAAGGTATACTTGGTGCTGTCGCCTGTCTTAGTTTTCGGGAGCGTTCCAAAAATACCCTGTATAATAAGCCAGCCTTTCCATAAATTATCTATGACTCTACTTACTTTACTATTTGCTATAGGGCAATCTTTCTCAATACCAAGGTCGAGGTGGATATTTGGTTGGAAAATGATTGCATCATATGGGATATCAAATATGGGACAGGACTTGAATTGTGATACTGGGTGTGGTAGGTGGAGTAATGTTACCAAACTGTTGGATAAGCATGGAGATTCTTTATGAGTCCAGTAATGTTTTGACGAAATATATTCCAAAAGGAGGTGTAATTTAGAAATGAGAGGGTGGGAAGAGAGTTGGTAGATTTTAAAAAAGAATCGGTCCGAAAGATATTGCCTTCTTAGGTAAAGGGGAGGGTCCACACATTCAACTTAGAGAAAATTTATTGGGGAAAATTTCATTGCCCCGATGATTATACGAAGGCTTTTGGACTGAATCCTGTCTAGGATCTTTAGGGAAGACTTATTGCACGGTTCCAAAACAAAACATCCATAATCTAGATGACTACGAATAAGGGCGTTGTACAATATTTTTTGGGAGAATGGGTGGGAGCCCCACCCGATAAAGCGCGAAGAATGTTTATATTTTTTTTCACATTTTTTTGAGACATAATTGATGTGATGAGAAAAGGCTAGTTTGGAGTCAAGAATCTCCTAAAAATTTTACATTCTCCCTAATTGGGATAGGTTCATTATTATAGAGAATGTTGATTTCAGGGACTTGCCTATGGCGAGAGAAGATTACAACACTGCTTTTGGGAACAGAAAAAGACAAACCACGATCAGTTAACCAATCCTGTAAATAAGACATTGATATATTCAAGCGAGAACATGCTACAAGGAGGTTATCTAAGGAAATATATATAGCTATATCGTTTGCATATTGGAGGATGTTACAGAAGGAGTTAACAGAAAGTTCTAAATCATAAGTATAGATAGAATAGAGTAAAGGACTAAGTACTGAGCCTTGTGGGAGACCCTTCCATACAATTCTTGGCGGGAGTAGAGAATTTTGACTATCAATATAAATGGATCTAGAAGAGAGAAAGTTAGAGACAAAATTTACTATCCTCACTGGAATACTCAGATTAAGCATTTTTTGCCTGAGCACAGGATGAAGTACATTGTCATATGCAGACGAGATATCTAGGAAGACTCCAACAAGGTATTCATGTTTAGAGTAAGCTATACGAATATCAGTAACTAGAGTACTAATGCTATCCATGGTGCTTAAGCCCTTTCGGAATCCAAATTGGCTTTTTGCTAAAAGATTTTTGCTTTCAAGAAACCATTCTAAACGATTTTTTATTAGGTGTTCAAGGATTTTGGCCATGGTGCAAGAAAGAGCAATAGGGCGGTAGCTTGCGGGATCAGTGTAGGGCTTACCTGGTTTGTGAATAGGTAAGATAACTTGGGATTTCCACTCTTCAGGAGGAATACCGGACATGTAAATATAATTCAAAATAGAAAGAAGATGGTCTTTAGTAGATTCACTGCTATTAGTAATAAAAGAATAAGGGATTCCATCGATTCCTGGTGAAGAGTCTTTAAGGACATTAAGAACAGCATATAACTCCTCATAAGAGAAAGGAGAGTCAAAACTGTGTTGATAGTGCAGGGACTGTGATTGGAATACTATACATTCATTGTAAGATGGTACTGAAGGAGGAGCAAGTTTACTAGCAAAATTTTCTAGCCAATAAGACTGATCATTAGAATTTGTGTTTTCAGGGGCCGAAACTGAACATCGGAATTTTTTTATATTTTTCCAGACCAGTGATGGATGAGTCCTAGGCGACAGTGACTCACAGAATTTAAGCCATCCAGCCTTTTTCTTTTCAGACAGTAATTTTAATGTTTCAGCAGCAGTTTAACAGTGGTAGAGCCACGCGGCAGCTTTTGCTGTCGCACGGATGGGCCGGCTCGAACCGGGGTGGTACCACGACCTCACAGAAAACCAGCGTGAAGTAAAGGTTTACCTCTGCGTTTCGCTTGGTGAGTGCAGGTGGCTGGAGCCCTATTTACTGGAAATGAGGCATTCTATCTGAGTCCTCACGGGTGACAACGCATCTACATTTTGATTTATAATAGAGGATAGATGTAGATGTCTATGGGCCGCAGCAACCACTTACCATCAGGTGGACTGTGTGCTCGTTTGTCACACTTATCATATAAAAAAAAAGCTTTTTTATAAAATATATACTTAGTTGTCGAAATTCATTGAGCGGGAATATCTTAGTTCAGCTTCCTTTCTCTTCTTGCATGCTACAGAACAATCTTGATCCCACCAAGGCGGTGAAGGAGCATTATTTTTATAAGGTTTTTTAATGGGAATTGTCTTATTGGCAGCAGATAAAATAGCATTTTTGAAAGTAGAATACACCTGAAGAACATTCTCTTTTTGAACCGTAGGAAGGGATGAAAGTTCTTCCTCTAGAACTGTGGAATACAGATGCCAGTTTGCTTTGGATGTGTTATATTTTAACCTAGGTTTGAATGGAACATTGACTGTATAGGAGTTAGGAGGACTGATAACAATAGGAAAGTGATCACTGCCATGGGAAATGGGTAATATTCTCCAAGAAAGAAGGGATGACAGAGCAGGAGAACAGAGTGACAGATCTACTGCACTTTTAGGATTTTGGAGGGGGGAAACTCTATGTGTAGGTGAACCATCGTTAAGGAGGCAGAGATATAAATCATCAATGATGTCTAAGAATGTAGAAGACCAGGGATCACAAAAATGGGAACCCCATAAAGTATGGTGCATATTAAAATCACCAAGAATTACCATAGGAGGAGGGATGGAGGATATAATCCTCGTAAGTTCCTATAAGATATTTAGATTAGGTTCGGGAATGTAAATAGAAAGAAAAGAAATGTTATGAGCTCTAACTGCTACAGCATTAATTAAAGGACTATGAGAAGGAAGGGAAATTAATGTATAAGTAATTGATTTTGAGATAAGAATGAAAGAGCCAGCATGAACATCACTTCTATCATCCCTGAGACATGAATAGCCTGAGACCCTAAAATGGGAGCCAGGCTTTAGCCATGTCTCCTGGATGGCTAGGATAAGGGGATGGTATTTATTAATAAGATATGTTAGTTCGTTTTTCTTATTTTTAATGCTCCGGCAGTTCCACTGAAGTATTGGAGGGAAGGTTATTTGTTAAGGAAATGAGCTCAGTAAGTTTTTGGCGGAGGGCAAGTGGGAGATCCATGTCGCTGAAACGGGAAAGCATACTTATAAGCATGGAGACCATCAATTCGCAGAGATTGTCATTAGGGGAAATACTTCGCCCTATTATAGCACAACCATTAGTAGATGAAGAAGAAGGGGTATCTATTATTGCCTCATGGGCAGATTTATCATATCCATGACTAGATGCTGGATTTGGCGGAAGTCTTGGAGTGAATGTAGTCTTCCTGTAAGAATGAGATTGTGAGGGGACAACTGAAGGTAAAGGAGGGTTTGAAATAGGATAGGAAGTCTGATGCTCATATGAAGGAAGGGTTCTAGCAGTATCTGCATAGGATCTACGGACTTGAGGGAAACGAGCAGATGCTTCTAGATATGAAATATTTTCCTGTGACATTGTGAGTTTGATAGATCGCTGCCTAGAGTGTTCAGGGCAGGAAGGATCTTTAAGTGTGTGAGATCCTGAACAAAAAAGGCAAGTGGGAGACTGTCTTGTGCATGATATACCCTCATGATTTTGAGCACACACAAAACAATGGCAAGATGACCTACACTGTGAGGTAACATGTCCAAAACGGCAACATTTGTGACATTGAATAAGTGGTAAAATGTAGGGCTCAACGGGCATTGAGTTGTAAAAACAATAAATATTAGAAGGGAGTTTCTGGCCGGAAAATGTTAAAAGGACTGTTTGAGAGGGAATCCACACAGTGCTTTGGTTTTCATTAAGTGATTTTCTATTAAATCGGCGAGCTTTAATGATTGAGCCAAAACCAGCTGGGACCTCGATTGATGAAATGAGTTCCTCTAATGTCCATCTACAGGGACCTGCCTCACTATTCCCATGCGAGTGATACTATAAGAAGGGATTACAGCATCATATTTAGCACCTGCAAGGGCTGGGTTCTCAATAAAGCAATTTGCATCTGCTGCACTTTTAAATTCAACTGAGATTCTATTGCGCCCTACTCACTTAACACCGTCGCTAACAACATTTTTAATATTATTATGGTAGAGAAAATGACCAAAATTTATCAGTTTTAAAACTACTCCAGATGATAAATCATCTACTATCTTACTTACATGTACAATAAAGGGCGCACTGTCGTTATTAGAGTATTTATGTTTTTTTTCTATGTAGTCAGGATGGGTATAAGAGGTCTGAATAGATGGTACAGGTTGAGATGGATTTGTAATTAATCTTTTCTGTGGATGCACTGAGTTATTGGTTGCTTGCGATCTTTTACAATTCGACTGATCAATCTCGATAGGCATATTTTTCTTTTTGGTACCCGCATGGGATTCACATGTAACCCCGTCGGGATCGGGAGGATCTTCCTCCATTTTATTTTAACTAATTACATATATATACAACAACACAATTACTAAATACTAACGGATTTATAACTACTAAAACCAACACCAACAGAAATAGTAAACAAAAAAGTAAATCAACAGCTCTCAGAAGTACAAAATAGCCTAAAACAGAACGACACTTGTACACCTCACACCATCCGAGCACAAAGTCTCGGTCACCTTCTCTGCTAAATTATATTCTCTTTGGTAGAGTATATCTGTGACTGTCAATGTCAAAAGTTCAGTTTCAGGTATTAAATTAGTAAGGTGATTACCTCAACTGTTTGCCATCTCCAATTCGGTCACACCTGTACACCTGTACACCTAGCTAAATTAAGGATTAGGGATATGTCAATCTGTGAATGTGGGTTAAGCGAAGGAACAGTTAACCACCTGTTTTTTGAGTGCCCCAAGGTCTCCTCCTCCTTTTATGATATACTCCCTAACTACATCCCTCGTCCTACTAATTTCTCATACTTATTGGCCCTTGTGTTTACTCCCTTTGTAAATATTTTGTGTGATTATATTAGAACTAATAAAATTCAGTTGTAAGATTACTAACATGGTGATGGTTATAAACTTGTGGTATCTTTTGTTGTAGATTGTGAAGACCTACACAAACAATAATAACTTGTAACTATTGTAAACACTCTCTTGTCACTCCCATGACTGACTTGACATTGGCAGAATTCTAAATAGAGGGGCCATAAAACTAAGAAAGAAGAAGATTAATTAGTGATTTATGAATATTTTTAGAAAATAATTTTAAATATTTGGACGCAGCTCCGGCAGCTAAAATTACATGGGGGCGCTTGAGATAAGCCCCTTTGACCTCCCCACAGTGACAGACTTTCTAATAATTATATTGTTATTTCATTTTCGTATCATTTTTAAATGGATATATAATAAATATATATAATGGATATATCTCGAAAACTAATAATAAAATTTCCGGCGTAAAAAGCAGCTAGATGGTAATCAATAGCATCATTGCCTATCACCTAAAGCTAAAATGATCACTTAAATCGTGCCGCAGATTACTAAAGCCGACCCAAACTCTCTTCTGAAGGCGTCGCGAAGGCGAAGTATGATGAAATTATGTTTTATAAATCTACAAATTATGAATTATAATTTGTTTATTGCTTACCGGTTCATGGTTATGTTCACGAACACATAAATTTTGATAAAACAGATAATAAGTATATATGATGCAGGAAATTGATCACAAACTAACTAAAAACCTAGGAACACTCACGAATTTCTTCTATATACAATTACAATGTAGATGTACTGTGTACTCTGGTCTGTGTTGTTGTTGTTGTTGTTGTTCTGTGTTGATTTCGATTGTTTTTGAACACAAACTATATAGAAACACTGTACCTACGCATTTTTTGAATTTGATTTGATTTTGTTGTTGTTGTTGTTGTTATTATTCGCTCGAGAGAGCAGGCAAAGGAACTAAGCCATACAGCCTTGTCTTTTTTATTTTGAATATATAGAATTTTAAAGTGTATAGGCCGGAACCAAGTCTTATTTCCTTTAATTCTTCATATTTTCAAAAATCCGTAAAGGCTAAAGCCAAGTCTTCTTTATATTATAATCTTTGTAAGTTTCAATCCGTGTAGATTTGTCAATCCTATATTTTCAAAAACAGGGATACCATGTTTCATATTTCTTTTACAGTATTATGAATAAAATTGCAAAGTGCTAAATATGTCTTAGTATTCCTAAGAATATCTTGCAGGGCACGCGGGACGCTTTCTGAGTTTTCATAAACTTGTATAAGTTTTTCAATGAGTAGCAATCTTTCTATGGCGTACGCTGGGCAGTTAAATATTATATGTTCTGCAGTCTGATCTGCTTCTGTATCGCAGAAATTGCATGTTGCAGATGCTACTATTCTCATCCTGGAAAGATGAGCGTTCAGTCGATAGTGGCCAAATCTAAGTCTGCACATTATTGTATAAAATTTTCTGCTATGATATCTCTTGTTGCGAGAAAACCAAGGAATACTTAATTCTGAATTAATTGATGCATACCAACGACCTTTTCCTGCCTCTAAAACAGCATTCCATTGCATTTTCCATTCTTTTTTTAACTGTTTCTTTAAAATTGAATTTAAATCTGTATGTGGTATTGCAACATCGGTTATCCTTTCAATATCAGCTGTAACTATACTTTTAGCTAAATTGTCTGCTCTTTCATTTCCTTGAACCCCAATATGTGACGGAGTCCATAAAAATTTTACTTCCAAATTATTTTCTTTCAATTTCCACCACAAACTTTTAATTTCATATATGATGAAAGGCGTTTTAGCATCTAAAGCTTTTGTCTTCAGTGTCTTCAAGACACTCATGCTATCAGAGATCAGTAACCATTTATTAGATACATGTGGGTGTTCTTCTATATATTTAAGAGCAATTAAGACAGCATAACATTCTGCAGTGTATATGCTTCCTGATGCAGGAATGGAAAGGCCATGTCCAGTTTTCAGATGAGGTATGTAAAATGCACAGGCTACTTTATTTTCAACTTTTGAACCATCTGTGTAAATTTGTCGATATTCTTCATATGTAGATATATGTTCATAAACCTCTACTTTTCTTTTCAATTTTTCATCAATATTTATGTGTATATCACTAAATTTACTTTCATAATTCCCCTTATAACAAGGCCAAGTATGTGTGCTTTTGTGAATATTATATTGTTCATCATATCGTATCACTTCATGAAAGTCATGGAGTATATATGGGGCTGAGTTAGATATAGGAGACATACTATTATAGTAAAATAATACTTTTTGAAAAAGAGGATGATGAGACAAAGAATTAATATTTAATAAAAACCTAAATTTCAGATATTTAAACCTAAGTAAGATAGGAGGAGTAAGGCATTCAGCCTGTAAAGAAACAATAGGAGTTGTTCTCATAGAGCCGGTAATAAGTCTTAAATTCTTATTTTGTATATTATCTAATTTGTTTACTAGTTTTTTATTTGATGCAAAACAAAGGACGCCATACTCAAAATGGCTCCTCACCAAAGACTTATATAACATTAATAATATTTCCGGATCAGCTCCCCAGTTAGTACTAGCCAAAGCTTTTAATACATTAAAGGCCTTAGAAGCTCTGTCTGTAATAGAATTCACGTATTTGGTCCAAGATAAATTATTTGTAAAAATTACACCTAAGTATTTTGCACAACTTTCTATTGGTAAAAATGTATTATTATAAATTATTCTAGTGTTAAATGGACGAATTTTATTAAATATTACAACTTTACTTTTCTCAGTACTAATATCTAAATTTAAGTATGAAAAGTAAATGTGCAATTTCTTTAAAGCCTCATTTAAAATGGTTACCAAGTTTTTGACATTTGCTCCTGAGGCGTATATGACCAAATCATCTGCATATTGTAAATTAGTAACATTTGATCCTAAAATATTGTTTAATTTAAATATGTATAAAATAAAGATAAGAGGACTTAATATTCCTCCTTGACAAACACCTTTATAACTGAGCCTAGGACCAATAATTGTATTATTATTATTAACTTTAGCAAAAACTCTTCTTTCATGTAAAAAGTTAAATATCCATTTTACAATTTTTTCAGGAATGGCCAAAGACCTCAACTCTGCGGCGAGTACATGAAGATTGATGTTATCACGGCTGGTAATCTTTGAACAAAAATCTTTGACCGTATGAAATGTAGTGAGCAATCCAGAACATGACGTTTCCCTCGTCCCTCCCACCTCTTGCCCCTTCCCGCTGCCGCCATTTTGTCATGTCATGTTATTGTCGCGTAGCTGTCAAGTTAGAAGTTTTCTTGGAAATTTTTATTTTGTTTTTCTATGAAGTATGAACTAACTATAAATTATAAATAAAGTTTTATTGGCATTTTACTGCTATTTTACGAAAGGGTATTGGTACGACTTTCCATTACCTTCCATCGAGTTTGGTGTTGATACGTATTTTTACAGGAAGGTTACATTTTTATAAGCACACACACAAAGTTTCAATATGCGGAAACACGTACTTTTTGAGAAATAAATTAATAAAAATCACTAATTTTAACAATATTTTGTTGTTTTTTTTTTAAATTGGCTTGATGGCTCTGGGTTCTAGCTGTTTTGAGCCTACTTTATTACGAATTTCCATTGACATTCGTCGGCATTGAGGGGGGGGGGGGGGAGGTGTAGGAGGACTAATTCAGAGGGATTTCTGTATCTATTTTGAGACTGCAACGTCTCCGGCGCTGCGGGAAGAGCAGCCTCTACGCCTTTGCGTAACAAATCACAGGCATCCCTCCTCGCCTCCGCAGCTTCGGCTTGTTGGTCGCCTTCGGCGACCAGCCTCAGCCGCTCCGGCTCGTCCGATGCCTACGATTTGTTACAGCAGGCGGAGGCTGCTCCCCCTACGCGCCTCCGGTTCTATATAACCACTCTAGGGGTAGGACAGACTCGTACCACGTGGAGTCGGGGTCAATAAATTTGGTTCTTTGACATAAAGGCTTAGTTTTCCATAGAAACCCCTCTGAATTAGTCCCCCTACACCTTCCCCCCCCCCTCCCCCTTCATTCAACGAATGTCTGGAAATTCGTAATAAAATAGGCTCAAAAGGGCTAGAACCCACAGCCGTAAAGCCAAAATATTGAAATAAGTGATTTTTATTAATTTATTTCTCAAAAATTACGTGTTTCCGCATATTTAAACATTGTGTGTGTGCTTATAAAAATGTAACCCATTTTTTGTGATATCACGACAGCTTACGATTCGAATCGTTTTAAAAATCTATCTTTTTCGGAAAGAATCGACATCCGTGCTGACGACGACAATGACATTACAAAATGGCGCCAGTATTACGCTAGGAATGTAACATAAACATTGCAAAAATAATTAATTTACAAATAATGTTTTTTCTCAAAAAGTGCGCGTTTCCGCATATTGAAACTTTATGTGTGTGCTTATAATAGTGTAACTTTTCTGTAAAAATACGTATCAACCCCCAACTCGATGGAAGTCAACTAGGAATGTAACATAAACATTGCAAAAATAATTAATTTACATATAATGTTTTTTCTCAACAAGTACGCGTTTCCGCATATTGAAACTTTGTGTGTGTGCTTATAAAAATGTAACCTTTCTGTAAAAATACGTATCAACACCAAACTCGATGGAAGGTAATGGAAAGCTAAGCCAGGGTATTTATTGTTTAATAGGTTATATATTTCGACGGGACGTTTTCTTTATAGCTTTAGTGTATTTTGTATATAATTTTTAGTTTTAATTAAGTGTTTCATTCCCAATTGTGCAAGTAACAGAAAAGAGTCTGACGAAGGCCAAAGAAACAAGTGGTTGGACTTAATAAACTGTGACAAACTTAAAAGTATGCTGCATTCTAGTAACCTTTTCAAGAAACTTGCTTAGTAACAAAATTTTTGAATAAAGGGTTTCATACTGCTAAATCTGACATTAATAAGGCTAAAAAAGGTTGGATAAACTCAACACTATTCGTTGGAGTAAGTTGAGTTAGGTTTATCATCAAAGATGACAAAGGTATGTACATTTAATTATTCCTTAAACATAACTGCTCAGTATATTCAGTATTCATATAAAATTAAAAAAAAATTGTAATAAAGATGTACGGGAGTATTGTACATTGAATAAAACTACTTAATTCCTGGCATTTCAAGTGATCTCTTTGATAACAACTTAGTAATAATAATAAACTGGTTACCAACTTGTCTGCCAAGTGTTACAACTATGGAAAATGTACACTTTATACGATAACCTATAAAGGCCTATGTTTACCAGTAGCTTTATGATAGTCTGCAATGAATTAATGATGAATGAAAAATAATAATAAATTCTTTTAATAATAATTTATTAAAATTTTAAGTTAATGGCTGAAGTATTTTTATAGAATTCTATTATTTTAAATAATTAATTGTCAACATTATTTTAACTACAATAGCACACCACTAGTCATAATAATTACAAAATCAAGGTTGTCTGAATGACAATGACAAACAATCTTTTATGGTTTTATTTCAGATGATACAGTTCAAATAAACTTAGTGTGATATTTGATCAGCCATCATAAAGATATGAGGAATAATTTTGCTGTCAAAACACATAATAACTGATGGAAACGTATCAAAATGGCAAGATGACGTGTACTAAACAGACTGCAAGCATACTCAATTGAGCTTGTTACATAAGCTAAATGATGAACATGTGATGCCCAATGAAGTAAGAAAATTAAGGTAATAATCATGTAAAATTTAAATTGCAAAACAATTGCCATTCTAAAACTTTAGTTCAGATAATATTTTTATTGGGATTAGTAATATGTTTATATTTTTGAGCAAATCTGATCTCTGTCTACGCAACTGAAATAAATGAATTAATGTTAATTCCAATTTTAAGTGCTAATTGCATGTCTTAAGCGAAAGCGCAAGATATGTTATACTATGGCCTAAAAATAAAGATTCCAATGTTTTATCGAATGACATTGTATCTAGCAATCATATTATACATATAAATAATATAAAAAGCACATTGTTAGAAAGATAAATGATTGTTGAACTTTAATATTTTTTAAATCAATTAATTGCTATTTTTAAATAAAAAAGGGGTTTTAGTGGCTTATGGTGTGGATTTATTAAGTCTGCGAGGCTTGTAAACACTAACTTTTGAAAATATCAATTGTTTAACTCAATCTATTTTTTAATATCTTCATCTATCATGTGGGAAGCGACTGAATGTAAATGGCAGTGTAATTTTGTTTTGTTTAGCTATAATTAATTTTTTTCGGCTCCAAAATGGCGAAATTTTCGTTGATTTGGTAGCCTTGTGTTAGAATTAATTCAGTAAATAGAGACTGCCTGTGCCTCCTTGCTTAGTTCGATTATTTTTTTTATTACAATATTTTAAAAGTACAGAATAAATAATAGTAGTACATACTAAAAGTAAGAAGTATAAATTTTTTTGTCATGGGTGACATTTTCATGGTTTTCGAGGGTGTTGAAACCAATAGTGCTGTCGAAATGTATATCCAAGATGGCGGCTGAATTAGGTACCAATTTTTTCATCATGGGTGTCATTTTCATGGTTTTCGAGGGTGTTGAAGCCGATAGGGCTGTCGAAATGTAAATCCAAGATGGCGGCTGCAGTAGATATCAATTTTTTCATCTTGGGTGTCATTTTCATGGTTTTCGAGGGTGTTGAAGCCGATAGTGCTGTCGAAATGTAAATCCAAGATGGCGGCTGCAATAGGTATCAATTTTTTCATCATGAGTGTCATTTTCATGGTTTTCGAGAGAGTTGAAGCCGATAGGATTGTCGAAATGTAAATCCAAGATGGCGGTTGCAATAGATATCAATTTTTTCATCATGGGTGTCATTCTCATGGTTTTCACGCGTGTTGAAGCCGATGATGCTGTCGAAATGTAAATCCAAGGTGGCGGCTGTAATAGGTATCAATTTTTCATCATGGGTGTCATTTTCATGGGTTTCGAGGGTGTTGAAGCCGATAGTGCTGTCGAAATGTAAATCCAAGATGGCGGCTGAAGTAGATATCAATTTTTTCATCATGGGTGTCATTTTCATGGTTTTCGATGGTGTTGAAGCCGATAGTGCTGTCGAAATGTATTTAAACTACTTTAAAAAATCCGTATAATCATGTTATACGTAATTTTTTTAAGGCGCTTAAGGCATGCCGAATTGGATTTACCAATTTTTTTATCGTGTTCAAGGAATAAAAATATTTTAAAGATGTAGTCTACCAATAAGCACCTTGCCCAACTCATTATTTCATACCCTTCTGAGAAATGAGACAGAGTCTGTGCCCAGCAGTAGAACATGAATGTAGATTCGAATAGATAATTGGCTACTTTACAAATACTTTTATCCTCCCCACCTTCTATCAAAAATTGCTACAGTATACTTAATTATCTTAGGTATGAATGATAATTATGTTCAAAAATTATTGGAAATTTGTGTATAATTGTGAAAGCTTCTTAGATTTATGTGAAAGTAACTTTGTCTGATTACAATGGCCTCTTCTTGTCTTGACATTTTCTATGCAAACATTTATAAACGACAACAATTACAATTAGCGCACATATTCAAACTTGTAATTTATATATTTAAATATTCCTTTTTCCAGCTCAATACTCTGGATATCGAATGTATTGAAGAGAACCTTTCCACTGAAAATATTCAAGTGCAAGCAGCAAGAGAGCAATTAAATGTTTACTCTATAGCACATACCACAGATGGGATTCTGAAAGGCACGGACATCACTAGAATCGAAAAGCGTACATTGCCACCAATGCAAAAAACGCCTTAAACTATTATAAAAAAGGTTAAAGAAATAAATCATATAATAAATAATATATACAATGCATTTTATTTCTACGAATTCTCCTTCTTCATAATAAAATAATAATAGTAATTAAAATTATATATATAAAAATATTATATAGGTATATATATATATATATATATATATATATATATATATATATATATATATATATATATATATATATATATATTTATATACTAGGCTGAAATAAAATCATTCCTTTGCCTATATCCAATTCATATTAAAAAAAAACGAAATGTCATGTTCTGATTTGCTCTACGGTCCAAATTAAATGTACCAGAGACGTCCGTCTGAACGCGTAGCGTTTCTATATAGTTTGTGGATGTTATTAAATGCACCAACAATGTCAAAGAATATACTAATTAATATTTCATTACTTTCCATAGCTTTAAAGATGTCTAAGTGTAGAAATGCAATACTTTCTCTAGATGACTTACGGCGTCTGAATCCAAACTGATTTGATGGTAAAAGACAATTTTTTTCTAGATAAAATTCTAATCTAGATTTTATAAGTTGCTCAAATATTTTACCCATACAAGATGTAAGTGCTATAGGTCTGTAAGATTCTGCAATGTGAGTTTCCGATCGTTAGGAATAAGTGAATGAAACCATAACATATTATATATTTTCAAAACTAGTTCTCTACACGCAGTATTCATATTTTTTAAAGCTTTATATGGAACAGAATCTAAACCACAAGTAGTGTCTTTTCTAGAGTTAACAGCTGAGTTGAATTCGGTCAAGGTAAAAGGTTTGGTAAGATAATCACAATGATTATCATTTGAGGAGTTAGGGGTTAGAGGTGATTCATCTGTTTCTGGAGTATATTTTTTCAAAAATTCATTAGCCCAATTAGAATCTATGACAGATGTGTTATTATGAACAAAAGTTTTATTAAACTTTTTAATGTAGTTCCATACTCTAGTCAATGGAGTAGATCTATTAAAAGTTTCACATAGTTTTTTCCAGTTAAGCTGTCTTTCAGTCTTCAAAGTAATTTTTTTAACAGCTTGTAGTCTTTTAAAATTAATATAATTTCGTTCTGTGGGATCATTCTTAAATACTAAATATGCATTTTTACAATTTAATACTGCGTCTTTGCATTTTAAATTCCACCATGGTAGAGAATTTTTCTTTTTAATTCTTTTAAAAGATTGCAAGTTGATGTTAACATTTCGATTAGAAGACTGATTGGATGGTGTGGATTCATGCATGGCTTGTTTAACTAGTTCTATTAAGTCTGTATAACATTGTAAAGGATTACTATAATCAAAACTATAATTTTTAATTAAATTATCTATTAAATTTGAATATTTTGACCAATCTACCAATTTTAAGTTTATGTTATTTGATACTGCTGTTTCTTGAAAATTTTGACTATTAACCGTGATTTTTGTCTTTACAGGAAAATGATAGCTGCCTAGAGAATCATCATCACATACTTGCCACTCACAAGACAGAGCCAGTGAAGATGAAACAAGTGTCAAGTCTAATGCATTCTGCCTCCATCTATGAGATCCTACTGTAGTCATCTGACCATCGTTCAAGATTACAAGATTGTTGTCATCTATACTTGCAAGAACATCCCTACCTCGTGAATCTAATTCAGTACATCCCCATAGCGTGTGATGGGCATTGAAATCACCAGCTATAAAGACTGGCTGTGGCAAACTTTGGATTAAATTATCTAATTTGGATTTATTATAATTAATTGATGAATTAGGGGGACAGTAAACACTAACTAAAGTTAATAATTTATCATTGTATTGTATTTGTACAGCTATATTTTGTAATGAGTCATCAGAGAATGTATTGATAACACGAAATCCAATTTTGTTATGTAGAAGTATTGCTACTCCATTATGATTACCTGAATCTAATCGTATAATATTATATAACCTTTTACTCTAAAATTGTGCCTGGGTTTAAGCCAAGTTTCACATATGAGAGCAACATCTATGGTGTTCTCATATAAAAATTGTGTAAATTTTTAATTAAACTCTGTGCATTCCATTGTAAAATGTTAAACTGATCCATAAAATATTAAATGTTAAATAATGAAATATCTATTTTGGTTTCATTGTATCTATGAGAACATCTTTAATAAGCTGAGAAGATATGGTGGTTTGTTCATTTGATTTATTAAGAGTTAATACTTTAATGACTGTATTTAAAATTATATTAATAATGTCATCATTCTTTAGCAGTGACATAAGAGCATCTTTAGGATTTTTTTTGTTTAATTCGGGGAATTCGTTTTTATTAAAAAGGTCTACAAATGGGGTTTTGTGTAATTTAGTCTGATTTTCTTTTATCTTTTGTTTCTTAACAGGACACTGTCCAGAAATGCTTAGATGGTTTCCTTTGCAATGTATGCATATCGCTTTATCTGAAGAGACTTGGCAATCTTTGTAGTTGTGATTTTCAGTACATTAAAACATTAGTACAGTAAATTGAGCATTTCACAGAATTTTTACAGTACTTTGCTAAGTGGCCATACCTCAGACAGTTGTAGCACTGCTTCACTGGTGGAATATACTGATTTACCACGAACCGCCAACCATGAAGATCGACGTGGTCCGGCAAAACATTAGAAGCAAATGTGATGGCCACGGTGCCCGTCGGCTGTAGCAAACTGCGTCCTGCGTCGTTCTTTTGTTTCTTCATTATCCTTTTAACACATATTATCTTCCTGTAAGTTGTTAACATACCAAAAATTCTTGAATTAGAAAGATTAGTGGGAACATTAGTTATGACTCCTGTTATTTCTGTCCCTGCAGCTGGGATAGATGCCTTCATTTTGTATTCATTAAGAAATGTGACATTATTTAAAAATGCATTCGCTAGAGAGGGCTTTTCAAAATGAACGCCTATTTTGTATTTATTCATAGATTGTAAATATTTAATGCCTTTATTGTACCTCTTCATATGTGTGGACAGAGACATCATGTCCCGCGTGCCAACTGGTCTTCTTTCATCATTTGATTCGACAAAGACAACAAAATCAACGAGGACAGAGTCCTCAGGGTACCTCCTGTTGTAGTCAGATACAAAGTATGGCTTATACTTGCGCTGCTCTTTCTCAGGATCTTCCTCAGTGCTGGTATCAACTTCCTCCTCAGTCGTTTCTTCAAAGACTTCTTCTTCTCCCGGCAACTTTTTTATTTTACGTTTCCCCATGATGAAGAAACCCAGTATCAATAAAAAAATAGAAGTTTAATGCTTTTTAACTAAAGAAAACAAAATTAAAATTTTAGTTTAAAAAAAAGGCGCCTATCACGTTTCAAGGTTCCCGCGCTTTTTTTCTGATTTGATTTTGATTTTGATGTCAGTTGCCTAGTTGCCATTAGGCTTGGGCAAAAAATATCGATATCGAAATATCAATATTTCAAAATAAAATTACATATATCGATATATGTCGTCGATATTTTAAATCATATGGATATATCGATATTTATGTTAAAATATCGAATTCGTATAAATTTTAGACATATTTTAAAATGTTGTATTAATGACAAAACATGTAACAATAAAAGGAGGTAACCAAAAGTATTCATTTCATCGTTGTCGTGTTTGTTCGTCGTCCAGACGTCAGTAATATAAAATTTTGGATCTTATCTTTACTTCATGCAAATGATGACGATATATCGATATATCGATATTAGTCACGCGATATGTATTGATACTGTTTAAAAATATTGATTTGATATATATCGATATATTTTTTTTCCTGGCCCATCCCTAGTTGCCGCTGGTCTTTCTTTTTTATAACCGGCTTTACGGCTCTGGGTTCTAGCCCTTCTGAACCTGAAGTTACAATGTATAATTATCATTCATAATAAGTACACTGCTTCACAATATTATGTTGATGCGTCACTTTGTTCAGCCCTTGGGAGATTTTAACGGCAACTTGAGCCAACAGACACCTTATTTTGAGAATCACATCACCATCAGAGCACCTGTTGTCCCCAAAACCGCCCAGGGAATATACTTGTTTTTTTTATATTCCGTGAAACTGCCAGTAACAGAAACAGAAACAGAAACTTTTTTATTCAATATAGATTATAAATAATACTTATTGAAAGTCACTCTTTTGTTTGATTACCACTGGTTCGGAAAAAACCCTCTGTCCTGTGAAGAACCAGCAAGAAACCCAGCGGGACTTTTTTTTAATAACAGCTTACAATCATGTATGTTACACAAATTGACAACACAACAAATTAGAAATAGCTTGGTAGTGATCACCTCATTTCCAGCGGTTCTTATCATCCATAAATTACTTAGTATTATAATAACCCTTTTTATACAAACTTAGTTTAATAAAGTTTTTGAACTTTGAGCAGGTCAAATTTTGTATATTTTCTGAAATTTTGTTGTAAAGGCGTATATATAGTGATCTCAAAAGTCAAAACAAAGAGTATATTAACTGTTCTATACAGGAAAAAAGACCCAATTAGTGCGAAATCTGTCAACCGCTTTGAGCATAGAAAATAGAGGAAATGGCAAGACTACAAAAAAATCATGTCAAATTGAAAAAATAAATGGCGGACGCCGTAAGCTCCGCCCATTTTTTTAGTGATGTGAAGTCAATCAACTTTTAAAATTTAGTAACACCTATATGTATTTTTATTTATTTTTAAATATGCAAAATTATATTTTCTCTAACGATTAGGGAGGCTAGGGGAACCTAGCCTCCTTAATCGTTTGCGTGAATTTAACCGTCAGATGATTGCTGCTACAGTTTTATCGTTTAAATAATAGTTTGAAGACGATTTTGATATTTAATGCACGGATAGCAACTCGTGCTTGTAAGTTGTAAGTTAGCACGCTATAGTTCGGCCGTTCAGAGAATGCGTTCCTGACACCTATCAGTTAGTAACGACTAATGATGGGCACAAAATAACACTGAGTTCGTTACCGTTCCTCCAAAATGAACCGCCGCGTTATTTTTAAGATTATTTTCGTTTTAAATTGGCGGAATAATTTAAAATTTATATTTTAGTAATTTAAGTGGAAACCAAAAAAAGGTAATATTAATAAAATAAAATTGTTTTATTTATTCTTTGTTACAAAGTTACAATCTGTATTTCTATGCAATAAAGTACATTGAATTGAATGTATGTACAGAATATTAATCAGAACTCCAATTCGCTTGAGGAGGTGGTGTCTTCATCATCATCTTCGCCTACATGTATAATTATATTATTATCAATAACAGAATCAATCCATATATCTCGGTCAAAATGTTCCACAATCAGGTTTTTAGTCTTCTCAACAACCTTTGCCCAGTCATCTCTTGTGACTTCACCGCAGGCTTCTTTTAATAGGGTAATCATCTTTTTCGTGCTGAATGGCGGGGAAGTATTGTGACGGGCGGCGTAACCTTTTATTTGAGCCCAGATTAGCTCAATCGCGTTATATTGGCAATGATACGGTGGAATTCTTAGAACGCGATGACCGTACTCCAGAGCCAGTTCATCGATTTCGTATCGCACATTTGCCGCTTTATTTTCTTTAACTAATTTAATTAGCTCTGTTTTTAGCATCTGCATATTTGCGTCAATGCCTTTTGCTTGTAACCAAGCCACCATTTCTTCTTTTTTATTAGCTTGGGTAGGTGGTTTCTGTATTTGAACCGAGTGATAGGAGGCATTATCCATGAATATAACAGAAGGCTCTGGTACGCTGGGCAAAAGCACGTTCTGGAACCACTCTTTAAATGTAGTGGCATTCATTTCCTTGTGGTGGTCATTTGTGGTTTTTGATTGAAATGCCAGTAACGCGTTCTCCACAAAGCCGTATTTTGCAAAACCTGCGTGGCATATTATCAGACGGGCCCCCTTACCCATTGCTACTTTCGACGTTGACGCTTGTGTATCATCCGTCCAAGAACGGGAAACCGTGTGATTGGCGTTTAGCCATGTATCGTCAATGAACACGACATTATCCCAGTTATCAATATGTTTTGCTTCTCTCAAAAAACTTATCCGTTTTAAAATTATGTCGTATCGTTCTAATAAAATTTTTCTTTTGTCTGTTTTTTTATACGAAAAACCAATATCCTTTAAGATCTTGGTTAAAGCAGTTTTACTCCCGCTAAACAGTCCAGCTTCTCTTAACGATGCCAAAAGCTTCTTCCCGTTGAGATATTCATTTCTGGAATAGTAACCATATGTATGATTTCTGATTGCATCGGCGTCAAAGGTGTCAATATCTGACACGGGTTTAGTTCTACGTTTCTTCTTCGGAGTACGTAAAATATTATCTTCCGTGCCAGTAGAGCCGAACTTTTCTTTATTAATATTTGTTATCGTTCGTTTGCTAACTCCAAGCGCCTGAGAGACGCGTTCTTGTACTTGTTCGACAGGTAACAGGGGTCCGCCATTTTGCCGCTCCACTTTTCAATGTTTGTCCACGTTTAGGCATTATTATGCACCAAAAGTAAAAATAACGCAATACAAAACACAATCGAAGTCCGATTTAGCGCCGATGTCAGTTTGAAAAGCAGAAACAGTCCATTAAACGAAAGCCGGGTAATCAAATAAAAACAGATCGAAAACACTTGAAGAACGTGGTCTATGCGCACGAAACAACAACAGACGACTGTTTTAGCGTCACAAAATGACGGCCCATAACGCCATTTGGGGTTACCATTTTCAACCTAAATATAAAAATGCTACTTTCTTTCGCGCGTTCGATTTGGTCGTAGTTTTATTTTTATATTTAATAAAAGTTATCTTATAGTCCATTATTTTCAAATTCTTAAAAAGAAAAACAAAACGTATTATTTTATAAAGTATAACTGTATAAGAACACATTACGATACTGTTATTGCCTGTTATTGTTAGCACAGCACTACAAATATAAAGCGCTGACATAACCTTGTAATAGCGCAGTATAGATTTAGAAAAATATTGTTTACCAAGTTATTTGACACTCAGTTTGGCACAAAATTATAACATTCATTGATTATTGATATAATAATGTTGTTTTAATGCTCATCAATTGTTAAAACGGTAAACAACCAGCAAAAATATTTTTATCGTAACTGCAACGCCATTACAAAGTTACGTCGTCAGTTCAATCGCGACGTGTCAGGAACGCATTCTCTGAACGGCCGAACTATAGTTGCTCTGACTTCATATTATACAGAATAAGCTTGACTTCTGGGCTAATAAGTTACTATCTAAAGCCAAGATGGTTAAACAGGGTGGAGTTCTCTATTTGAGCTAGTAGCACCCCCACCATTTTTTTCTACTATTCTGGCTTGTGCACCAGTTTCGTGTGGCCGGTTAAGCTAATATCTTTTGAAGTAAAAACTACTTTAGAATCGCTGTGATTTGAATATTATTATACTTTTCGACGCATTTGTGGTTACAAATTATCATATGAAATAAATTATTTGCCGTGAAATATTTTTTATTTTATATCCACCCCGGCTTAGCATGGGTGATTTCTGGATATTGGCAACAAAATCAAGAAAGACCAAGTGAAGTAGACACAAAATAAAAATCTGCGAATGCTAAACCGCCTGCCAAGCGTGGTAGCTGTGGTAAAATGCCCTACGAGGCAACCTGTAGTAGAGATCTAGGTACAGCAATGAACTTTTAGAATGTAATGGATGGATGGATGGAGTAGGAAAACAAATAAATGCCATAAAAAACATAACTTGTAAAAAAAGCCAAGTCTCGCAACTCAGTTCTTCTACCGTAAAAAGTTGTGAGATCCTTGTAATACCAAGTCGGTTAATTTATTCAGTCCATAGATTGATACACAGATTGACTTGGCAATCGCATGAAAACACAATATATCTCACGAGTAATACATATTATATTAAATTAGATTGTTTAGTGCGATTGCCAAGTCAATCTATGTATCAATCTATGGACTGAATAAATTAACCGACTTGGTATTACAAGGATCTCACAACTTTTTACGGTAGAAGAACTGAATTGCGAGACTTGGCTTTTTTTACAAGTTATGTTTTTGATGGCATCTCATTTCTTTTTGTAGATAGCTATATCTAGGTAGCTATTTACACCTATTATTCCATTATACATATATAGGTACACTGATTCATTCACTACAAATGTAACTTTGTAATAATATATAATTATATGGGATTACAAAGTTATTTATGCAGTTGGTGTATCTCGAAAACTGGACCGAAATTGTAAAATATTTTAATTTTTCCTTGATTTATATATTAAACAATAATTGTATTCCAAATTTGAAGTCTCTATGTCTGCTAGAAGTGCCTCAGAGTTTTGATGATCGGTCAGTCAGTGAGTGACAAAATTAAGAAACTTTGACTAGTTATAATTCTTAAACTACTGGTTCAAATTTGATGAAATTTGAAATATACCGAGTATATACAAATACCTACTTGGTTAGTAAAAATTCAAGCTTCTAGTTTTATCCATAACGAAGTTATAGGGTTTCGGAAATGGCCTGAACTGCTTCGAGAAAAGGATGGTACGGCCGTGCCGCTTTTTTGCTCGACTTGGCGGGGGCACTTCCGTGCCCCCAGATTTAAATTTTTGTTTGCAATAGAAAGGAGTTCAATAACGTAATATTTTAATAAAATACTTATCTTATTATATGTATACTATAGTACAGCCGCTGAGTTATTACCGATTTGACAGATTATTCTTAAATTAATCGATATAACCTTGCACGAGCGACACATTTGCCGAATGATTTAGAATACCTCTTTAATATAAAACTTTATGTCAAAATGTCAGAATCAAGTAATTTTCCAATAAACTCTGTTTTAAAACTTAAAATAGTTTGTAAATAATAAGAAAACATTTATTTTTTGTTCTTTGGCGCTCTTGTACAAAGTTACATCGTGCGTCTAGTTTTCATAGTGATGTGCTTGATAGTATTCGGTCCGAATTCATTGGAATAGATATGATATTTATTTTATTTGGATATTTTTATTTTACTTATTCCTTCGAGCAACTAGACTATAATGCTACCATTTTTTTGCGTCTCCTAATTGCACTGTGTTGCCAGTATCTCTATGATTTTTAAGATTTATGTGTGATCCAAAGACAGAAATACTGTTCTCTATGATTTAAAAATAAATACAATTAAAATGATTATGTATAATTTTTAACATTCATAATATATAAAACAACATTTAATAAATATAATTTTCTCTCTCAATTAAGCAATGTTATAGGTGTATTTTTTTAAGTAATTGGCGATACTATTCTGGCAACACCCTTACCACCGCTATTTTAATCTGTTTAGTCGTCTTCCGTACTCTCGTGTGCACAGACTACGTTCTCTTGTGTAACCGTTGTTTTTTGACTCGGCTTTCTCCTGTTTATCGTTGCGCTTTATTGGACTAATTTTGTGTGTGTTTGGTAATTTTGTTGAAAATGCCGAAACGAGGAAAAACATTGAATAGTCAATGTCGTGAGCTTGTACTAAAGCTACAGGATTACTTTGAGCGTGAGTCACAAAATGGCGGCCCTTTGATTCCTGTCACTCAAGTGAAAGATCGGGTTTCACAAGCTCTTGGAATTGGTGCAAAAACACTATATAATATAAATAAAGAAAAATTTGGTGCTTCTGGAAGTGAAGATAATGTTTTACGCACTCCTAAGAAAAAACGAAGACAAAAGCCCGTGACAGGTGTTGATGTTTTTGATGCAGATGCAATAAGAAACCACATATATGGTTATTATACTAGGAACGAGTTTGCAACTAGACGTTTGCTTTTGGTCTCTTTAAAAGAAGCTGGCTTGTTTAAAGGCGGTAAAACGGCGTTGTCAAAACTATTGCACGAAATTGGGTTTGAATAAAAAAAAAAGAATAAAAGGAAAATATTAATGGAAAGATTTGATTTAATAATTAAAAGGAGCGAGTTTTTAAGAGAAGCCAGAAAAATCGAGTCTTGGGACAACGTCGTTTTTGTTGATGAAACATGGTTAAATGCGAACCACACTGTGTCACGCTCTTGGACTGACGAAACAAAAGCATCAATCTCAAAGGTTCCAATTGGAAAAGGATCGCGACTGATAATTTGTCACGCCGGTTTTGCTGGAAGTGGTTTCTTTGAAAATGGACTGCTGGCTTTCACGTCAAAAAGTACTTCCGATTACCACGAGGAGATGGATACAGACACTTTTACGAATTGGTTCGAAAATCAATTATTACCCAGCCTGCCAGAGCCTTCTATCATAATAATGGACAACGCTTCATATCACTCCAAACAAGTGAATAAAGCGCCTACTCAGGCCGACAAGAAAGCTGATCTCGTAGCATGGCTACACAAAAATGGGATTGAAACTACTGCCGAAATGCTAAAGTCTGACTTAGTAAAGTTGGTACGCGAAAATAAAACATCAAGAGTCCGTTATGAAGTAGATGAGATAGCTCTAGCACATGGACATCGGGTACTTCGAATTCCGCCTTATCACTGCCAGTACAATGCCATTGAGCTAATATGGGCACAAATCAAAGGTATTGTTTTTTATCGCATAAGTTATGATTATGAATAATTTGTACTATTATAACATCCAATATTCAGCATATAAGTAAAAAGATACATAACTAAGAAATAAATATCTCATGTCCCTTACATGTAGGTAATTGTGTAACATTTCGTTTATTTAATGTAATAAATTAACGTTATTTAATGTTTACATTACAGGTTACGCAGCTCGTAATAATACGACTCCGCCATTCAGTACTAATAAAATGATGGGTCTATTAAAAGATGCTTGCAGCAAAATAACGAAAGAAGATTGGGTCAAGGTCGTCGAAAAGACTCGAAAACTAATAACATAAGATTATGAACGCGATATAAGAGTGGACACCATTATAGACAATGAAATTGTTATACAAGTGACTGATATCGATGACAGCTCTGGCGAATCTGGTTCAGAGTCTGAATAATTGTTTTAATAAATGATAGGTAGTCATTTATTAAAACATCTTGTACCTACTCTATTCATTAAAATGTGTAACAGTGTTTACAAATTTGTTTTATTTTGATATGTCCTCGACCAATTATCTACGCCCATCAAGGATACTCCACCTAATAAAGCACCTGTGTCTTTAACTATTATTGTTTTGATTTTATTTAATTACACACTATACTAGAATATTTAAAAACAAACTGTTCCCAAATGATATTAGGGTTACTGGTTCAGTCACTTTACTAGTATTGTCAATTCGTCACGTGTCAAATCGGTAATAACTCAGCGGCTGGAGTATAGCTGACCAGGCAGACGTTGTTCTGCCCTTTCCGAACGACCATTTGCTTTCCCAAAAAAATCTCCTGAAATTAGCAATAAAAAAATTGAAGGTCACTTATCGGGATAAAAACCTATCCTATCCCTCAAGTTGGACCAAACTGCACACAGTCTGTAATTTTTTTTTTGAAATCCGTTCTATCTGTTGAATTCATACTTACAGCAACACGTGGTGGTTATACTACTAAACTGTAGCTTATATTAAACGTTTGTATTTTTAATATAGCGCCATCTATTAAATATTTACTCAATCCAGTCAACAGATATCCTCGTCTGACAGAATCATTTGGAGCTAACAGATAATTGTGACTGTCAAATAATAGACAAATAATTTTCAATAAAATAATATTGTATTGCGACTATAAATTGAGATGTAAGCTATCCTATCTTTTAAGTTGGACCAAACTGCACATTGACCAAAAATTTCATTGAAATCAGTTCAGTAGTTTAGGAGTCCATCGCGGACAAACAACGTGACACGTACTTTTTATATATAAAGATATACAACACGTAACATAATTAACGCACTTTGTGAAAGTAGTTTGTGCAGAATCGTTTAGTGAATCGATTTCTATCATTTTTAATATAGGTAATTTTTTTATCCAAAAAAATAATTGAAACTATTTAATTTACAGTCACACTAAACCTGTACAGTCAAAACATACTGAAATGGACCGTAACTCAAGGCAATAAGACTTTTAAAAGTGCAGTTCTATTTGTATTAATACAAATTCCGTCATTCAATACAAAATAAAGAAAATTGAACCTTATTTCAAGTATGTTAAAATCTTTACAAATACAGAATTTGGTGTGACTTATAAAGGTCGCGACGACCAGGCCATTGACCTCCTAGATCAGCTGATTTGAAGCCTCTTGACTTTTATAGGGACGTATTAAATCATTCATTTATTTTAGTGGAACAACATATATATATATATATATATATATATATATATATATATATATATATATAAAAGTGAAAAATGACACTGAATTGCTTTCTAAATTATTTTCTTTCTTTTTTAAAACGTAACCTCCACACTAGGATTTTCTCTTGTATAGTGGGGGCAGTGTACAAACATAAATTGCAAACGGGCAAAAATCCAGACCCGGAACAATTATAGACCTATATCTAGCGTTCGTGGTTTTGTACGGTGACCACAACGTTCTTCCGGAATTAGTATAACTAATTTGATAAATAATTAATGCATAAACATGTTTATCTAAGAATGCAGTGTATGTATTATGATTATAACATAATATACTAATTGGGGTGTCTGAGTATGTGCGTTAATTACGTTAGATGTTGTATAAGTATTTTTATATATATATATATATATATACACATATATATATATATATCTTTATATATAAAAATTACGTGTCACGTTGTTTGTCCGCGATGGACTCCTAAACTACTGAACTGATTTCAATGAAATTTTGTACACTGTATGCATTTTGGTCCAACTTGAGAGATGGGATAGTTTTTATCCCGATAAATGACCCTCAAAATTTTTTATTGCGAATTTACTGATTTTTATAGTAAGGGTCGTTGGAAAGGCAGAACAACGTTTGCCTGGCAAGCTAGTATATATATATAAATTACGTGTCACGTTGTTTGTCCGCGATGGACTCCTATACCACTGAACTGATTCCAATGAAATTTTGCACACTGTGTGTATTTTGGTCCAACTTAAGAGATAGGATAGTTTTTATCCCGCTAAATGGCCCTCAAAATTTTTTATAGGAAGGGTCGTTGGAAAGGCCAGAACAATGTTTGCCTGGCGAGCTAGTATATATATACTAGCTGACCAGGCAGACGTTGTTCTGCCGATACAGAAACGAACCGATACGAACAGATATCGTCATCTGACAGAATCGTTTGGAGCTAACAGATAATTGTCTGTCAAATAATAAACAAATAATTTTTAATAAAATAATATTGTGTTGGGACTATAAATTGAGATGTAAGCTATCCTATCTTTTAAGTTGGACCAAACTGCACATTGACCAAAAATTTCATTGAAATCAGTTCAGTAGTTTAGGAGTCCATCGCGGACAAACAACGTGACACGTACTTTTTATATATAAAGATATTACAAGATAAGTATTTTATAAAAATATTTCGTTATTAAACTAGTTTCTTCTTTGGCAAACTAAAACTGATAGAACAGAAAATAATGGTTTATGAAATTGATTTATGAAATTGCAAATAATATTACAAATTAAACAACAACATGGTTATTATAAAAGGTGACTTAAGGTATATAATAGATAAAAATATGCTTAGTATTTATGTAAATTGCATTATTATTGAAGGCACGGATGGTCTAATATATACAATATAACTAAACAATATATAATAAAGTCAACTAATAATGTCCATACTCTCTGAGGTATTTGCATGTTTGCTTACAGAGAGAAATTACTTACAGTCGCTAGATTGTACTTTATGTAATCTTTGTTGCTTTGCTTCACTTTTATTATATAGGTACAGTAGGTCCTACCTAACATGAATGTAACTCCGTTTCCGTATAATTTAGTTAATCATTTATGCTCACTGCTCAGACCCATGACACCGAAATAATGCAATGCATATCGCAAAGTTTTTTCACATAATACGACAGAATAAATCAAGAAAAACCTTAATAAAGTATGTTCTTGAAATAATTTATTGTTAGCAATATAACATCACTATTAACGAACAACAAAATTTTATAGATACGCAAATAATGATAAGAAGTAATTAAATAATATGAATTAAAGGTTTAGGGTAAATAATTACATCCATCTACTTACTGTCGCAAAAGATATAAACGTTTTTACATTATATTTACAGCAAAAACTAAATCACTCACATATGAAGTGATAGTTCGCGTGATTTTTGACTATATTTTGAGGCACAGGCTCTTACATAACACTTAGTCATCTTCGTACTTTATAATGAATTGGAAAATTCACTATAAACTGTTTAAAAAATCGCAAAATTTTCAGATTAAGAAATATCAAACGACTTTTTATAACAGCAAATCTGAAACAATAAATGGCGGAATCGGCCGCAAGGCGGGATTAAATGACGTCTGAACAACAAGGGTATGGACTGTATATCAAAAAAAAACCAGATGTGCTCACAAGTTTTATACTTGATCTGCTTTATTAACGAACAAAAAAAAATTACAATTCACACTTATGTTAAATCAAATGACATCTTTATACCGCAATCCATATATCACGCAACGCCATCTACACACAATAAATCGTACTAATTTAAACAAGTTAACATACCGCCCCCCAAGGACATATTGACCAAATGTCCTTTATTTTACTACATATCATGACAAAACATTCACTTATTAATATATAAATAAATCTTATTTTATAACTAACATCATTTAAAAACCTAACACCTAACATCATTTAAAAATCTAAGAACCTAAAAATCCACGTTAAATATATAGATACAACTTATAAATATTACAGTAACACACAAATTTCATTTTACATTAAAGGTAAAATACACAATTTAGACGTAGGTCTTTTAATCACAGAGGCCTTTGTACGTAATGTGACTACTCGTGTAAGATTGTCTGGGCCCGGATGTTTTTGAATCAACCTACCAAGAAGCCAACGACAGGGAGGCAGATCGTCCTCCTTTACAATAACAATATCGCCTATATTGGGTTCAGCAATTTGGTTTGCCCATTTATATCGTTTCAGGCAATGAGATAAATATTCCTGGGACCAGCGTTTCCAAAAGTCCTGGGTCATTTTTTGAACCTGTTGCCATCTTTTCAAATATGTAATGTTAGATGAATCGAAATTGTAATCAGGGGCTGTTAAAATTGGCTCACCAATAAGAAAATGACCTGGTGTCAAAGCTTCTACTGTTTCATCGTCATAATTATATCTTGAAAGTGACCGTGAGTTTAGACAAGCTTCAATTTGACTCAGTAGCGTTGACATTTCTTCAAAAGTTAAAGTTGACTGTCCTATAATTCTTTTTAAATGATGCTTACACGACTTAATGCCAGCTTCCCAAAGTCCCCCAAAGTTGGGTGTATGTGATGGAATAAAATGCCAACTGGTTCCGTTGTTGGCTAAAGCTTCGGCTATATCCTTGGCGATTCTAGACTGCTCAGATTTAAATGGTTTCTGTAAATCCCTTGAAGCTCCCAAAAAATTGGTCCCATTATCACTCCATAGTTCACTGCAATTACCACGTCGTGCGACGAATCGTTTAAAGGCTGCAAGAAACCCTTGAGTGGAGAGATCACTGACAACTTCAAGGTGCACAGCACGAGTAACCATGCATACAAACAAGCAAATATATCCCTTGTACGCATGGTGTCCACGTCCCTTTGAGGTCCTTAGACTGATAGGGCCCGCGTAATCTACTCCACTTCGTTTGAAAGGTCTAGTAGGGGTGACTCTTATGGCAGGTAGTTGACTCATCAGTTGAGTTTTTGTTGCAGCTGCAAATCTAATTCACGTTATACACTTACGATAAAAAGCCTTGACTAATTGTTTGACTCCTATTATATAATATGAAGACCTTAAAAAATTCAACATTAGTTGTGGGCCTCCGTGAAGTGTTCTATAGTGAGCGTCGGCAATTATTAGGTTAGTAAGACTTGAGGACTTTGGTAATATAATAGGATGCTTTCTGTCCCAAAGGACTTCGGCGTTTTCTAACCTTCCACCCACTCTTAATATACTTTCATCGTCCAAAAATGGGTTGATTGGTTTTAATGGACCATGAGTAATATATTCTCTTAATTTCAATTTATGAATTTCTTTCTTAAATTTTTTATTTTGACAAATCCTTATGCAAGTATTCAGTGCTTGTTTCAGTTCAGAGCGGTTAAGTATTTTTTTATATTTCTATTTGCCTTTATTTTCCTTAATTCTAAAAATCGCCTACAATATGCTACAACTCTAATAAGTTTGGTAAGTGTTGACCAATTCTGCAAAATAAATTCATTTTCTTCGTTTTCATTATTACATTCTGTTATTGTATTATATACCTGTACTTGCTCTAATGAAGTTGATATATTTTTTGGTTTTACAGGTTTCACTTTTGACTGATATAAGAAATCTGGACCACGAAACCATAGCCTTGTTTGCAGAAGTTCGGATGGAGAAATACCTCTAGAGGCACAATCAGCTGGATTTTGCTTAGATTGAACATGACCCAATTGCTGTGGCTCTATTATGCTTAAAATTTCGGAAACTCTGTTTGCTATGAAAGTTTTCCATCTGCTTGGGTGATTGTTTATCCACGCTAACACTATTTCAGAGTCAGTCCAAGCAAAGAGGTTAGTTTTATCTATCTTTAGTACTTCTGCAATTTCAATTATTAATTTTGCTAGCAAGACTGCGCCACATAATTCTAATCTCGGAACTGAGATTGTTTTGATAGGGGCGACCCTTGTCTTTGCGGTTACTAAATGAACATGTATTTTGTCTTTAGAGTCAACTATTCTGACATACACGACGGCCGCATATGCTTTTTGACGCGTCACAGAAGCCATGTAAGTCAATTCTTTTATTAGATTTTTTCATTCCCATCCACCTAGGTACAGAACATTCAGTTAATCTGAGTAAGTCGTTTCGGTAAGTCATCCATTCATCTTTTATGTTTACTGGTACTACGTCATCCCATCCAATTCCTGCAATCCAGAGCTTTTGAATAACAATTTTTGCTAATATTACGCAAGGAGCGACCCAGCCCAAGGGATCAAACAGTCTACAAATATCCGAAATAACCTTTCTTTTTGTTACAGGTTCAGTCAAAGGAAGAAGTTTCACTGCGTACTGGAAAGAGTCAATGCATCTGTTCCAGGTAAGTCCCAGTGTTTTAATTATTTTGTCTTGTTTAATATTAAATGTTTCACTCCTATCATTATCCAAGTAATCCTTTTCTATTATTTTTAGCAGATCACCGCTATTGCTTGACCATTTTTGACCATTTAAAACCGCCTTTCGCTAAAAGAGAATTCATTTCATTGTAAATTTTTAGACCTGTATCCACATTTTCACACCCTGTCATGAAATCATCCATGTAATAATCAGTCAAGACTCTTTCAGCTGCAAGTGGAAATTCGTCACCTTCATCATGAGCTACTTGTTGCATTGCCTTTACTGCTAAGTATGGAGCTGATGCCGTACCAAATGTAACTGTAAGTAATTTGTAATCCTGTATACTAGAATTAACGTCTTCTCTCCATAATAATCTTTGGAATTCTGTGTCTTCATTAGCCACTCTTACTTGCCTATACATCTTTACGACATCCGCAACCAAACAAATGGGATGCCTTCTCCATCGCATCAAGACGTGCCTTAATTCAAATTGAAGAGGAGGTCGTATCAATAAATCGTCATTAAGAGACACTCCATTCTTTCCCTTGCAAGAAGCATCGAATACAACTCGAACTCTCGTGGTGTCCTTATCATTACGCACAACGGCATGATGTGGCAAGTATACAGCCATCTTATTTTTCAATTGGGATTGATCTACCTTTTCCATGTGTCCGAGTTCAATATATTCATTAATTACGTTTACATACTCATTTTTTAATTTTATATTTTTATTCAATTTCGCCTCTAAGGACTTAAATCGTAGTAGTGCAATATCCCTCGACTGGCCATATTTACAATCTGGATCGTCGTTCCGAAAAGGTAAACGAACTACGTATCTACCATCTGCATTTCTTATTGTAGTTTGACGAAACAGATCTTCACACCAAGATTCTTCTTTTGTGAGTATCTTTTTATTATTATTTGGCTCTGCTTCCAATTCCCAGAATTTTCTTAATGCCTGATCTTCATTCATGTGAACATGCAAAATTTTAAGATGCGACGTTCCAACATCACTTGATCGAATTGCTCCTGACAGAATCCAACCTAAACTTGTTTTTTGTGCTATAATTGTACCCCCAAGATCCCTTTTTACCCCATCTTGTAGTATTTTAGAATAAATCTCTGCTCCCAATAGCATATCGACTTTATGAGGTGTATGATATTGAGGATCTGCTAGTTTTATATTGTTTATTTCCACCCATTTTAATTCAGTTATTTTTCTTGCAGGAAGAAGAGATGTAATTGACTTTAAGATGTAAGCCTTAACTACAAACTCAACAGTCGGATCATATTTTGATTGAATTTTTATGTAAACAATTGATTTTGAAATTAAACTATTATCACCGCCAACTCCGGAAATAATTCCCTTGGTGGGTTGTTTTTTTAAACCTAAATATTGCACTATTCTTTCAGTTACGAAAGAAGCTTGAGAGCCCTGATCTAGTAGCGCCCGAATTGTGAACTCAGCTCCGTTTTTAAACACTGCTGTAACCAGAGCTGTAGCTAACAACACTTGGCTAGCGTGCCCTTTCGAAAAATAGGCAACCATATCATCTTGTTCTTCAACTGCATCATATGATAGTTCTGCATTAGTATCATCATGCGCTTGAACCTCTGTATGATGAACAGACTCATCTGTGATTTTTGGGTGCAACAAAGAATGATGTCTGCGTTTGCAAATCCTACATGTTACTGCATTGCGGCAATACCTGGCAGAGTGATTCTGGCCTAAGCATTTAAAACACAAATTATTGTCCTGAACAAACTTACGCCGAGTGTCAACATCTTGTTTCGAAAATTGTTTACAAAAGCCTAATTTATGTTCTTCCTTGCAAAATTGACACGATATAATAGTATTCATAACATGTAAAGATTTACTTCTATTAAAATTATTTTTAGTTACCTTTTGCGTTGAATCAGGTTCTAAAAACTCAAAAGCTCTGTATCGACCCGTCAAGAATTCTTTAAATTGTGCAAATGTAGGCAACTTATCAGACTCGACATTGCTAGTGGCATTTATCTCCCAATCTTTTCTAGTATTAGTATCTAATTTTAGTGTAAGGATATGAATTATAATTATGTCCCACGAACTTATGTCAATGCCCAAGTTTGATAAGGCACCCAAACAATCAGAGGTAGTATCCATCAACTCCTTAAGCGCTTCAGATGACTCAGTTTGAATATTCTTTTGACTAAATAATCTTTTTAATATACAATGTGACAAATACTTTTTGTTGTTGTACCGTGTTTCAAGCTGAGACCAACATTTGTCATAATTGCATTCCGATATAGGAATATGCCTCAGCAATTGCTCGGCTTCCCCCGTCAGATAGCTTTTTAAATAATGAAGTTTCTGTACTTTAGCAAGCGAAATATTTTTGTCAATTAAAGAAATAAATAGATCTCTAAATGTCGGCCATTCAGTGTACTTTCCCGAAAAGGTAGGTACAACTATCTTAGGTAATTTAATACCCATATTGCTAATCCCTAACTCACTTGAAATTGACTTGTTAGATTGTTGATGGATATCGCCTTCTAAACTAGATAAAACAGTCTTTAGTTCGCACTTTAAGTCTAAATAAACAGTCTCGGTATTATCGTACACATCATTCCTAACATATGAAGTGGAGTTTAAATCTTTAGAATCATCTTTTATAATAAGAATATGTGTAGATGTAAACTGAGACCACAATTCTTGTATATTCTCCAATCTAGTTTCAACATATTGTATAGTAATCCTATCTTTGGGCGATTTTTTAAAGTTACTTTTCGCCTTAGACAATCTATTATAAATATCTTCTTGAATCTTAATAAGTGCTTGTAAAGAAGACATCTTTGATAAAAGACGTAACAATAATTTAGAAAATAACAAAAGTTCAGAAGGTATATTAGAATACCTTTCTCACAATTCTATTAACTATTTTTACAACTCACATCCAACTGAAATAAATTACAAGTCCGAAATGATTCAAAACTTTTTACAAGTGTTTTAACAACTTAAATCTGAGAAAAAAAATCGGCATAGGTTCCCCGTCTTAACCAAAATTCACTTAAAATTAACTAAGTCTACAATTTACATTCGAATTATTTTTCTAAGTTGTAAAGTCTTTATAATCACTGTAGTACTTTTTCTATGTTTAATTTTTCTAATAAATAAGGTTCAGATTTCGATAAAATAAATGAAATACTTTAACAGTTGAAATTTAATCTTGCTTGGTATATAAGGTTCACTTTTCCACAATAATGAATTTTAAAATGTACTCACAGTTTTTTTTTTTGATGATTACCACTCACTTATGCACCGCACTTTCCTTACGGGGTATAGGGTATAGGGTTGAAATTGCCGTCTGTATAAACTGCTACACTTCTTATATGGCTGCTTCCGTTTGCTAATGTGGTTCACTATCTCCTTTCCTCCCGCCGTACTCTCCGCGTCTGATTCCTGTGTATATTAGACGTGGGCGTTATTTCACGTCACTAGTTACAATAACTGGCTACGCGGAATGTACTCGAATCACTAGTTTCGAGTCACATTACAAGTAGTGATTTTTGTAAATGCGTTATTACTGTTAACTGTGATTGTTGCGAGAGTCGACTGTCGGTCGGTCAAGCGTAAAGCGCACATGTGGCATACAACAATAAACAAAACAGCGTATGTAACAGTATTATTGTACGTTTAATTTTCATACGTAAAACTATAGATATAGACAATATAAATTGAGTGATCTTTGTTTGTAAATAATTTCAATGGTTTGCGATTCCGGGAAGCGATAGTCACATTGAATTTAAGTAAAATAATTTAGTTTGTTTTAATTCATCGTTGTACTTGTGTATAATTTTGAATACTATCTTGTAAAAATTAACATTTATATGTTATTTTGGTATTTTATGTACATTTACTGTAACGTTTCTTTGTTATTATAAAAATAAAATTAGTGTGGATTGTACAAGTTTAAATAAACTGTGAATATCAATAATCATTGTATATACAATCAAATTGACTTGTAAATACCCCTGCATTAATAGTTTTATGAAAATCTTAGTTTCATTGTAAATATAAATCAATCATAAATACATTTAATGCAATCACTTCTGAGCCTGAATAAAGTATGAAACGAAGTTAATTTATTGATTTAACTGTATAGCTACAAACACTTAGATAGTGATGAAATTTATTTTCGTTTCGTGTGTAACTGTATAGTTCGTGGTGGTATTTATGCAAACAATCACAGTAGCCGAATAAAAATAGCCAGTTACAAAAATCACTAGTTTTGAAACAGGTGACGCCACTGGTTTCGTTACGTTTCTTGAAAATGACGTAACGACCCACGTCTAGTGTATATTTACTGCCTCACAGTGTAACCAGCTGTGCCAGGTATCACTTCACCGGAATACGAGGGTGATAACTTTAAGGTCTAATTTTGTTCCTAAAAGCACCTGTTCAGATATGAACCACGTCCGGTTCGAATGACCATGAACAACAAGGGTATGGACTATATCAAAAAAAAACCAGAGGTGCTCACAAGTTTTAAGCTTGATCTGGTTTATTAACGAACAAAAAAAATTACAATTCACACTTATGTTAAATCAAATGACATCTTTATACCGCAATCCATATATCACGCAACGCCATCTACACACAATCAATCGTACTAATTTAAACAAGTTAACAACGTCATCTTAAAAATGTTTACCAGAATACGAAACAATTTATATTATCTGTTTCATTTATGAATGACTCTTAGACTTACACTTCCCTGAGTGAAAAAGAGATAGGCAGCATATTGACAGTTCAATGTCGAATATAACCATATTTGTATAACCAATAAAACATATACACGCTCTGGGCAACTCCTCTATTTTCTATGCTCAAAGGTCAACCGAGGTGTACTAGCGCCGTCTGGTGCTGTTTCGGCACAATATAGTGAGAATGTATGTTGCGTATAACACATGCACCAAAAATATAAACACTACTGTTCATGGTGATTCATTACACTTTATGTACTAGGATTAATTATCAACAACAAACAGTGAATTAAACATTTGAATTTTTTTTAAAAGATTACTGCACGGTAGCTAAATGCTTCAAATGTTTAATTTAACCGTCGTTTGTTGATTATTAATCCTAATACATAAAGTGTGATTCATAATTTGTAAAGAGGAATTAACTAGGTACGATTTTTTAACATGAATGAAATTAAACACAAATAATTTGTACATTATTCTATATTTTTTAACTTAAGGCGGATAGATAAAGATTTAATCTAGTTTTGACAATACAACACATACAACTAATATTTTATTGTAATGTTTATGTCATTAATAGATTAATAACACATACCAAAAATAGTAAATTTTATTATTTTAATAAATTAATCATAACAAACTTTAACATTACAAAATATTAACCTAATACCGTACCGGTAAACTTAAACAGCTATGAATAATCCATGGCTGTAACCACGCTTGGCAAGCGGATTGGCAACTGCAGTTATTAGGAAGACGCTGTTGTTCATCTCCTGATGTGTTTCCCTTTGTCGCCTCGTACGATGACACCCACGAGATGATAATATGGGGTAGTGGATATCCTTAGACCGCCACTACACGGTAATCTAATATTTTTTTTACAATTAATGATTCATAAACACAACTTTGATATATCATCATCATCATTACAGCCCTTCACAAGTCCACTGCTGAACATAGGCCTTTCCCAAGGAATGCCACAAAACACGGTCCTGAGCCACCTGCATCCATCGACTTCTTGCATGTCTCACCAGGTCGTCACTCCATCTAGTGGGGGGTCGCCCCACACTTCGCCTAGAGGCTGCCAATCGAGAACCTTTCTTTCCCATCGGTTGTCGGTTCTTCGAGCAATATGGCCGGCCCGCTGCCACTTCAGCTTACTAATCCGTTGGGCTATGTCGGTTACTCTGGTTCTACTGCGGATATCCTCATTTCTAAGTTTATCACGCAGAGACTCCATAGCTCGCTGAGCGACCTTGAGCTTCCTCATACGGCCAGCAGTGAAGGACCACGTTTCAGATCCGTAAGTCATCACTGGCAACACGCACTGGTTGTACAATTTCGTTTTCTGGTTTTGAGGTATGTCTAACAAAAAGATGTGCGCAGTTTCCCGAACGCTGCCCAGCCGAGTTGAATCCGTCGATTGACCTCTCGGTCGAAGTTGGACTTATCTTGTCGAACTATTTGTCCCAGGTAAACATACTCGTCAACATCTTCGAGCTTTTTTTTTTTTTATAGAATAAGGGGGTGACAAACGAGCACACAGTCCACCTGATGGTAAGTGGTTGCTGCGGCCCATAGACATCTACATCAATCCTCTATCACAAATCAAAATGTAGATGCGTCGTCACCCGTGAGGACTAAGATGGAATGCCTCATTTCCAGTAAAAAAGGCCTCCGGCCACCTGCACTCACCAAGCGAAACGCAGAGGTAAACCTCTACTTCACGCTGATTTTCTGTGAGGTCGTGGTACCACCCCGGTTCGAGCCGGTCCATCCGTGCGACAGCAAAAGCTGCCGCGTGGCTCTACCACTGTAAAAAAAGCTTCTAAAAGAGCTTCTACCGGCATAGGTGTGACATGGACGTTAAACATGATTTTTGTTTTGTCCATGTTCATCTTAAGACCTATTCGTTGGGAGACACTATTGAGGTCATTGAGCATAGTGCTTAGGTCCTACAGCGATTCTGCCATAAGGACTATATCGTCGGCAAATCGAAAGTGAGTGATGTATTCGCCATTAATGTTAATACCGCATCCTTTCCAATCCAGTAGCTTGAAAACGTCTTCCAATACAGCGGTGAAGAGTTTCGGGGATATAACGTCACCCTGTCTTACACCTCTCTGCAGTTGGATAGGTTTCATACTCTCATTCTGTACTCGGAGAGCCATCGTAACTCTACTGTATAAACACTTCAGCACTTCGATATACCGACAGTCAACTTGGCACCGCAAAAGGGACTACAGCACCGCCCAAATTTCGACGGAATCAAAGGCTTTCTCATAGTCCACATACGCAAGGCAAAGACGCAGATTATACTCCTCTGTTTTCTGTACAATCTGCCGCAGGGTATGTATGTGGTCTATGGTACTAAAGCCTTTTCGGAAACCGGCTTGTTCGGGAGGCTGGAAGTCCTCAAGTCTGCGTGCGAGACGATTCGTAATGACTCTCGAAAACAGCACGTAGGCTCAGAAGGGAAATTGGTCTGTAGTTCTTCAAGAGAGCGTTGTCCCCTTTCTTGAAGAACAAGACCACCACACTTCTGCTCCACGCCTCCGGAGTAGTGCCACCATGGAGGACGGAATCAAAGAGCTTCTGCAGGACTTCAAGTACCGGTTTTACACCCGCTTTCGATTCTAATCTCGCTCAGACTGACGTCCGGTATATCTACGGAATAGTGTCAGATAAGACTCGCTCTTGGATCGTTACTCACACTTGCGTGTGGCTCCAACGATGACGTGTAAGGCTGCCCATAGAACCTCTCAATCTCACTCAAAATCTCAGGTGTCCCGGAAACGATGCTGCCACATTCGGTCTTCAGCTTTGACAGTTGGCTCTTTCTGGCAGACAGATCTCTGGCAAAGACTTTGGAGCCTTGGTTCCGCTCGATCGCTTCTTCAATACAAGCTGTATTGAAGTTGCGTAAGTACCGCCGCATGCATTTGGAGATCTGTCTGTTCAGTTGCCTGTATGCTGTCAAATCTGTTGAAGAATGTAGCTTCATCTCCCGTCTAACAGCCAGTTTTGCATTGAAGTCTCCCATTAACACCGTATGGTGGGTTTTGGAGGAATGCATGGCTCTAGAGATATCCTCATATATTTCCTCCATCTCCTCATCGGGGTGTGCCGAGGTTGCTGCGTAAACCTGTATGACCTTCAGCGAATACCGTTTGGTTTTTTTTTATAGCATAAGGGTGACAAACGAGCACACAGTCCACCTGATGGTAAGTGGTTGCTGCGGCCCATTGACATCTACATCTATCCTCTATTAAAATCAAAATGTAGATGCGTTGTCACCCGTGAGGACTAAGATGGAATGCCTCATTTCCAGTAAAAAGGGCCTCCGGCCACCTGCACTCGCCAAGCGAAACGCAGAGGTAAACCTCTACTTCACGCTGGTGATTCTGAGTATAAGGTACGCAACCGTCGTCGACACACTCCCAATCTTTATAACGTTGTTAACGAGAGACTTGTGGACGATAAATCCGACACCTCCTTGGGACAGATAATCACCCTCCCGGTGATAGAGTAAGTTGCCGTATTCGAGGATTACCGTGTCCTCCCCCTCTCTTCGGACATCGGATGATCCTATAATATGCCAGCGTAACTTGTCTATCTCTTTTTCCAGCTCCACGATCTTCTCGTCAGTCCTCAGGGTGCGTGCGTTGTATGTTGCCAGGTCTAGTCGTCGTAGGTGGCAACCGAACCTCCACCGGAGATTCTTAGCAACCCCTGGCCCGCCGTTACTATGGCTGCCACCGTAGCCAGGAATAGCGGGGCCGCCGGGGACTGGGGGCCGTCTCTTTGTTGCTCTAATCATCGGGGTGTATTTGCCATAGTTGCCACGCTTAGCGTGCGGGTTGGCAACCGCGGTTTTTTATTGTACTTTTGCTGTTATTAGGAAGATGCTGCTGCCCATCTCCTGCCTGTTTCACTTTGTCAACTTTTACGACACCCACGGGATGATGTGGGGTAGTGGATATTCTTAACCGCCACTACACGTCATAATTAGTGATAAGTCAACTCGAGTTACTAACTTGAGTTCACAGCATACATATACTCTGACTCGAGTTGCGCTTTTAACTCGAGTTGGATCTCCCTAACTCAATTTTGGGCTGCTGTACATGAACGGATCAACTGAGCCAGCAAAATAGTAAGAACACGATTCACTTGTTATGTGCACGCTTTGTGTTTCAAAGAGTATTTAGCTACAACCAAAACAATTTTTTACTTAGAATTTTATAATAGCTAAGTTATGTAATTTAATTTCTTTTATAATTTTGATTAATTATGATCGATATAGTTATGTAAGTCACAGGCATGTTATTGGAATACCTGAAAAGGGTGGTTAAGTTGTAAGATACGTCATATTTTAAATTAACGCCAAAAGTAACACATAACTTACAATAAATATTTTAAAATATGAATTTTTTAAATTTATTTAAGAATATTTTAAGTGTGATAATTAAACTATTAATAGCTTATGTACCTACAACATCTTAAAGCTAGACTAATATTGTTTCGTGAAGCCTGCTATGTAGCTAAATTTGTTGTTTGTTGTACTTACTATAACTAAGATTAAAACCAAAAATATATAAGTATGTGATACATACTAAATATACCTTTTTATTTAAGTACTACATAAGAAGTTTGGTAATTATAGTTATCCCAATCCACCAAATAGCTAGATACAAAAACAAATTTATAAAAAAGTAATTTGTAACAAATCATTTACTCTGTTTTGTATACTAACTCGAGTTCAAACTCGAGTTGTGTGAATTGCAACTCGAGTCGTAATTTTTCTGAGTTGGCACGTCTATAATCATAATACTACTAATATTATTATTATGACGAATTTTTGACTTGGATTATACTATTATAGTCTGTGGTCAAAATGTTCAAAATGCGAAATCGCTAGGGTTGCCAAGTAAAATCGGTATATTTGGATCAAACATCCGCAAATGAAAAAAAAAAAACAATAAATTTGATGAAATATGTTTATTTAAAACTAGGAATGTTATTTTACTCACTAATGATATTATCAAAACTATCGACAGTTAGGCGGGTTTACTTATACTAGATAGCTACGTACATAAATTAACAAATAACAATGATTAATTAGTCCAACTTATGAAATTAACAATCAATGACATGAAATGTACCATGTCGCGGCGCTATCGTCGCGACACAAGCGAAACAAAATAACCTTAAACCTAAAGCCTAAATCACGCTAACAAAGTTCCGAAGTTAAAGCAGTCTATATAGAATAGCTCTGAACTACCACTAGGCCACTAGGAGCTTTGGCCGCTCCCCAGGCAGAACACCTTGTCCGGCAGGAGATCTCCCCTTTTCCTTCCACCCGCCATAGTGGTGACCAACCGACGTGATTTGAACACGCAACCAATAACCTTCGGAAACTACAACTTCAAACCTTCGTCATCATCCTCAAGTACCCCATTCATTCACTCCCTAGCAGATATTGTCTGCAGTCTTCACATTCTGCAAAGCCATCTAGCCTTATAAAAGCATCGCATCGCAGCACTGGAATAATAATGCTTTCTGTTCCTTCAAGCTACTCTCTGCGCTACAGTGTTCGGCACGTCTCTGAGCCTTACTGCTTGCATCTGCTTCACGGCACTCTCGCAGATTACTTGCCTTCTTCTCGACTCACCGCAGACTACAGGCAATCCCTGACACTTGCTCCGGCTCATCGTTCTCACTGGCATCACTTACAAGTGCGATGTATGGCATGCATTACACACCGGCATATCGTTCGCACCATCGTCACTTGCCCTTACGCACACAGCATGCATTCCCCACTGGCATTAAGGACGTACCGGCAATTGGACTGCACTATCGACCTCTGGTCTGAGCAGGGGGGTGATGTGGCGGGCGCTGTCGTCGCGACACTAAGCGAAACACATAGAAGCCTAAATCACGCTAACAAAGTTCCGAAGTTAAAGCAGTATATATAGAATAGCTCAGAACTACCATTCGGAGCGTTGGCCGCTCCCCTGGCAGAACACCTTGCCTGGCGGGAGATCTCCCCTTTTCCTTCCACCCGCCATAACCCGACAGAGCGCTCAGAGCAAAAAAAATGTAATGTATTTGATAACAACTAAATCGATTTATTTTTTGCAAACATTAAGTTCGTACCAATATTTTTATCCATAGCAGCTGTCATTCTTGAACTATAGTATGTGCCATATCGATTGAGAAAAACGGACAATGACCTCAGATATGAGCCGAGTGTCAAAAGGCGTAACTTACAAAATCTCAATTTAGATGTGATAACAATATTTAAATATTGATATTATTCCCACTTCTAGGTCAGCACATATGTTTTGTTTTTTTGTTTCTTAAATAATATTGTCTGTGGTTCCTATAAACATAGTAAAATCTTACGGTACATCGCGAAAAATGTGTTATATTTTATATTTCAATTTATGGTAAGTAACGCAGCAATTCATTTAATAACAGTTTCATATTAAAAAAATATTTGAAGCAATATAATCACCATATTGAGCTTTTGCAAATTCATCCCTTTAAAATAAACAAAACGCGCGTTACGTCAGTTCGTTCTAAAAGAAACGTGACAATGGCAGCCAGAGATGCGTCACCTTTTTTGGGCCGGTCCGCCATTTTGTTTTCATTCGTGTTCGGATAGCGCTTGCGTGTGTACGTCTCGGGTAATTCATAGCATTCATTGCATTGTTTTAGTTGAGTTTTTACTGTTAAATTTGTTATATCGTTAAGTTTTTGTTTTTTGAATCTGTTATATTAGTTTTACTGTGACGGTCGTTACTAAATCGACATGAGTTCAGGAGAATTTGGTGAAGGACCCGGTCCTTCAACATCAAGTGGAAAGAGACGTCGCCGACCCATAATAAACGTAGCAGGTACGTACAAATAGGTACAAATGCGACGACGTAGCCTTTCTATTTCTTAAAGCGCTCTTTTTATGTGACCATGTGGTATTTATTTTCTAAAACAATATGTATTTATGTGATGTAGTACTATGGTAGTATATTTTTGTCATTTATTTACAGGCCCATCTTCTGGAGCACCTTTAACGTCACCAGTAAAAAAGAGAAAACCTACCACTTTGTCGGTCGGGGAACAAGAGATTATCATTAATGTATACAAATATGTCAAAAACACCTGGCCCGAAGACGTGTATCCTTCAAACGTTAATATGGTAGAAAAGGTTTCGGAGATCTCAGGAGTCAGCAAGAGCACTATATATCGCGTATTAAGCGTGTATAGAGATTCCCATAAAATACCAGAAAAGGGAATAATTAATAAAAGAAAAAGTCTGTAATTGACAAGTTGGACGATTTTGATAAATCGGCTATAAGAGCGAAAGTGCATCAGTTCTTTCTTGCAGGAGAATTACCGACTTTAGACAAAATTTTGCTCAGTATAAATCAAGATGACCAGTTGCCAAACTTGAGCAAAACTTCCCTGCGACGTGTGTTGCGCCATTTAAAATTCAAATATATAAAGAGAAACAGAAAAAGTGGTCTAATAGATCGCCCAGAGATAGTTCTGTGGCGTACCAGATATTTGAGAGAAATACAAATATTAAGAAACGAGGGACGTAACATTTTTTACCTTGACGAAACATGGATTAACGCAGGTCATACTATGGGAAAGGTATGGGAAGACACCACAATTGAATCTTCTCGTCAATCACGGTTAGAAGGCTACTCTACTGGCGCGAAAGCCCCTTCGGGTAAAGGAAAGCGATTAATAGTTGTACACGTTGGCAATGAAAATGGCTTTTTGGAGGGATGTGATTGGGTATTTGAATCATCATCTACTGGTGACTACCATGAGAGTATGGACGCTCTCCATTTCGAGGACTGGTTTAGAAAAGTAATAGAAAAACTGCAAAGCGGCGATGTCATAGTTATGGATAACGCTAGTTACCACTCCAGACGTTTAGAAAAAACCCCAACAATGTCTTGGCGGAAACAAAATATGCAGGAATGGCTAGAATCTAAACAGATCGCATACGTGCCCTCGGACACAAAGACCCACTTAATGGAAAAAATAAAGGCAGTTAAAGATAACTATCGAAGTTACGTCACCGACGAGATGGCAAAAGAAAAAAGCATCACAGTGGTAAGGTTACCTCCTTATCACTGTGAGCTTAACCCCATTGAACTTGTGTGGGCAGATGTGAAAGGGTACGTTGCACGAAAAAATACAACTTTCAAGTTAAAAGATGTTAAAAATTTACTTAAAGATGGTTTAACTCAAATCACGCCAGATAAATGGAAAAACTGTGTTCAGCATGTCCTTAAGGTTGAACAAAAAATGCGTGGCATGGATGATAGAATTGACCAAACTGCAGATCGCTTTATAATTAATGTTACAGATAGTTCATCAAGTGAAGATACGAGTGATGATTGCACCGAATAAAAATAAAGTTCTTATATAATATTAAAAATAAAGTTTTATCTTTTGCATAAGTACGTACTTATTCGGTGTCGTTATCACTCGAATCTTTATATGTGTTATAAATTAATGTTTTTTGTTGTTAAATGAATAAAGTATTTTATAACAATAGATGATTTTTCTTCTACAGCGATCTTTCACATAACTTTTTAATAATAGTTAATAAATATATATTATATCAATCATTATAAAAAAATCATTATAAATAAAGAAAGTACTACATATAAAATGTGCCTATATATTGAAGGTTTGTAACCCCTGGTTAAACGACCGAAAGGTCATTGTCCGTTTTTCTCAATCGATTTGGCACATACTATAATTTCGAAATCATAACAATTAAAGTCATTAAACAGATGTTTTGTGTGTAGTAAACCAGTGATTGATTCGACAGACAATCTATTTCGCTGTATTGTTTTCAATAGATTAACGTGCGAGAATATGCGCTCAACATTTGGTTTCATTTTCAATCATTTCGGATGAATGGGGTAATGGTAAAACAGTAAAGACAAATGAAAACAACAAAGAAAACATTCGAGTGTCATCGCCATGATTCACTATTTGCCCAAAAGAGTTCTGTCTTCAGGAAACGATTTTATTTGTTCACAATTTCTCTGAACACGCCATTCTGTATCAATTTGCTGGAAATGATTATTTTGAATAATATTAGGAAAGAGTTTAATAACGGGGACAATCGAAGCAGTTTAGCCACTTTAACATTTTGTTGAGTCAATTACGTCTAAACATTTTATAGGGTTATTTTTTAATGGAAAGCGTGCAGTTATTTACTCGCATGCTTCGATGTAAAATCCAGGCACCTGCATTTAAATAAGTTTATTTGATCTGGGTTTAGATTTTGACTACAAACTAGCGTATTAGACGCCGCCGCGCCAAAGTATACGGCCTCGATATCCATTAAATTTCTAGGATTATTATAATCAACATTTACAATTGAAGTACTTTATAAATAGTCTCTTTTTAAGAAAGCAATCAAAGAAAGTTCTTAATGTTTGACTTATTTTTTTATTTAAAATATAAATTTTCGGATGTTCAGCCTGAATTTCTTTATTTAAATCGTTAAATTCGTTAAACAATGGGAACACAAAATCCAAAAATATCAACTTGTAGGATCTTGAAGCTTCTGCAGTATATTTTCTACAGCTAAAAGATGATCATTTTTAGATACACCGTCTACAATAAATAATTTTAGAGCTATTCTAATACTCTTTTCACTGCTGCATGTACAGATATTTGTGTTCTTTTAAGTCACAAAACATTTAAAAGTCTTTGAACTCTGAAACTTATTTTGGACTACAAGAAAAGTAATTGTAAATGTCCCTTATGAAGTCCTCAATAAAGCGGGGCAGATTTCTTTATAATCATATGATGCGCAAAGATGAAACGATATTTATAAATGATGAAAAAATATTTAACAGTGGTAGAGCCAGGCGGCAGCTTTTGCTGTCGCATGGATGGGCCGGCTCGAACCGGAATGGTACCACGACCTCACAGAATACCAGCGTGAAGTAGAGGTTTACCTCTGCGTTTCGCTTGGTGAGTGCAGGTGGCAAGAGGCCCTTTTTACTGGAAATGAGGCATTCCATCCTAGTCCTCACGGGTGAAAACGCATCTGCATTTGATCTGTAACAGAGGATAGATGTAGATGTCTGTGGGCCGCAGCAACCACTTACCATCAGGTGGACTGTGTGCTCGTTTGTCACCCTTATCCTATAAAAAAAAAAACCAAACGGTATTCGCTGAAGGTCATACAGGTTTACGCACCAACCTCGGCACACCCCGATGAGGAGATGGAGGAAATGTATGAGGATATCTCTAGAGTCATACATTCCTCCAAAACCCACCATACGGTGTTAATGGGAGACTTCAATGCAAAACTGGCTGTTAGACGGGAGATGAAGCTACATTCTTCAACAGATTTGACAGCATACATGCAACTGAACAGACAGATCTCCAAATGCATGCGGCGGTACTTACGCAACTAATATATAAAAATATTGGGAATTTCGTTTTGCGGCAACGTTACAACAGAATTATTGCGTCCCATAATTACGTTTGCTCCATCAGATGCAAAACCTATTAAATTATTTTTATATGGAATACTGGCCTTTGTAAAAAAGTTTACGATGTTATCAAATAAGGATACAGCATCGGCATTTATTAATGGAATAAAAGCTAAAAAGCTATCTCTGATTCAATTATTTTTCGAATATCGCGTGACTAGGCCTAAGTGTTTGGTTGTGCTAAGATCAGTGAACTCGTCAATAATAAGTGAAAACTTAATTTTCTGCAGGTCATCACATAAATATTTAAAGTTTTGTTTAGCTATAATACGATCTATTATAGCGTAAGCCTTCGTCGTAGAAGATTTTATTTCCTTCGCAATTTTTGAATCTGGAGAAACGGACTGAATCAGTTTCGGTAGATGCTCCATAATAGTTATCGGTATATTATATTCAGCAACAGACGAGGCTAATCTTATTTCACCCGAAATTAAAAAAAGGATTAAAATCCAAAATATTTAACTTACATAATTAATATAATTAAATGTACCATGCATGCTTTCACTAATATAAAAAAAATGCGTTAATTTACTAATCTACATATATATTTTATAATTTTATGATACGACGCGATGTCACTCTACATTACTACGCCAGCAACTGACCAAGCACAAGCACTGACTTGGTCCTTTAGACAAGGACAATAAATACCGCTGACACGGGTGGCGGGAGGAGTGGACTGACTTCAAAATATTCAAGCAGGAATATTGTAGTCAGTAGTGGCGCGACAGTGTTGTTCTCACTCCAAATCAATTTACATTATGCCAGTAGCGGGTCAGCACTGACTTGCCTCGAATTTGGAGTCAGTTACTGTCCCTGTGTAAATCAATTATAAAATGCCTCCGCGACACACGAGAAACTCCTTCAGTTCTACATTTCAAAAAAAGTTACTTAATTAAATGATGACAAAATTCAAATGCGTTTATTTCTAATTAAAGATTATTTGTCTAACATTCACAATCCTACCATTTCAGTCAGTCTGTATCATCTGTATGTGTTGTGACAAGGGACATGGCGAAATTTTAAGAGAACTTGGTTATAAAATCCTTAATTAAAAATGAAATTTTGTAAAGAGATTTTTCAACCTAACACTATTTAAGACTTTATTTGCGGTCGTAAATATCATTGATCTTACGACAATAAACATCATTCCATGTCACCCCGTAGTAAATAGTGCGATCTTCCAGTTAAATTTTTCATACGGTGTTGCAATTGACTAAGATATCGTCTAATATACATACGTAGGTCACTCAATAAGTTTTGAGATGCTCGAAATTTTAAAATGGAACGCACCCGTGTTATATGTTTCTAAAAAGCAAATTTATTTAAAAATAGAACTTCATAAGCTAATTGCTTAATATTTAAAAAAAAAACAAAGTTCTATTAATTTTATTTTTACAGGTCGAAAATCGCTTCTTCGTAGGCAGCCAAGGCTTCATCGGCGCTTGAAATAAACTTGCCTTTTATTTTTTCTTTGATTCTTGGGAACAAAATCAAATCACAAGGAGCTAAGTCAGGGCTGTAGGGTGGCTGACTTAGAGTTTCAACACCAGATTCCTCAATAAATGCTTTTGTTCTAAGGGAGGTATGTGTAGAGGCGTTATTGTGATGCAGCATGATTCCCCGAAGCCCGGCCTTTGGTTTTCTCTCCCGCACGGCTTGTAAAGCTTTGGGTAATACAACTATATTATAATACCATTCAGAGTTGACTGATCTACAATTTTCCAGCATTGACGTCGACAAAATTTGTCGACGTCAATGCTGGTCGAAAAAACTAGCCACCATTTTTTTGGCGACGTTGCGAGGTCTTTGCAGTTTTGTCGGTAACTGTCCTTCTGAATAGACTCATACCGATGATTGCCTTTTATTTTCCGGATCTTATTGATAGATCCATATCTCGTCACCAGTAACGATTTCTGAAATACGCCTAGATGCCCTGTTTTCAAAACGTAGACGTATTTCATGGCACCAATCCACACGAGTCTGTTTTTCGCTTTCGGAGAGCAGACGAGGGATCCATCGACATCAAAGCTTCCTCACTCCAAGATGTTGATGTAGGATGGTATGAATGCTCCCCGACCTAATGCTTACAATCTTTTCGATGTCCATATATGTGATTCGTGGGTCTTCTCGCACCAACATTTCAGTAGTCCATACATTTTCTACCGTTACTGCTGTTTGCGGGGCCCCGGTTCTTTAGTCATCTTTAAAATTAATTTTACCCCTTTTGTATTCAGCAAACCACCTAAAAATTGCTGCGCGTGATGGAGCTGAGTTCCCTAATGCTGATTGTAACCGTTGTAAACTCAATTGTTTTAAAATCATAATATATAGCGCGCAAATGGTCACGCTTAAAGCCGGGTCCAGACATGTATCATTTGTCCGATCCGATCACCGTATCCGTATCGTCGACGCGTATCATGATCGCAAATGCGGACTGGTAATGATACGCGTATCATGATACACGATCTCGATACGCCGTTATGATACAGCCCGTCCCATGTCGTGTCGGTTTTTGTCCGATCATCAAAGGTGATACAGATACGGACGTGGGTTACTGGCTCAGTCTGGACGCGTCACTCGCGACGCTCGGTCGGTTGCACGTGGGCGTCATTTTCAGTCCTTGCCGTGAAGTAAAAACAATCAATTGGAACAATGAAAATGTTATTAAATTTATCGAGGCCTATAAAGAAAAGCAAGTACTATGGGACCCCAGCCACAAAAGCTATTACAACAGGAATCTGAAGCAGGAGGCCTGGGATGAACTGTCCGTCGAAATGGAGTGTCCAGTTGGCGAATTGAAGAAAAAGATGGATTATTTGTTGATAGCCCTTCGCCGTGAAAAAGCAAAGATCACTAAAACCAGCACAACAGGAAAAGGTAAGTAGATACTTCTAGTACGTGCAAAATCTATGCCGGTTTGTGAAGTTCGTACAAGTCGGTTTCCACCCCCTCCCCCCCTCCCCCCGTGCGGTGAACAGAGTGGCATTATTTTGCACGCACTCTACTCGTACCCGTTCATGAAAACTCAATTAGAACAAGAGGAATAATAATAAAATAATTATTATTTTATTATTATTCCTCTTTATTTATCTTTAATCTTAGATTAGGCTTTTTACAATATGGATATAAAAGTAAAATAAAATACATATAAAATGAAATTACAAAACATAAACACATTATAAAAAAATATTATTTGTATCTCATTAGGATTTCACAGGCTGAAGCCCGGTCCTTTAAGGCTTGCGTGGGGACACAGGTCCAACACGTAGAGGCCGCTTCGAGAACAATAATGTTTGTGATGTGAGGCACGGATGGGACCTCTCTCTCAACACACTTATGTGAAATGCATTCAGACAGAGACCCCATCACGTGCCCAGGAGTCTTGCAAAATATGGGTAACTAATCTGGGCTATGGGAGTGTAATGCAGGGACAGGTTACAGGGCTATGGGATGAGACTACAGACGTCTGTAATGTAGCATCTCAACTAAAATAAATTATTATTATTATTTTTAATTTAACTACACACTAATACAAGATATTTTTTTTAAAAAATAAAAAAAATTACAAAATTTTTATTAGGAGACACCATGTGGTTGGCACGGCGGCATATGCTACGGACTTTAAGTCTAATTCATATGATCTTGCCATTATAATTTTCCGACTGTACAGCAATATTCAGCAATTTTATCCCTTATTATCTGGGCCGACAAAGAAGGTCTGCATGGAGTATTCGTGATAAGCAATAATGAAGTTATATCGTTATTTTCGAGACGCCATCTTCCCGTTGTTACTGACCCTTCTACTTCACTATCAATACTACCTGGTGGTGCATAAGTTTTAGCAGAATTTGTACTTTTTATTAGAAAGTTGTGAAGATGACATATTGTCATCACAATCAGTTGTGCCGTTTCAGGTTGGAGTAGCATTGGCTTTCGTAGTACTCTAAAAACACTAGCTGAAATGCCAAAAGCATTTTCAACCACTCGTCGAGCTCTTGATAATCAATAATTAATTTTTTTTTACTGCCTGCTACAAAATAGTATGGTATAATGTTATTCGTTCCTTCTAATAGTTTCGGAGATGGAAGATTTAATGAGTTGTTTGAAATTTTTTCCTTGAGAATGGAATCATTAAATACACCTCCATCGGAAATTCTCCCTTGACATCCTACATCGACAAATATAAATTTATATGAAGCATTAACTAAAGCGACCATAACAATACTAAAAAATTGTTTATAATTATAAAACTCCGATCCGCTATTGAAAGGTGCCTGCAACATAATGTGTTTCCCGTCTATTGCACCAACCACGTGTGGAAGAGCCCAACAGTTTTGAAACTCGGAACTAATTTCCTACCATTCTTGATGCGATGTAGGCATCTGTAACAAATATATTATAATAATTTTATTTTGTTTGTAGGAAGGCCAAGACTGCGCTTCGAAGCATAATACATCTGAAAATGAGGAAAATGACCACATAGGTAAAGATCATGATCAGTCACAAGATAAACAACCCTGTTCCACCGCGAGCACTGAATTGGACCAAACAACCGATAATGCAAAGAATTCATCAAAATCGGAATTCAAATCTCCACTTCCGAAAACGAGAAAATACGTCGCGAACCAGGACCCAATGTTGCAATCGGCATTTGATTTGCTGAAATCATTAGCTTCGGCTGCTAAAGCGGTAGCTACTGCTTCAACTGCACTCGCTACTGGATTAGACCAGTATCAGCTATACACTAATTATTTGGCAGGCAAATTTAGGGGTTATTCCAAGCAAACCTACATGACTGTGGAACATCAAATAAACAACTCCCTATATAACGCTGATCGTGGACAATATGAATATCAGCGCGGGTACTCCACTCCGGCATCTACATATCCCATGGCTGAGACTACACCTCCTCAAATGTCTGTAAATTATTCTTATTCAAACAGAGCACAAAGTTTAGCCCCGTACATGACTGAAAATCAAGTACATTCTCCAGTGACTCAAGTGGATGATTCGTCGATGGATTCCGAAGATTCTTTTCGTGATTTGATTCATGACATCAATTCTTAGTAATAAACAATTATTGTTTATTACTAATAATTGTTGTCATGGATATTGTTTATTACTAATAATTGATGTCATGGATCAATTATTGTTTCTATAATAAAAAATATCCTACCTTGATGTTGTCTTTTAATGCCTCCACGATAGCTTGACAGGTCTCTGGAACTATAACACTTATCGATTGTTTAGAAACTCTGAATAAATATTGTAGGCTTGTATAGGAATCTCCGCTGGCTAAAAATCTCAAAGTGATACTTAATCTTTCTTCAACAGAAATTGCTTTCCTGTATGTAGTATCCGTTTTTTTAATTTTGTGGCCAATCAAATTTATAAAATATTCGAAGTCATTAGGTGCCATACGCGTGAAGTTTTTGTACTTACCACTTATGTGTTGAAATCTTAGGTCTCTTATCAAAGCTCTTCCTCCAAGTCTGTTTCTGTTTCTAAATAATTCCGTTTGCCACCACCGTCTCTGTTTTGGTTTTGAGATTAGAATATTGTGAATGACAATAAAACAGGCACATGAAATTGCTAAATTTTTTTTTTATAGGAATAGTGTGACAAACGAGCACACAGTCCACCTGATGGTAAGTGGTTGCTGCGGCCCATAGACATCTACATCTATCCTCTATTACAATTCAAAATGTAGATGCGTTGTCACCCGTGAGGACTATGATGGAATGCCTCATTTCCAGTAAAAAGGGCCTCCGGCCACCTGCACTCACCAAGCGAAACGCAGAGGTGAACCTCTACTTCACGCTGGTTTTCTGTGGGGTCGTGGTACCACCCCGGTTCGAGCCGGCCCATCCGTGCGACAGCAAACGCTGCCGCGTGGCTCTACCACTGTTAAATGTTAAATTCTCGTAAACTTCAACCAACTGCGACGACATGTTTGATCGAGAGCAGAAACTGAACTGGGCAATTTGATACGCGATCATGACTATTGTGAAGATACGGACACGGAGCAAATCGGAGGCGTCCACAACTTGATACTTGGGCTTGATACAATACGCAGATACGGTACGGTGATCGGATACGGTGATAGGATTGGGCAAATGATACATGTCTGGACCCGGCTTAAGATCCATTCTTTTTAAATGAAAAGCGCGGGAAGCGTTGCAGGAAAATTAATAGAATTTTGTTTTATTTTTAAATGTTGAGCAATTGCCTTATGCAGCTCTATTTTTAAATAAATTTGCTTTTTAGAAACATATAACACGGGTGCGCTCCATTTTAGGGTTCCGTAGCCAAATGGCAAAACACGGAACCCTTATGGATTCATCATGTCTGTCCATCCGTCCGTATGTCACAGCTACTTTTTTCCGAAACTATAAGAACTATGCTGTTGAAACTTGGTAAGTAGATGTATTCTGTGAACTGCGTTAAGATTTTCACACAAAAATAGAAAAAAAAAACAATAAATTTTAGGGGTTCCCCATACTTAGAACTGAAACTCAAAAACTTTTATTCCATCAAACCCATCACATGTGGTATCTATGGATAGATCTTCAAAAATGATATTGAGGTTTCTTATAAAATTTTTTTCTAAACTGAATAATAGTCGTAGTACTCTAAAAACACTAGCTTTTTTTTTATAGGATAAGGTGACAAACGAGCACATAGTCCACCTGATGGTAAGTGGTTGCTGCGGCCCATAGACATCTACATCTATCCTCTCTTACAAATCAAAATCCAGATGCATAGTCACCCGTGAGAACTAAGATGGAATGCCTCATTTCCAGTAAAAAGGGCCTCCGGCCACCTGCACTCACCAAGCGAAACGCAGAGGTAAACCTCTACTTCACGCTGGTATTCTGTGAGGTCGTGGTACCACCCCGGTTCGAGCCGGCTCATCCGTGCGACAGCAAAAGCTGCCACGTGGCTCTACCACTGTTAAAATGCTAAAATGCTGAAATGCCAAAAGCATTTTCAACCACTCGTCGAGCTCTTGATAATCGATAATTATTTTTTTTTACTGCCTGCTACAAAATAGTATGGTATAATGTTATTCGTTCCTTCTAATAGTTTCGGAGATGGAAGATTTAATGAGTTGTTTGAAATTTTTCCTTGAGAATGGAATCATTAAATACACCTCCATCGGAAATTCTCCCTTGACATCCTACATCGACAAATATAAATTTATATGAAGCATTAACTAAAGCGACCATAACAATACTAAAAAATTGTTTATAATTATAAAACTCCGATCCGCTATTGAAAGGTGCCTGCAACATAATGTGTTTCCCGTCTATTGCACCAACCACGTGTGGAAGAGCCCAACAGTTTTGAAACTCGGAACGAATTTCCTACCATTCTTGATGCGATGTAGGCATTTGTAACAAATATATTATAATTATTTTATTTTGTTTGCAGGAAGGCCAAGACTGCGCTTCGAAGCATAATACATCTGAAAATGAGGAAAGTGACCACATAGGTAAAGATCATGATCAGTCACAAGATAAACAACCCTGTTCCACCGCGAGCACTGAATCGGACCAAACAACCGATAATGCAAAGAATTCATCAAAATCGGAATTCAAATCTCCACTTCCGAAAACGAGAAAATACGTCGCGAACCAGGACCCAATGTTGCAATCGGCATTTGATTTGCTGAAATCATTAGCTTCGGCTGCTAAAGCGATAGCTACTGCTTCAACTGCACTCGCTACTGGATTAGACCAGTATCAGCTATACACTAATTATTTGGCAGGCAAATTTAGGGGTTATTCCAAGCAAACCTACATGACTGTGGAACATCAAATAAACAACTCCCTATATAACGCTGATCGTGGACAATATGAATATCAGCGCGGGTACTCCACTCCGGCATCTACATATCCCATGGCTGAGACTACACCTCCTCAAATGTCTGTAAATTCTTCTTATTCAAACAGAGCACAAAGTTTAGCCCCGTACATGACTGAAAATCAAGTACATTCTCCAGTGACTCATGTGGATGATTCGTCGATGGATTCCGAAGATTCTTTTCGGGATTTGATTCATGACATCAATTATTAGTAATAAACAATAAACAATTATTTTTTATTACTAATAATTGTTGTCATGGATTGTTTATTACTAATAATTGATGTCATGGATCAATTATTGTTTCTATAATAAAAAATATCCTACCTTGATGTTGTCTTTTAATGCCTCCACGATAGCTTGACAGGTCTCTGGAACTATAACACTTATCGATTGTTTAGAAACTCTGAATAAATATTGTAGGCTTGTATAGGAATCTCCGCTGGCTAAAAATCTCAAAGTGATACTTAATCTTTCTTCAACAGAAATTGCTTTCCTGTATGTAGTATCCGTTTTTTTTAATTTTGTGGCCAATCAAATTTATCAAATATTCGAAATCATTAGGTGCCATACGCGTGAAGTTTTTGTACTTACCATTTATGTGTTGAAATCTTAGGTCTCTCATCTATGCTCTTCCTCCAAGTCTGTTTCTGTTTCTAAATAATTCCGTTTGCCACCACCGTCTCTTTTTTGGTTTTGAGATTAGAATATTGTGAATGACAATAAAACAGGCACATGAAATTGCTAAATTCTCGTAAACTTCACCTAACTGCGACGACATGTTTAATCGACAGCAGAAACTGAACTGGGCAATTTGATACGCGATCATGACTATTGTGAAGATACGGACACGGAGCAAATCGGAGGCGTCCACAACTTGATACTTGGGCTTGATACAATACGCAGATACGCTACGGTGATTCGATACGGATAAAATGTGTTTCCCCCAATCTTCCCCAAAACTTCTAAAATAAGAGAATGATAAAACTAAAAAAAATATATGATGTACATTACCATGTGAACTTCCACCGAAAATTGGTTTGAACGAGATCTAGTAAGTAGTTCTTTTTTAAACGTCATAAATCGTAAATTATGTTACTTGCTGCTACGGAACCCTTCATGGGCGAGACCGATTCGCACTTGGCCGCTTATTTTTCGAGCATCTCAAAACTTATTGAGTGACCTACGTAATAGAGTTACTAAAGACTATGAATGTCTATTCATTCCTGTCGTAAATATTGTAGAGATCTGGTAGGGCTGACGGAGGCAAATAAGTTTTTTCTGACTCTCCATACCTACATATTATTATATATACATATACAAATGAAGCATAATTCTAGTATTATTTAAAAGTGTGGTCCCCTCCCGGTAGGGCCGACCCATAGCGTGACTACCTACTGTTATACTACTTATAATTAATATAACACTTTGAAATTAAATTTTCCCGTGACTGTATTTAAAACTTGTAAAAAACCACCAAAAGTTGTCATAGTATTATCATTAGTATAAAACCAATGAAAAATTAACAAATTAGTTACACCTTCGTATATACTTTGTTCCTGTAAATGAAAATTGTCGGAGCTGTCCTCTTAAGGCCACAAAAAATGTTGACAACATTTATGTTTCCGACATGTTGACAAATCAACAAAAGTCGACGACATTTGTTTCAAAATGTAGCAAAAAGCGTCTCCACCGAGGGAACAAATGTCGGCAACAAGCGTATTCCTTTGATTTGCAACATTTTGAAACATATTTTGTTGATTTGTCAACATGTCGGGAACATAAATGTTGTCAACATTTTTGGTGGAGACGCGCCTGACAGAAACATTTGTCGGCAACACGTGTTGACAAATGTTGAAAACTTTGGTGGAGACGCGCCATTATAATATATAATACCTACCTGCATATCATATACCAACAAATAGTTGATAAATACTATTAACAATCAACAAAATAATGTTTTAACTATATTATTTCAGTTAAAAGACGTAGCTAGCTTTTTATCGTCATATGACATACTTACCCCCTTGTTTCTGGTCCATATCCAGTTTACTTACCGTGAGTGAGGGGTCATCGAACCTTATTTAGGGTGACATGTCTTCATACACCCCTCGGCAAAATTGCGTCAGTAAATAAAATATCCTTTGCAAGTGAGGTTTTGAATATTATTATCTCTTTCATTCTGATTTGACTTTATGTTTAAAAATTTTGTTATAGAGAAATTTATGTTTTTGTATGTTACGATTATGTTCAGCAGTGGACTTGTAAAGGGCTGTAATGATGAATGATGATGTTACGATTAAAATAACTGATTTGAATTTAAAAAAGGGAGTTGTTCTGAGACATCTTAGGATATCATCTATAATATTATGGTATACACATACATATTATGGTTACTTTATAATTTATTATCTAAATTGTTTTTAGATAATTTATAATTAAACATTTTGTACAACCGACTTCAATATAAATTATTAAGAATAACTCAAAAACTATTAGTCAGACCTTGATCAAATTTATATGGGATCACATGTGAACCACCAGCTTTCAAGTAGCATAAGAATAATCGAAATCGGTCAACCCAGTAAAAAGTTATGAGGTAACACACATTAAAAAAATATACAGGGGGGTGGGGGCGGGGGCCTGAGTAGCCACGTCTTGGTCACCCGCGGTGAGCAAAGAAGAACCCACTTGGCTCACCCATGGTGTAGAGCTGGCCTGAGGTGACCACTCCGAGTGGGCTTGGTGAGCCCACTTCGGATCTGTGTTGGTGGGTTGCGGCGAGAGCAGTTTCCTCTCCCCCTACCGCTGCAGCAGAGGTGGAGTCGCGGGGGAAGAGGAGTGTTGGTATGGCGATGCGCCACTCACCCTATCCTCCGCGACTCTGACGGGGCCGCACCGTTGATACGGTGGTGGTGGGGCTGCAGGGGGAGAGAAGTGCCTATATTGCGAGGCCTTCGCATATCGGACTCGGGGGAGTCCGTTTCGCAGTTGGAGTTGCAGGCCGTGGAGGAGTGCGCGTCTTGTGTTTCTGGTGCACCTTACCTGAGAAGGGAGGGAGAGAAGTCCTCTCCGAAGAGGGGCTGTCATGGGGCGGCCGGCGAAGCTGGAGCCGCGGATGTGTGCGAAAGCGTTCCATGTCCCTGCCAATATGCGGCACTTTTTCGTCACTACCCCTTGTGTCATAGTGTAGACCGACCGACAACCGAGTGTTCCACGACACTCACGCATTTTTTTTACACTAAACTTATAAGTAACAAGCATTCCGCCCCGGCTTCGCCCAGGTGATTTCTGGATCTCGACAACAGCGCCACCTACCAGGTCCAAATGTGATTCTTAAACATCCAAGGACCTACACAAAAATGTTATCAAAATCAGTCGAACTCGAGCCATTTTCGAGTTTTTGCGAGACTAACGCACGGCAGTTAATTTTTATATATGTATCTTTAAAGATTGATAATTTAGTATTTTTTTTAGAAACTTGCAAACCCATGATTTTTATTACAAATTATCTTACATATCATGCGCCATTATAATTGTAACAAAGCCTTGTCGGTTATTAATAAAATAATTATATATTTCTTCGTCTTTTAATTCCTGTAGAACAACTCTAGAAAACTCGTTTGCTTATTCGAGCATCACGCAATTTACGCGCTCTGAACAAATTTTAATGAATTTTATTCGTTCGAACCTTTATCCTTGAACACTAAAATCATAAATTACATTTAGTCACGAATCACGATTACAATGAGTGGAAGAAAAACACACTTTTATAACCTAAACTTTATATATAAAAATTACGTGTCACATTGTTTGTCCTCCTAAACTATTGAACTGATTTCAATGAAAGTTTGCACACTGTGTGCATTTTGGTCCAACTTGAGAGATAGGATACTTTTTATCCCGATAAGTAACCTTCAATATTTTTTTATTGTGAATTTAAGGATTTTTCATAGGAAGGGTCGTCGGAAAAGGTAGAACAACGTCTGCCTGGCCAGCTAGTACTTATAATAAAGACTGGTGTTAGATGTTAGAATATCTACTATCCCATATAATCCCGTGGTTGTCGTAAGAGGCGACAGAAGTAAAATGATACAAGAAATGAGCAGCATCTTCCTCATAACAACTAAAATCATAAAGCCGCGTCTCCACCAAAGTTTTGTTACCAACTTTTGTGTTGCCAAAACGTGTTGGTAACAAATATTTCTGTAATTACCTAGATTTGGCAACAAAACTTGAAGCAATGTCGGGAACCATGTTTCCAACATCGGCGGCAACATCAAAGGAATACGCTTGTTGCAAACATTTCTTCCCTCGGTGGAGACGCTTGTTGGAAACATGTATCGGCAACTTCGGAAACAAATGTCGGTAGCTTTTGTTGAGTTGTAAACAGTTGGAAACATAAATGTTGTCAACATTTTTGGTGGATACGCGGCTTAAAACTGCGTTTACCAACCGGCCAAGTGTGGCAACTAAGACAAAACCCCGCCTAAGGCAATCTGTGAGGGAAGCATACGTTCACAAGTGGACGTGTATGCTGTTATTCTAATGTTGTATCAATTTAGACATAAAAGAGTGAAATAAAAATGTTAAAGTAACGGAATAAAGGGATGACCTAGAAAAAGCTCACGGCACAGCTCTGTTCTCGTTTTTTTTTTTGAAAGAAATATGGAACGAAAAGCAATGCGGATTGTTTCTCGTTTACTTTTTATTTTGGTTTTATGCTTTGGTTATTTTTCCTAAAAATATTGTTATTGAAAAAAAGAAATAGGTAATTATTTTGACAAAAAACTTATTTGACGTACCCACATAACATTATACGAATTTAAAAGTAAGATTTTTTTTTTTTCTATAGGATAAGGGTGACAAACGAGCACACAGTCCACCTGATGGTAAGTGGTTGCTGCGGCCCATAGACATTTACATCTATCCTCTATTACAAATCAAAATGTAGATGCGTTGTCACCCGTGAGGACTAAGATGGAATGCCTCATTTCCAGTAAAAAGGGCCTCCGGCCACCTGCACTCACCAAGCGAAACGCAGAGGTAAACCTCTACTGCACGCTGGTTTTCTGTGAGGTCGTGGTACCACCCCGGTTCGAGCCGGCCCATCCGTGTGACAGCAAAAGCTGCCGCGTGGCTCTACCACTGTTAATTAACCCATTAACTTTGTACATCGTAACCGTAAGACTTGTCAAAAAAGGTCATAACTCAGCATGTCTTATTAATATAGTTACATTAAAAACTTCATCATCTATTTTGCCGTTGTGGGGTGATATTTTTTTCTAAATTTATGTGAGGCCAATCCAGCATTCTATTGACTTATTTTAAAAAAAATAATCATTGAAATCGGTTTTTCCAGATCGAGACAGGAGATATCGCCTAAAATAAATCCAAAAAAAACAATATAGTGAAATTTTAAACATCCTCCTTATTTTGAAGGCTAAGTCGTAGGTTCGAACCCTTACCTACCTTGAATTGTTAAGCGGAATATTTACTAATGTTTATAGATAGCTATATTTTTATTTATTTTGTAGTATATACATATTTCCATTGCCACAGTAGCCAGGAATAGCTACGGTCAATCGAGTAACTGAGGTCAATCGACGGATTCAACTCAGCTGGGCAGCGTTCGGGAAACTACGATATATCTTCTCGTCAGGTAAACCTCTAAACATGAAAACGAGATTTTACAACCAATGCGTGTTGCCAGTGATGACTTATGGATCTGAGACGCGGTCCTTCACTGCTGGCCGTAAGAGGAAGCTTAGCGTGCTATGTAGACGGCTGTGCTCGGAGTTTTTCTGCGTGATAAACTTAGAAATGAGGATATCCGCAGTAGAACCAGAGTGACCGACATAGCCCTACGGATTAGTAAGCTGAAGTGGCAATGGGCCGACCATATACATGACGAATCGACAACCGATGAGAAAAAAAAGGTTCTCGAGGGGTTAGGCGAAGTGTGGGGCGTCCCCCCACTAGATAGAGTGACGACCTGGTAAGACATGGATGCAGGTGGCTCAGGACCGGGCTCTGTGGCATTTTTTGGGATCGGGCATTCTTTGGGTCCAAGCCTATGTCCAACAGCGGACTTGTGAAGGGCTGTAATGATGGTGATGATGATGATGTTTTCCAGTGCAAGTTTGTTTTATCTACTAGATGATAAAACTCCTTTTCTTCTTAGGAGTCCGATTGATAGTTACATAGTAAGTATAGAAAGCCAGTACTATCACAATATCTTAGTCCGCAGAGATGACATCGCATCTGTAGCTTTCTTTGTTGGAAGTCGGCTGCAGGTTTCCACGGGGTGCAGTCGCCACTTACCATCAGGCGGACTGTGAATTTGTTTGTCACTTTAGTTATATTATATTTATATAACAATATTTCGTATTGTAGTTGAAATGCCTGAGTAATACTGCATATCCTACGAGCATGTTGTTCTATCCTAGCACCATAGTTACAGACGGGATGCAATCTTCAATAGGTATTTTTCCGTCCTATGGGCTTCCCGAGAAATTGTGCAAATGGATCACCAGTTTCCTTGCTGATCGGAGCATCAAGGTCGTAGTAGACGGTGCATGCTCTGATTTCAAGTCTATTAACGCTGGTGTTCCACAAGGCTGCGTGCTATCACCAACGCTGTTTCTCCTGCATATCAATGATATGTTGCAAACTAGTAGCATTCATTCCTATGCAGACGACAGCACTGGTGATGCCTT